>OX421450.1:13126416-13128916 GCA_949126865.1 Montipora capitata | reverse complement strand
AGAAGAAGTTGCCCGAGGAGATAAAATGCCGTTTAGACTTTTTCTTGATCAGCTCAAGTTTAATCAGTTCGAGCTGTCACAAACGCAGATATCTTGACAGGTTTTAAACCAGACCATTCTCTCATTACTCTCACCCTAATGAATAACTCAAACCCTAGGGGACCAGGTTTTTGGAAACTAAATGCCTCGTTGTTGCCTGATGCGGAATATCAGGAAAACAATCAACGAAGTAGCAAAAAAATACCAAAACAATAACGAGGTTGACGCCATCCTTCTATGGGATACCATCAAAATGAAAATCAGGTCAAGTTCATTATGTTATGCAATACAAAAGAAAAACAAAATGTCATCGAAAGAGAAATACTTGGACGAAAAAATTGCACACCTTCAGAAAAGATTAGATGAAGCTAATGTGACCGCAATGGAAAAACAGCAAATCACATAAGAAATAAGTATCATAAATTTACAGAGACATGAAATTTCCGAATATAAAACAAAGGGCGCGATTATACGTTCTTGAGCACGATGGTACAACGAGGGCGAAAAAAACAGACAAATATTTCCTCAATTTAGAAAAGCGGCATTTAAAACAGAAACCGTAAAATGCCTGCACCTGTCAGAAAATGAATTTGTAAATTCTAAAAGAAGCCAAATCATTTTACCAAAAGCTATACTCTTCAACAGTGTCATCTATTGATAACCAATGTGACGAAATTTTCTTTCCCTTCGGAAACATCGAAACACTGACTGAACGAGAGCAAAACGAGTGTGGATGCCTCTTGACGGATGCTGAATGTTGGGAAAGTCTTCAATCCATGCAACCAAATAAAAGCCCACGAACGGATGGTTTATCACCGGAGTTTTATAAAGTATTCTGGAAGGACATATCTTTCTATCTTCTAAATACCTTAAACCATGCATACATGAAGGGTTCAACTTGTCTATCTATCACTCAGAGGAGAGGAATAATTATCTTAATAAAAAAAAAAAACTTAAAAGCATAAACCAGTAAATATATTATAACACTGGCGTCCCATCACTCTTCTTAATTATGACTACAAAATTGCCTCCAAATGCATCGTGATTCAAATACAAAAGGTCTTGCAAAAGCTTATAAATAACGATCAAACTGGTTTCTTAAAAGGTAGATTCATCGGAGAAAACATAGGACTTATAGTTAGTATAATACATTACGCCAACACGAAACAAATCCCAGGCTTGCTACTATTTATTGATTTCGAGAAAGCCTTCGATAGCATTGAATGGGCCTTTATTGAAAAGACTTTGAATTATTACAATTTTGGAAGTTCTTTAGTGGCATGGTTTAGGCTCTTCTACAGCGACATCAGTAGCTGTGTTCAAAACAACGAATGAACGTCTGATTTTTTCCCCTTGAGTCAGGGAGTAAGGCAAGAATATCCACTGTCCTCATATCTCATTTTCTTTGCGCAGAAATTTTGGGAAGCGCGGTTAGAAACGATAATAAAATCAGAGGATTCAAAGTTCTAGATACAGAAAGCAAAATCTCTCAATACGCCGACGATACAACCTTAATTCTTGATGGATCAGAATCATCCTTTTCCATGCAGGTCCCTATCACTCTTGGAAACTTTTGCTCTGATATCCGGGCTTAAGGTCAACTACGAAAAGACTGAAGCTCTTTGGATTGGTCCGTATAAAAACTCGGAAACTACTATTTTATCTTCCAAGCCAATTCTATGGGCAAAAGATAAAGTAGCTGTTTTAGGAGTATGGTTTTCAACATCTAATGACGCATATGTAAACACGAACTTCACGGAAAAAATAAACAAACTTCAAAGTATCCTTAACAACAGTACTGCTCGGCAAAAAGACTCACTCTACTAGGAAAAATCACCATCCTAAAATCATTGGCGATATCACAAATGGTCTATTTGCTCTCATCTCTTCAGATCGCTCAAAAAACCCTGCAAGATGTCAATACATAGAGGATATTACATGATGGCGAGAAGATATAAATTTTATGTTCGAGTGGCAAGAACACAAGCACACCCCTAGTAATTGAATCAATCTCGTTCCCAGAGTCGTCGTTCCCTTGACCAGCGGTCGTAAATCCAAGCGTGCGCAGAAAAACTCTGGGAACGAGATTGTGAGTGAATGGAAAGGAAAAAAAGCCATTTCAGAGTTAACTGTCAATACCCAGCGAATAGGAATCACGCTAAAATTAGAAATCATAAACAACTTTGTCAGTTTAAGGTCAAAAAATAATTTTACTGATGTACTTTATTCCACTTTATCTCTGAAAACGAGATCATTCACATTTTGATTTATTTCATTGAAACACGCCAGCTTGGCTTGGAACAAGAATCGGCAAAATACGGCAATGCAACCAGGAAAGGACGAACTGCAAACAAGATCTGCTTCAACACTAAATTACCTTTACGTGCTTTAAACAAACTTCTGAAACACAAGCTAGTGAAATTTTCCCCTAATTTTACGAGAACTCATTTCGGTTACGTGT
>OX421450.1:13106416-13111416 GCA_949126865.1 Montipora capitata | reverse complement strand
TTTTATTTTGGTAAAAGGGGACGTGAAAATCAGAGAAAGCTCACCTCAGACATGTTGGTTCTTCGGAGTACACCTCAAGAGTGACGTTACTATGAGTTTCGCAACCCCGACGAATTCGACGGTAAAATGTTTGAGGTTCCTAATTCAAAGCGCTGCCCGGTGAAACCCTTGAAAGCCTCCTTAAACACCTGAATCCCAACCTGAAGGCTCTGTTTCAACGACCAAGAGAAGTGTTAACAAAGTTCCAGCCACAAAAAGATGAAGTGTAGTACTGCAATTCCCCCGTCGGCAAAACTGAGCACACTCGAAAATATGATGAAAAACATGTCAACATCTGCCGGGATAGCTCCTCATCTAACTAACCACTGCGTCCGAGCTACATCAGTTACAGTGCTCTCAGATCACAACATTGAAGCCAGGCATATTAAGACTGTCACTGGACACAAATCAGACAACTCCATTGAATCTTACCGTTCCAGGGCTTCCTTTCAGCAGAAAGAGAACATGTTTAACATATTGAGCGCAGCCTTCATCTCTGGTGACTCCGCAGAACCACGAGGTCTTGTACTCGAGGGGGCTTCGACATCGAAAGAGCTTAATGGAACAAGACCTCTTTCTGTGGCTCCACAGGATCAACAGTCAACATTGAAAATGCAAATGCCACAGTCTTTCAGCTTTCATGGCTGCTCTGTTTCCATCGTAAACAACAACTACATGCGATGAACCAATAATCGACGAACTGTTGAAAACTTGGCCCAATTATCAGTCGCCGACTTGATCTAGTTCACTTCAGCTTTCCTTGCAGGATAGGTAGCCCAAGCTCGATATATGAGCAGCTCTTTATAATTTATGATGACCTTTGCATTGTTACGTGACTCGAGAGATTTGCACATTTATAAGGATTTGTATGGGGAAAATAACGATTGTTTCTGTGACCTATGAAAATGTAGCGATTTAAATAAAAATCGTCTTACCTTACTTTAGTTGAGTGCTTTTTTCCCCTCCTGTGTGGTCTTTGAGCCGATTTACGGCCATTCCTGTTAGTTTTAGAGGAACCGGTTTGCTCCCTCTATATATACTTCCCAAGGTACTGTACTCTCACGAAGCAGTCGATCCGATCCGCCGAAGGAAAACGGCCGTAAATTCTCTCCAGCAGCTCCAGTCGCCTCGAAATTCCGGGTAGAGCACGGACGATAGTTAAGTTTTCCTTCCGTGGTCTTTGCTTGGCGTCGAATCTTCACAGAGGCTGAGTAAAACGTCGGCAATCTCTGAAAACTTTCCCGTTTTAAGCCATCGAAAGGCTTTGTTCAAACTTCGCGTTACTCCAACGGTCAAAAGTTAGCTTACCGACCCGGCCTGAGACTCAAATTACTCCCACTCCGGGTGGGAGACAGTCCTTTGTTCCCATCAAAAATCAATACCCTCGTATGGCTTACACCAACTTCACATCTGAATGAGTAAATGAATGATGAATTTTCACAAGCTATGTTTTTCGATCAAGTGTTTCAAATTCAACGTGACAGTTATGTAAATTTATACAAATTTGGCACAATCGAGCGTGACGCTTTCTTTCGTTTTATTCCCAAATAAATACTTCTTCAACTTGCATTTGCTAATTCTGTCCGACTAGTTGGGTGATACTAAAACAATTAGACCCGTAGCCCTTTCGAGCTACGGGTCTAATTGTTAATTAGCCCGATTAGAACGGATTCCTTAACGAACGAAGGAGACTTTTTAAAATACATTTTATCACAAAAATCAACGATATTACACGACGTTTTCAAGTCATCTTGACTTCATTTTCAAGTGATAAATGTAATGGTCGTTTCAAGTTTAAATTAAGTGGTTGGTTTATATAACGTCAACCAACGAATTAGTGTGCGCGCATCATTAAATGTTCTAAACAAGTACTTTCGAATTGACTCCGATTGTGTTTTCAACTTTGGCTTCCTCTCACGGATGAAAAGCATTTCGCAAATTAGACAGGCCAGCTTCCCCTGACATATCTTAACGAAGAACTGTTTCAAAAGCTCGGGGTTTGAAATTCCGTGGCAACCTTTCACATGTGCACCAACGGCGGAGACGCTGCGTACTTCAATTCGCAGACTAGTAGTGTAGGCGATATAATCTGTATCCCACAGATGACATTTAAATAGGCCATTTCCGAGATCATGCCTGTCTCCTCTTCAAAGCGAGTCTAAGTGCGAAGGTTTTTGTTATGAAAATTAGTTTTCATTCATATGTAAAGTAGAACTAATTACCATTACAAAAACTTCGCACTTCGACTCGCTTTGAAGAGGAGGCAGACATGAACGCGGAAATGGTCTATTGATAAACAGCACATTGTCGGCTAACGGCGGGTGGTTTCCTTTCTTGGCCTGAAGTTTAAGCTGCTCTCCAATTTTTGGACTCGCGAATACTGATTGTATTGGTTGCCAATGTTGTTGCTAAGATCTTTAAGTTGTTTACGAACAAAGTCCGCAGATCTTTGATCTTTGAAAGGTAGCACGACTCGAACGATGTTTCCCTGTGACATAGACCTTATTCATAAATGGCGGCCAATTTATAATTCTTTTGTCGAAGTGCAAATTAGCCTACCAAGCCTCGATACCATACAGTGAATTGAAAAGAATTCTTGCTCTAAAATGAGGCTTGGTAGGCTGATTTGCACGCGGACAAAAGAATTATAAATTGTGACCGCCATTTATGAATAAGGTCTATGGCGTTGTTGTTTTGGGCTTATTAAAATCATTCTCCAAAAAGACTGAATTAAAAACAAAGTAACAGTGGCATTAACCAGTCTATCCGGGTACCCCAGCTTAAAGAACACTCCCTCAAGATAATCGCACTCTCTCACAACCGATTCCCACGAAGAAGAAAGCGGTAGACGCGGTGTAACATGGTCTTAAATAATGATTTTTTTGTAGCGCATATCTACGTGGCTCTGAAAATGTAAAAGGAGGCCATTGTTCGTTGGTTTTCGGTATACGCTGATTACCATTTCGCAGCCTTTCTTTTCCATTATTAATAGGTTTACCTTTGGGTTCTCTTGTAGTCAACGCCTTCCTATGCTCTATTGAAAAACAGCTCGAGCGTGAGAACAAGTTACCATCATTTTATCGGTGACACACTATGTTCAATGTCAGATATTGAAAGTGCAACTACGTTCTTGGCAACTTTGAACGAGTGTCATCGATCCAGATATCCACTTTACGTTGGAGATGGCCGACAGCAACAAGTTGCCATGATAAGAGAGAAGAAAGGCTTCGAACTGGTGACCAGGGTATACCGAAAACCAACGAACAATGGCCTCCTTTTACATTTTCAGAGTCACGTAGATATGCGCTACAAAAAATCATTAATTAACACCATGTTTCACGGGCCGGACCTACCTCAATGTACATACTAGGGAACAGGGATAGCGAAGTGGTGAGAACAAACGCCTCCCACCAATGTGACCCCGGGTAGACTCCCGGGCTTGGCATCACATGTGGGTTGATTTTACTGGTTTTCTACTCTGCTTCGAGAGGTTTTCCTCTGGGTACTCTGGTTTTCGCCTTTCCTTAAAAAAACATTCGACGATTTGATATCAGTTGATTTGATTTGAATTGATTCCTGTACAGGGTCCCAAAATACAGCTCTAAATACAGTGGACACTTAAATGAGAACTTTATTATTATTGCTATTAATGATAATAATAATAATAATAATAATAATAATAATAATAATGATGATGATGATGATGATGATGATGATGATGATAATAATAATATTATTATTATTGTATAATAACAGCTAACATACTCTCTACACAATACATGAGAGTTAGAGATCAACTACTGCCTTAAAAACTTGACAAAAAGATGTTTATAAACAAAGAAACATGACTAAAACATGTTTATCCAGTTCTGGTAGAATCCACGCGCATACTATCACGAATCCCATAGTTAATATCGTGAGTGGTTTTCTTCACTGTCTGAAGCTACATGCAGGTTTTACCGGGGCGCTTTCCACCCAATGCCATACAAAATTAGGATGCCTTTAAAGGCTGGTTTACACAGAGCGATTTTATCGCGCAACAAGAGCTGCGATAAAATCGCAGCAAAGTTGCACTTAATTTCGAGCATGCAGTTCGAATTGGGGCGACAAGGCTGAGATCTGTCGCGCTACAAATCGCAGTGAAATCGCCGGCTGTTCACACGCGCGATTTGCTGTCGCCGTAAAATCACCGTTCGATCGCAGCTCTTGTCGCCCGATAAAATCGCTCCGCAACAATGCTCATGGGCTCTCTGTTGTGAGACTGCGCCATCAATTTACTAATTGTACTCGTTCTAAAAGTCTAGTCTTAGTTGCCACTTTCCTCCCTTTCTACGCAGATGCTGTGTTCACGATTGGTTGTAACCATCTGAGATCCACCGAGTTTTATATCAAAACCGTGAAGGAGGATTGCCCTAATCCGTGGGTAGGGCATCCATGTAGCTCCTATTTTTCGTACTGGTTTGGGAACTGCAACGATTGCGGTGAAGACGGATGTCCTCTTATGGGTTACAGAGCAGAAGAAACCAAGCTTCATGGAGAATACTACCTGCGTACAGGCCTTGAAGATGAGGACACATTATGCCGTGAGTTAAATCTTTATTTATATGTGGAATGTACATGGCTTTAATTAATATAATCAGGGACTACCATTACATTTTGGGACACACTTAATGGCCAGATAATGTCAGCGTCTTGCTTTCTCTTTCTTCTCAGATGAAGGGAAGTACGAAGTTGGGACTGAAGTATTTCAAAATTCTTGCTGTCTTTGCGTCTCTTATGAGAACGCGGCGATGGTCAAGGCAAATCCTCAGTTTTGGCTAGTTTTATTTGTTTATATTTCACACGCCTACAATTCTATGGAAACATTCACCACCTGACTCGTGAATTCCACGTTAAATTTCACGCGAAAAACTGACATCGCTCGAATTGCGAAGCATCATACAGCTTTTTCAAGGCTATCT
>OX421450.1:13093916-13096416 GCA_949126865.1 Montipora capitata | reverse complement strand
ACAAAAACAACAATCATGTGAACTGAACACACAAACGAATTCAAAAGCATTAAGAAGAGCAGCAGATATTCTATATATCCACATGCAACCCTTGGGATTTAAGGACCACCGTTGCTTCTCAACAATATGCAAAGTTTACAAACCACGTGCACACCCGTTATCACAAATAAACATATAGCAAGCTCATTTAAATACTCAACACACCGTCAATATAAAGCTTATCTGGTTCTCGCTTATCAAAAAAAAGCTACTTTGCCTTCCTCTCTCACTTTTTTCATTTTTGGCCATAATTTCTGTCTTCTTTTTCGTATTTCTTTAGGTAAATCTGCATTCCCTTTCACCTCTGATTCCACCCCTAGATCTCGCACACTTCTGAAACAAACTCACGTTCCGGGAATCTAAGAAAGCGAACGATTATCGGCCTTGACTGTCCTGCCTTCCGTTTTTCCAAGCCTATGGACTCGCTATAGTTTTCTTATTGCATCATATACGTTTAGCCTCAGCCCCAAAATGAGACGTTCTTATAGAAAAAGGAAGTGTTACACAGGAGAAGGTGCTCAGTGATATATAATCACATGTGCAGATGGTTGGAGTTTCAATTTATATTAATTGGATAGGGGCTATAAAGACTTGGCCGACCAACAAAACCCTTGTTCAAGAGATTTTGTGGGGCATCATTTTTTAGCCCACACACGATTCCAAGAGTAGAGTACGGTGTACCACTGTATTAATATGATTGTCCTATACACCGAATACAGCCATCGTTGCGTTGTAATAATAATAATAATAATAATAATAATAATAATAATAATAATAATAATAATAATAATAATAATAATAATAATAATAATAATGCGGACGTATTGAAAACAACTTGTGGTTGGCCCAGCAACAACTCAACAAGTGCTCATGACTGCACAAAATTACTAACTCCAATAAGAGAGAAAGGCACCATGACTGGCAATGTAACAGTCAATGGTGTAAATTAATAAATAGTGACAGCACGATAATAATGAAACACATATCAAGAGATAAACAAAACAAATATCAATGATATAAAATCGTACTGTCAAAAGGCATCATCAAAGAAACTAGTGAACAGGCCATACAAATTGAAAGAACAAGAAACAGGGAACAACAAGCGCAAAATATCCGAATTAACATGCAAAAAATAAAATTAAACTGACCACAAGGGTACAGTACTCAATAATATTATTAAGTTACAGGGAAATGGGTTATCCGCAAATGAAGAAGTATACAAATAAAAGAATGTCTGTCACCGAGACACCGAACATGAAAAATATACTGCCATAGACAAGTGCGACTACTCCAAAACGGGTCGCACAGGCTACAGAACGACAAATCCTGAAGGGAATAGAATGTAAATAGCAAAACTTCGAAGGCCAGAAATACAGGGCTGTGAGCGCGAAACCTCGATAAGGGGCGAAACCGTGAGGGTAATATATAACTTCGAAAATAATTAACAGTAAATCTTGAGAGTGAAAAATAACAAGTCTGTCAAAGCATGGTGAACTATGTCTAAAGTACGGCTTATTTCTAAAACAGTTGTGCTGATGCACGCTTACACTTCAGGGAGACAAGAGAAACCATGCAACATGGCGCGAAAAGTTACACGAACGGCGATACCTTATAGCTTTTCAGCCATGATCGCTCGTTATAGTACTAACTCAGGAAGAAATTGTTTGCACTTCAGGATTTAAAAAATAAGGTAGCACAATTAAAATCTGCTGAAGAAGTCGAAAGCGCGCCAATTCCACGCCAATTATCCTACAAACCACGACAAATAAAAATAAAAAATACCTAAACTAAGAGTCAATATTTATCTTTTTCACAATGTCAGAAGACGCTCCATCTCGTGGTAGTAGCATATAATAAACGAGAAATTCTACAAGAAGGAAAAAATTGATTTGACTCTGTTGAATCAGCCTCCGCCTAGCTTGCACAAATGGTGAATGATCTCCAGAAAATCCCGGATGACAGAAATGCCCAAACTGCAACATGGGAAATGACTAACTAAGCATGTCACACTCATCATAATCCATTTAATTCCTTTGGGCAATAAATGTCCTTTCTTGTTTTTTTCAACAGTCAGAAAATAATCTTTGAAGTTATTTTTATGTGATGCACAGAAGGTTATTTCACTTGGGTCATTTCTGATTACTTTTTTTTAAACACTAAATATTTTGTATGAAAATTTAAAGCCTTCTGGTTCCAACTTTATTTGAATCCTTGCCACGGTAACGTTGCTAAGAGACTATACTAACCTCGCCCTAGGACCTCGGGCGAAAAGAAACAATTAAAAAGGAGAGTCGGCCATTTTGATAGCAACGTTTTTGTTGTTGTTTGAGACGTTATTAAGAAAAAGAACTTAACAACTGCTTCATTGGTGGTAATGGTCGTGGCCGTCGTCATCGCTCTTACTGAAGTTTTCTGAAAGAAAACTCCTCTTCAAACAGTAAATAGTAAACATTTTGTGATC
>OX421450.1:13086416-13088916 GCA_949126865.1 Montipora capitata | reverse complement strand
TGTCCCAGTGGGGGAATAATAATGAGCTTGCCCTCCAGCATGGCGGATTTTGTACCATGTGATCGTTAGTTGCAAAAGGCCTATTGGCTTTGCTGCAACAAATTATCTCTAAATATTGACAAAACTAACTTTGTTATCTTCCATCCTCCTCAAAAAAAGCTCACTAAATCCATTTCTATACTTGTTAATAACAAATCTATTGAACAGAAGGATTATGTGAAATACCTTGGTGTCGTCATTGACTCTCACCTTAAATTTAAGAAGCACATTCACCAGTTAAGTAAGAAAATCTCCCGAAGCATTGGAATCTTAGCTAAACTTCGTCTTTTTGTCTCCCAGGATATATTGATTCAATTGTATTACTCTCTTTTTAATTCTTTTCTAACTTATGGTCTTATAATCTGGGGAAACACCTATGAAGCCACTTTACATCCTATTATTGTTCTGTAGCAGAAGGCTGTTCGAATTGTTACTTTTTCTTGTTATAATGCTCATACTTCCCTATTTTGAAACATTTGTACATTATGAAATTTCGTGATGTTATATATTATCTTAATTGTGTCGTCATGTTTAAATTTTATCATAATTTGTTACATTCTGCTTTTCACTATTTTTTTACTCCTACACACCTTATTTCAAAATGGCCGCTGATTTATGGGGATACAAATTGGCCCTTTCTACCTCATTCAAGATAAAACATTCTTTTGAATTTTAAGCTTAAGAACGAGGCATCAAGGGCTTATTTGAATAAAAAAAATAATATTTAAATGGCGGCCATCTTGGAATAAGGTGTATATCACGTAGGCACAAATGTAATACTAGACTGTCTTCAAAATCAGCGTTTTGTATTCCTACTGCCAGGACTAATTATGGGACGTTTAACATTCGCTTCAAGGGGGCTGTTCTTTGGAATAATATTGAGGCGTCTTTAAAAATTCTTCGCTTTCACTAATTTAAGTGTTCCCTTAAAAAGAGTCTTATTACGTCATATTAACTTCCTCTTTACTCCAGTCCATCTGAAGAGACAATCATCCTTTCTTTTTTTCTGTTGTCGTTCTCTTTGTTTGCCTATCTTTTATCATTATATTTGTGCCTTCCTGAATCGACATTTAGACGAAAAATTATTTATCCTGCCTCCAGCTCCTAGCTAGCTTAGCTACTTAGTTATTTTCTAGGGGGCATGGTACCTTTCTCAAGTCTATTACTTATTTCGTGTATCCCAATTTACGTGTGGTACAAATAAACTTTTTGTTGTTGTTATTGTTGTTGTTGTTGTTGTTGTATCTGAGAACTTCCGCTGGTCCTTATTTTTTTACTTAAACTCCTTTATTTCTACGATTTTCAATTCATCGTATGCTGAATTTCGACATGCCAGGCACTTCTTTTTTCGATGCTCTTTCCCGTGAAAACAAAATCAAAAACACACATTACGGCCGTTTATACGACAGAAAATAAGCTGCGGCCAGTGTAAGCCGCGGCTTAAATAAGACGCGAACACCCCGTTTAAATGGTAAGTTTACAGCTTATTCCATCCGCAGCTAGCTCAAACCATGGCTTATCTCCTGCCCCAGGGTTCTAAGGGTTTTATGCTGTGCGTATCTTGGGCGCGGCTCACCTCAGACGTGAAAGTGTTCGTTTAAATGTACTCAAGCGTTGTCCGCGGATCGCTCAAGCCATGAACGGTTCATGTGTATGTGCTTGTTTTGTTATTATAGCACAGACTCATGTTGCTCCCGTCCTTTCGCCTAAGAAAGATGGCGAGCGCTAGCAATGAATCACGCAAAGAAACAGATTGGACCAGTTGGCGGCGAGTTATGCGAGCATTTCGCGTCTTATGTAAGCCTCACTCGTATAAATGGTCCAATTCGTGTCTTATGTAATCGGCGGCTTACATAAGCCGCGAAATATTTTTCTCGTAAATGCCCCTATTTTCTCCCCCATTTTTTGAAAATTACCTCACACCTTGACCCTAGGCGAAGGACCAAAGTTTCACAGGGGAACAATTTTCGTAAGAACGTCCCTTAAAACGTTCCACGTACGATTTTATATCTTATAGGAATCCTCTTGTGAGTAAACTCGAGAGGCAAACAAATATCCTGCGCCTTCATTCCCCAATAATAATTTGCTATCCTTCATTGCTAATTATTCCATCTGGGAGTGAATACACCCATTTTTTATTTCATTATTCTTTCAATTTTGGAAATGTTTTCGATATTTTTGTGCTGGCCCTGAAAGAGAAATGAACAATGAATACGATTCACTAGATTGCCTGCATCTGTATTCGGAAGATTCGTCATAGAAGATTATTCAGTTTTTGGCATAAATTGAACCACGGCGGTTGTCATGTGGAGATCATGATGTTGGTGATGCTCTTAGTTCTGAGGATTTTTTTTATTAAATTCTTGTAATGTTCTCGATTATTGTTTACTGGCATTTTGACTTGGCAGACGATATTCTCACCAACGTTTGACATATATTTTTGTTATCAAATGAATGTTTC
>OX421450.1:13078916-13083916 GCA_949126865.1 Montipora capitata | reverse complement strand
ATTCCAATCTTTGATGGACCGTGATTGACAGCTTGACATGTCAATCACACATATGGTGCATATAGGTAACCCCTCTGCGTTGTTCTGTACATAAACTTCCTTACCTTTGAAAACGAAAGATCATCGGAGCCCAAAAGAAAGTTGACCAAGTTAAACAAGGTGGTGAGTTTCCGTCTGTTTAGAAACTGTACGCAGGAAACGTTGATAGCAAATTTTCTTTTCCCTTATCTTGAAACCATTTTCATGTTTTAGTTGTAAAATACTTAATGCTTAGTATTCTAGTCCTGTGCTGTACCTTAATGGGAAAAATGACGAAGAGTAAAAATTGGTGGTGTTGTGCAGATCAAGAGAGTGCATGCACTCTAGATGATCTTACTGGTGACGTTAATTTTTGTCACCTGTTAGTAGCAAAGTAAACTTATTCTTCGTCGGCGTTCTGTTAAAAGATCAAAATACAAAAATGCACTATCTCTATGGAACTGTCCTGTCGGGTTTTTCTTCCTGTCTTTGCTTTAACTCAAAAAATATAATTGGGCATTGCCACAAATTAAAATTGGATGCCGATGTCGCTTTACCCGGGCCATAGCAGGGAATTGGAATCTGCAGTCTGTGAAAATAGCCCCCTCCCGGGGAACTATTTTTGGTCCAATGATTACTAAAACGTGAAAGGAACAAAATAATAATTTAATGCTCTTTACAAGTATTCGCCAATCCTTGAACGGGAAATTTTGTCAAACAAAACTCTCTGGATGTGCACATATACAGGACTAAACAGCTCAATGGAAACGCATGAGGTGCGAAAAAGAAACCGCTGATCAACGGATAGTGAAGTCCCCGCTTACTCTCCGGTCTCGTAGGCGAAGATCGTGAATTTGTGCGCTCTTCCTGCCTGCCGGAAGATCGAAGTCGAGTGAAAATAAGTTTAAGTCCCCGCAATTCCCTGCTATGGCCCGGGTTAGTAGTTGGGGGAGCTTTACTTTGACTGGTGCATTAATACTCAATGCGGCAGTACCTCTTCCCTGTCAGCTAACATTTCATTTGGAATCAGCCATCACCGCGGTAGCAGGACTGATTGATTCCTTAACTGCACACAGACGTCTGCCCGTTAGAGTTTTTTCGAGGCGCCAAAGATGGAATGTTGTATTTCTAAGCATTCTTATAACTAAACGTTGTATTTCTAATTACACTTCCAAACCAAATACCATTGACTTAATTGCGTTGCTACAGACGATAAACTGAGCGCTCATAAGGGTCCATCGACCTAAGTGCGTTCTAGTTTGAAAACGTAATAATTCAACGGTCGAAGACTAGAGGACCAACGGAAACGTTTCGGAATAATTTATTGCAAAAAATTTAAATACACATAGTGTTGGATATATCCCCAGTGTCATTGTTGGCAGGTGTAGACAGACATTAACTGTTGAAAGCGATGACGTCAGAGCGTAGAAAAAAAACTTTCGAAAGCTTACGCTTTGGTGTAGATAGATGAAAACGGAAATTTAATTTGTAAGCGATAATGACCTTAAAAGAGTGGGTTGATTTTCTATAAAAGTCGTTTGCATCAGTGGTTTTTGAGCATTTTACTGTGAAAAAGCAAAAAGGAATATAATATTAAAAGGCGAGACGGTGTGGATGAACAGGATTTAGCTTTGCTTTCGCTACCCATGAGATGTAATGAAGAGGCAGAGTGATTGGGGCGCAGGACTTGAAATCCGAAATTCCCAGGTTCAAGTTCCATTTATGCCCACGTCTAAGGTTATTCTGAGCAGCTTCCGTTCAAAATCTCGGCTGCTCTTGTGTTCCGCCAAATCATCCGTTTTCCCGCCTTTTAGGATTCTTCAAAATTAGTTGTATTTGTTTCATTAGCCCTGAGAAGCCTATGAGGGGAGTGGTTAAACAATATATATTTACTTGTATGTCTAATATTTTCAATTACTTGTCTATAGTCAAAAAATATATATTTTACAATGACTGCAAAATTCTAGCGCGCTCATTGGTTATTTTTTATTGTCAATAAGCGAAAGAGACATAAATTTCTAGAAAACAGTCCTAAGAAAATACGCGCGCTGATTGGTTAAAAATCGTGTTTCTATAACTTGATGGAGACACAGAACTAGCACGAGCTGTTGACGGAATGATGGCGCGAACAAAGAGAATTTACATTTTGATAATTAGAGTTAACAAGTTGTTTTCCTTTTTCTCGTCGCGTTGTTTTCTAAAAGAAATAGAAAACATGTACTCCGTGTTTCTATCGACTTATAGAAACACTCGTGAAAGTTTGGGAGAACTCGAAAAAGCTGTGGAAACACTCGCCCGCGGCTCGTATTCCCACAGCATTTCTCGTTCTCCCAAACTTTCACTCATGTTTCTATAACTCGATAGAAACACGGTACATGTTTTCTACATTTTAAAATTGATTTCAGTTTTTCATGCGTCTGTCTTGTTATTGACAATGAATTTCGGCATAACATTGTCAAAATAGTCTGCGGATCCACTCGGCTATCGCCTCGTGGATCCACAGCTACTTTGGATGTTATGACGAAATGCATGATCAATAACAGGACAGACGCATGGAAAACTGACATTATTTTGTTAAATAAAACATTCTTGAAATGCTGTTGAATCTAAAGGCGTTTTACGGCGAGCGGGTTGTCATTAAAGAATCCTTGACAAACTCAAGAATTAGTCTTCGAAGATTATCGTCTACATCTCTGCGGCGTCAGCCGAGCCAAAGGATTTTTCTTCCAAACATTCCTTTCCTTCACAAGTGGATCCTATTCAGTTGCTTAGTTAACACTAGTGTATCGATAAGAGTCAAGATAGGTCGGTCCTCCGCTTGTGTCTATATATGTAATGGCTCCGAAAGCACCGTGACCTTGCTTGCAGGAAGTTACTGATTCCAACAAAAAACGTCAAGTACACTTTATGAGAAAGTAAACGTAGAAGAAAGGAGTCGGCTATAATTAATCGCTTAAAGGGACGACGAGCCACATGAAGGTTTTAAGACAATTAATCGGAGTGACGGTTGCTATGACTAATTTCCGGCTTTTTTCCGACCGTGGTTAGTCGGGGTGAGTTGGTTAGTCCGGGAGTTGGTTCCCAACTCAAGTGGGTTGGGTCCACAAGAATTAAAAAGCTACTCCAGATTCGGAGGTATGCGTCGTCACATCGCTTGGAATATATTCTGGCCTATTTACGGACACGCAGACGACCCTTTAGAAACACTAAAGGAACTTGATTACTTTCGTACTCATTATTCTTGGATGATGTTTGCTCCAAATCAGCCGCAATGCGCGCCAAAATATGCGGCAATGATTTGCAATGCTCCGCCGCTTTTGAACTTAGTGGAATTATGAAGTCACAAGGATATGCGCATACTTTGAAGTCCAATCAAGCGGTAATATGATTTGTACTATTTTCCCGTCGTCGCCGTCTTTTATTGTTGGCTTATCCGTGATTTTACCGGCTATAATTCTATCGTGTGAGGATATTTATTTCTCAAAATTGGAAAGAAAATTTTTATCCGAATTTCTGCACGTGCTCTTATTGCGGGTGTGTCGCCTGATTAAAGCAAGTGATTTGGTGTATCGCCTTCAGTTAGTCCCTGAAATTCTTGGTAAACATTTTTTGCTATCGCACTTATCGCGAGTGTGATAATTAATTAAGAGTTTCCATTCCACTTATATAGAATTTATTACAGAAATTTATTCGATTAAAGAACGTGAATAGGTACACACAAGAAAACAAAAAATTGTAGAATGTCAGCAAAAGAGGAATAAAAAACATATTTTGGAAGGTTAAACTCATTTTAGCTAGTATTGATTTTCCCTTCTTTTGGTTGGTTCGAGGGCAAGTGGAAATGATCCTGGTTTTCCGCCAAAACTCATGGGAATTGCGCTTATAAACATGTGTATTAAACACTTTTCCAGGGTTTGTGATAAAGGCACAATGAAGACGGCATATCTACTGACGTTAGCTGTTTTTGTCGGCTTCTTTTCAATGGGAGATTCACTAGGAATTGGTGAGTAACAAGTCATTCACTTTTATTGTTATATTTGAAGAGAATATCACATAAAATGCCATGGAATGTCTTCATGAAATCCCTTTTCCTTGCATATAACTAAATCAAACAACCACGACTCTGGAAGCTGATTGCTGGTACGCGATTCGAGGCGCACCCCATCATGACTCATCTGCCAGAGACATGACCCTCACGCCAGTTTCCTTTCTTGCGGCAAATTATATTGTGGAAAGCGAGAGTCCATCCAAGAGTAAAGATTTACCCAAATTAATCTAGTCCCCATCAACGTCAGAAAAGTGTTTATTTTAAACCAGGTTTCGCGGGAAAATAAACGATAGACCAAATTGGCGAACTCAATGTTGTACCCAATTCAAACCCTTTGGGAATAAAACGTGAACGCTACATTATATTGAAAATACAATACACACCACATCTTAACTCTGGGAGATTTGAATTGAGTAATCCGATTTGGTCTATCGAGTTCCCACCAAACTTGATTTAAAAATAGCACTTTACTGACGCTGATGGGGACCAAACTCATACCAGATTCTTACTGACTTGGGTAATGGACTCTTGCTGGAAAGTATATAATCTCATGAAATGAAGAAGTTAGCAGTTGGATGTAATCATCACGGCACAGTTTGTTGAGCAACCTTAGAGGGAACCTCCACTCCGACTAACGAATAATTTTAAACCAAAAAAAAATAATGTTTGCCATTAAATTTGTTCGACTATTTTCTACAGAAACGTGTGTGGATCGAAAAATATTAACTTTAAAATCACTTAGGCGGTTTTCAAACGTCGAACTTTACATGTGCCGAATCTAATGCAAATAACAAAAATCTACTGTTTTCGCTCATTTGCATTAGATTCGGCACATGTAAAGGCGACGTTTGAAACGGGCTTATTTTCACTTTTAAATTCCCCGGGCACCGCCATCTTGAATAACTGTGACGTGTTACGGTTGCATGCTCTCTTT
>OX421450.1:13061416-13073916 GCA_949126865.1 Montipora capitata | reverse complement strand
ACAACCCCAGAAGTATCCGCTTATCTTCATCCCAACCTGGCCAAATATAAAATTATATATTACAAAAACAAAATATGATAAAAACAAATAAAATAAATAAATAAAGTTAAAATTAATTCAAAATTTAAATACCTAAGACGCTAGTATTATTTCAAGCGACTTTTTAAAATACAGCTTAAATTGGAGATTTCCTTGATTTCGTTAGGTAACGAATTAAATATAAGTGATCTCGAATATCTGAATGACCTTTTACCAAGAGTTAATTTACTAGGTTTGGGAAAATAAAGTTCCCTATATTTTCTAGCTGATTACAAGAATGAAAATTACTATTCCTGGTAAATAATTACTTATTAATAAATAAGATGGAACTAGCCCATGGAAGCATTTAAATACTATAATAATTATACTCTTGTGCATTAGTCTAAACCTGCTAAGTCTACCCAAATCAATACCTGAAAAGCCAGTGCAGAATTCTCTCTATTTGTGCTCCATTTCAACCGTATAATAATACGAGCAAGTCCATTTAGCAGCTTTTCTAGGCGTTGGTTATTTCCTCGTAAAATTCGCCCCAGACCGTATTGTATAATGCAGAACTGGTTGCATTAGACTATTTACAAGCAAATTACAAAAAAGGTTTCGTCTAGAAGAACTCCTAGTGTTTATGTTGCCGATAAAATCCGTTCTCAAGTTGAATCCGTTGTGCAATAAATTATACATTGGCGAGACAGGTAGACGACTAGGTGACCGATTCCGCGAACACCTTCGCGATGTTGAGAACAATGACAAAGATGCATCTAAGCCAGTCGCTCGTCATTTTAATCTCCCTAACCACTCCAGAAAACACATGGCAATCTGCGGCCTTTCCCTACATCTAGGTACGACGGAAAGCCGCAAGAATCTAGAACAAAAATTGACCTTCCAAATCGGCACCCTTAATCCTCACGGCATTAACGAACGCTTTTCATTTAACTAATATATTCCTATTTTTCACGTTGCCATGTTACCACCAATAGCGTAGCTCCTACTCTACTATAAAAACTACGCGTAACCCATAATTCCTCGATTCGCTCTGACGAAGGGCTAACGCTCGAAACGTCAGCTTTTAGAATCTCTGTACGGTGGCCAATTTACATTATCAACTCCGTTGATAAAACCAAATTTTTGTATACTACTTCCCCACCGACGCAGCACCAAAGTTTCTTTAGAAACTACCCCCTTCATTCCTGAATCGGTTGTTGCCTAGGTTAAATTGGTAAACCTCGTTTTATCTAGGTTGAATACGCACTCAGATCAGTGAATCGACGAAACTTCTTTTGGAGCCTAAATTAAGCCTACAGAAAAATTAGGGTCAGGTTAGGATTAGTTCTGGTACGGTTATTATACATAGATATCAATTGACTTAGTATGGAAAAGTAAATAATAAAAGATATATACAAAGATACAGGCAATCAAAGATATACATACTTAATTGACCGCCTCCCATGAGGGCTTTCCAGGGCCAATGAAACAACAACTGTTAAGAATCCCAACTGGCCGGAGGCAAACCAGTTGGCTATTTATAAGTGCAGCTGGGAAGTTGAACCAGGGACTACCAGGATCAAATTCAAGAGAGCGGGTCTTGAAACCGGGATCTCCGGATCTCAAGGCAAACGCCCTAACCACTGGGCCGCACTGCCTTCTTTTAAGAACTGTTGGGTTTAGCCGCTCAACCCAACACAGTTCGTCGTCAGTTGTAGTGTAGTGGTGAAGATCTGGAGGGTGCGAGTTCGAGTACCGATAAGTGCATAGTACAGTTCTTTGTTCCCTTACTATGTTTAAATGTTGATCCTGAGCTGAATATAGTTAAGTGTATGAATAAATGCAGAGTGCATATACACCCTAGGTAAAATGTGGATAACCAATTTAACCTTGGTAAAAACGGATTCAACCTGAGCCCTGATTTGACCGGCAACATTTACGGTTCGAGAGTCTGTCAAATGAATTAAACCGTGTGCAAATGGAAAGAAACCTCCATTTTTAAAGCAAACAAAAACTATAATAATTGTTCGAGATGAAGCGGGAACCAATCTTTAGTATAGGTAAACGTGTGCCTGAAAATCATGCGGCTGAGATAATAATGAAAGGGATTCCGTTAAGGAAAGCGTAAATGATTACATATTACAAAAACAGGAATTCTTCCTAAATTCGTTTTGTTTTGTTTTTTTTTTTCAATGCGTCAAGGTTTAGATCCCGCCTTGCCATTTTACACTGGAAGCGACAATGACGTTCATCTGGATAAGACTGATGGGCAATACGTCGATGTCATCCACACAAACATGGGGGTAGTAGGAACTCCAGACCACGTGGGCCATGCTGACTTCTTCCCAAATGGTGGCAGCTATCAACCGGGCTGTGCGAATGACCCAACGGGTACGTTTTCGTAAATTTCAGAACTCTTATTCGAAGGTGGCGCGTGTAATGTAGCGGATATCTCAAGCGCTCCCCACCCTACTGAGCACTCCGGTTTGAAACCCGTCAGGTGCGTTTCAAAGTTCACCCACGTTTGCATCCATCTTAGGGATTTTGACTAATACCCCACACGAGTACATATGAGTAACATACGAGTACATACGAATAACATACGAGTATATACGAGTAACATACGAGTACATACGAATAACATACGAGTGACATACGAGTACATACGAGTACACACGACTAAATATGGCAATATACAGGTTATATACGAATACGTTGGTTACATACGAATGCATAGGAGCAATACACATGAAATGTACCGCTTTTCTCTTTACATTTCATTTTTACACGCGCGCGGCCCATGTCTTGCATACACACGCGAGCGCGCGCAAGTGCCACACGCGCGCATACCACACACATGCGCCACACATGTGTACCACACTCAAAGACTAAAGTACAGTCCATAGTACTTAAGGGAGAAACGGTGTCTGTGCACGAAGATGTGAAGCCAATCGGCATTGGTGAGTAAATTGATGTGTAAATTATTTTAAAATCAATTTTAAGGCGTTAACTTATGATTCACAACCAATATCAGAAAGATAAGAAACGACTTAGGGACACCTCAGAAGGTGAGACCTTATACTTTATAGAAGTGTATGGCCAAAGGTTAATAGTGACCTTTGGAAAGTATTCGGCAAACGGCAGGGATCCGCCAGTGATTCTTCAATTCAAACGTAAAATGGAAAGCGCTCTATCTATAGGGAAGAATTTGAGGTGTCCCTAAGTTGTTTCGTATCTTTCTGATATTGGTTGTGAACCATAAGTTAACGCTTTTACCTCAGTTAAATAAATTAGGATAATTCTTTGGATCAAATAGCATCTGCCTTTACTTTACTCAAAACCGATATACATGCTTTATGCCAACATTGATTTTAAAATAACTAGACGCGCTACGAGCGTAAACTGGGTTTCCTGTGGTACGTGTTACACAAAAACAGAAGGCACTGAATTGGGTGGTATTGAACTGCAACGTTCGAATATTTTTTTTTGTGGGAGGTGATGTAGCCCATTTGTGTGGTCACCCAGACGTCATGCCAGCAATGGCCCTTTGGCTAACACGTTCACACGTTAAATTATTTTGTTATATCGTGTCCCGTTTTAAGGTCTTTTACTTTTTAAAGCTTTGGTAATAAATTCAGTTCAAAGATAACAAAACACGCTCTTGAGTGAAACTCACTCTTTTATTCTTTAAAGGGACTATGTCACTCAAAATTATATAATCCATGATTTGGGGTGCAAGGATGGCGCAGTAATGACAGCACTCGATATGATTTGCGTTAGTTGTTAATTTCAGTTTACAGTTCCCCCAATTAGTGCTCCAGTGCTAGAACGACTAGACAATTGATAAGTTGCTTTCCTTTCCTTTTTTGCCCAAAATGCCCAAAAAATAGGACGAAACATTGCAAGAAGCACTTAAAACTGTTGAAAAACATTAAAGAAATACTGCAAAAAGAAAGAGAAGCATGGATGGACATAAATGTACAAGATTGAAACGGATTACATTTGGGTAATCTTGAAAAAAAGTCGCCCGACGTTTTTCAAAATTATGACAAATCGCCTGGATAAAGGTTATTTTTTTTTCGCAAATCATTTCGTTTGTTGTGTAACGATAATTTTATCGGTAAAGGAATTCCACATTACCATTTTCGAGTTTTAAACTCGTAATTAACTAAAGATTTTCCCGAAACACCCTAAAATAACGTGGCATAGCCCCTTTAAGTAAAATAGTCTGCAAAAAAAAAATAATGCAAATTGCTCTGACGGACGTTTTCCTGCATGTCACGCATGTTTAGAGTTGTACTAAGCAAGCGTTTATGCCACACACTAGGGAAGGACAGAACATGTTGGTCCCGCTTCACAATTTATCTTCTTTTCAGTCTAATCTGATGACAGGTCAAATGTTTTTTTGGTTTACATTTGCACGAAATGGTATCGCAAACCCAGGAGTTACGGTATAGCACTTTTATTGGCCGGGGATTAATTTTTGTGGATAGTAATTTACTTTTCCAGTCTCTGGGGCGTAAGAAAAGAACTCAAAGCAATAAATCAAAAGGTCACATTAACCGTTTTCTAAGGCCTCCAGGATGCCACATTTTTCCACGTTCTCGATGATTGAAGGGTATTTTACCGAACAGTAATAGAGGTTGAAAATAGTCTTGCTGCTTGGAAAGAAAGCCGCAAAAACTAGTTCCCAGGGGAAATTTCAGTCCGAATTCGCGCCGCAAAAAATTGTTCCCGCAAACCTCAAAAATTCCACAGTCCGCAAAATAAAAATCCCGCAAATTTTTCATGATAAACGGTAACAGAAAAAAGGCAAGTCATAAGACAGATGAAGAAAAAATAACATAATTTTTATATAAAACTCTGAATTTCGAATTCACCACGAAAGATTAATGACAATCGATTTAAAAACGCTAAAATGCCTGGGGAAGGAAGACTATGTTCTGTCAGAAGGAAAAAAATTAATCACGTGCTTGGGAACCACAAAGGTGCACGTGATCACCTTATGTCAAAGTTTTTGTTTACAATGAATGAGGAATTTTATATCCTTCGTCGCTTTTAGACTTAAACAACGTACTTTTTAGCCAAGAAACTTATGGCTTTCGTTTTTAATTTTGTTGTAATATTTAACTGAATATTTATATTTCATCTGTCGGATCGGGATGCCTTCTTTGTCGGGTTATTGACCCGAGACCGGACTTTTCTCTGGGACAATGCTGATCAATCCCTTCACTGAACAACCATTTCTTTCAATAATTAAGCAAAAAATGAAACAGCAAGCTTTCTTTCAAATAATTATTGACTAACAAGAATTAGTCAAATTTCAAGTTGTTCGATTCCGTCTATGGTATCCAACTCGAAAAAGTTACCAGACAATTTGCCGTTTGGTTTCAGTGTCGTACATGACAGCACAGAAATGTATGTGTTAAAAAATACTTTTTCGCGTTGTTTTATATGTCTTGCAATAGTCTACTTGACTTTCATCAATATTTTTTAATCAATTTTGACTGATCACGATCTTCTCTGATCCAACGCTGTGCAAGACTTATCGTTCACGGTTTCTGCAAAGGTTTAAAACCTAAACTTCACTGATAACAGCACAGTTAATAAAATATTAACGAGAACTCGACGAAGAGGTAAATCAGCGGCTAAATTTCCTGTGGCAAGAATAATGAAGAACAAAAGAGACCACAAGCTTTCTTTCAAATAATTCTTCACTGTCACATTTCCAATTTTGTTTTGTACCTGACTCGACTGTGCAGAGTTGACTGACTACAAAATAAATGTAAATTGCCAGACAACTGAGATGCGAAGTTAGTAAACAATGTGATGCATTCAAGGCGTTCGATTCCTTTCAATTAAACCCATACAGAATTTGCCATTTGGTTTCATTCTTGTACATAACATAACAGTAATTCAAATAACATTATAAACAAAGCTCACTTTGTGATATCCAACGGCGAAAGGTGCAATTGTTGTCGAAGACCATTACTCATCGCTTTGAAGATTCCATATATTTATTTTTCCCCGCCTGTCTTGTTCATCCAATTGACTTTCTATTATTGAGCTCCATAAGGGTATTTTTTTTTAAAGATCCAATAAAACGACATTCGCGTTACAATGACTTTGGACGCCATTGCAGGTTAATTAAGTTAAATATTTTACTGTGTCCACAGGATAAAATCTATGCATTTGAAGTACCCCCTCAAACTTACCAAACATACGCGCAGAATACTCTACAAACAAAGACACTACTTATCAGGGGAGGGACAGGAAAGACTTTTCATGACACGGAAAAGAAAAACAATACGGAGAAATGAAACGCATATTCCGACTGTGTTTGACAACCCAGTGATAAACACATCTATTTACTCACCAATGCCGACTGGTTCCACATCTTCGTGCACAGGCACCGTTTCTCCCCTAAGCTGTACTTTGGACTGTACTTTAGTCTTTGTGTGTGGTACACATATCTTTGTGTGTGGTACACATGTGTGGTGCATGTGTGTGGTACGGGTACGCGCACGTGTGGTGCAGTGTGGTGTGGTGCACGTGTGGTGCACATGTGGTGCAGTGTGGCCCAGTGGTTAGGGCGCTTGCCTTGAGATCCGGAGATCCCGGGTTCAAGACCCGCTCTGACCACTCGTTGAATTTGATCCTGGTAGTCCCTGGTTCAACTTCCCTGTCGCACTCGTAAATAGCCAACTGGTTTGCCTCCAGCCAGTTGGGATTCTTAACAGTTGTTGTTGTTCTATTCTGTCGTTTCGTTGTGCTTCATTGGCAATGAAAAGCCCCTATTATTATTATTATTTTTTAATGTGGCACTTGCGCGCACTCGGGTGTGTATTGCTCCTATGCATTCATATGTAACCAGTGTATTCGTATGTAGCCTGTATATTACCATACTTAGTCGTGTGTACTCGTATGTCATTCGTATGTTACTCGTATGTGCTTGTGTGGTGTTTTAGTCACGATCCCATTTTAGGTCCTTGCCGTAATAAAGGCAGACGCCATTCAAAAAAGACGCTTGGGGTTTCAATCTTTGCTTTCTGCCGATGCTCACTTGATAAAACAAGAAGGACTTTTCAAGGGTACAATTCAAACCTCAGTTGGTAGTTATTTAATCGTGGATTTTCAAACATCTGGGCCCAAATAAATGGACTCACGAAAAAAAAAAAAAAAAAAGAAATTGCTTAGCTACAATTTTCTTATAATATACTTTTAAATAGAAAGCATTACTTCCTGTGTTTAAAGTTATCTTTGTTGCGGGAGTGGAGGGTCCCTTTGAAGTCGACACAAAATTCAAAAGGCCCATAGCCAGGGCGCCGTACAGATAATTTTTGGAAAATTGGACTTTCCAAGGTTTTTTGAAAACAATCAACTTATTGAAACATCACATTCCACGCCAAGCCATTAACCCGATTTACTCAATTCGTAAAGCTCTAAAGCTAACGAGGGAACCTAACACTGAATGAATGTTTTGAGACAAGAATATCAACGAAGATGCTGCTTAATTCAGTTACAAACTTGTCAACGCTGTATTTCTTTGCTTTTCTGTACAGACCTTACTTTCACAGTCGGCTGTAACCACTTGAGGTCCACAGAGTTCTATATCAAAACGTTGACGGAGGATTGCCCCAACCCGTTTAAAGGATACCCATGTAGCAGCTATGTTTGGTATAAAATCGGGTGGTGCAACGACTGCGGTAAGGAAGGATGTCCTCTCATGGGTTTCAGGGCTGAGGAAACCCATCCAGAGGGAGAATTCTACCTGGAAACAAGCCCGATGGACACATTATGCCGTGAGTTAATTGTTAATTGTACACGCTTTAGCCGAAGAAATGTCTTTCATACATTTATTGCATTATATGTTGTCTCCAATGGATCTCATTATTATCATCGACACCAGAGTTGTGATGAGCGCAGTTTTTGTCCAAAAATCAAGATGGCAGCAACGCTCGCACAAATTTATTGAAAGAAAGAAAACGAAACATTCTCGAACAAGGCATTGCTTTGAGTGTAAGTATCGTATAATTATCTTTTCTCTTGAAGTGATATGCCATAGCATTCTGGGCGATGTGTTCACAGTAAACATTTTTCTTCCCCTCTAATGATGGCAAGGCACCCTATCGTTTCTATTTTCTAGTCAATACTGAACGCAAAAACTCATTTGGAAAAATTTTTATTCTGGTGTGGAGCCAAACTGGGAAAAAATGTTGTCTTCGCACTCTCGAAGTTTTCCTTCAATAGTCAAACATATTCTCTTTTACTTAAACATATCTTTTAATCAAGTGTAATTTTTTTATCTTTTCATTTTCTTCCTTCAGCTAAAGAATAAACATGAGGAAGTAACGGGAAGTTATCGGTAAATACCTTTGACTTTATTCAA
Source organism: Montipora capitata (assembly GCA_949126865.1). NCBI lineage: Eukaryota > Metazoa > Cnidaria > Anthozoa > Scleractinia > Acroporidae > Montipora > Montipora capitata. The sequence goes on along the minus strand of OX421450.1, from coordinate 13,065,509 downwards.
TAATTAATGGACATTCTTGCTGTTCTCTAGCCAATTAAATATTTGCTCTTTTTCGTAGTTTAATTCAGTTTTATCATCACCTAATATACATAACGTTTTTAACCTTAGTTAGCGGTTATCGTTTAGGGACAGCTGCTAAATACTAAGGTTAATAAGGCACAACTGACATCTAAACTTTGCGCTCTTATCTAGAACAAGAATAATCTATAAAAAAAATAGACGTGATAGGAGAATAGGCACTAAAGTTATAGTCCAAGAGGGTCACCCGCCTTGTGACATTTTACCGGAGCAAAGTCAGCCGTAAAAGCTAAAGTAAGCACGAAGAGTTTTATGAGTTCCTTTTTACCTTACTTTTAAATACGAGTTAACTGTTTAATTCCATTAGACGTCTTTTATACTATATATTAGTGTTATTGTTGTCGGTCAAATCCGGTTTCAGGTTGAATCCGAGGCGTATTTCCTTACATGTACTATATAGGTATGTGCGGCCCCAAAGGGTGTGGTTTTTTAGCCGTTTTGGTCTGAAATTGGTTATCTATTTTTGACCAATGTCTGAAACAGGGTATGGTTTGATCACTCAATTCTTGAAGTAGGTATTTTTTTAAAAGAAGCTTCTTCCTCATCATTAGGCAATAAGACCATCAACAAAGCCTTTCTCAAATTATTACGCCAACCGTGTAACAAAATAAATAGGTCTGAATTAGCGTATCAAAGTTGTGGTCAGATCTGGAATAGGGTAGGGAAAATTACAGATTTTGGTCTGAAATTGGGTAAGGATTTTAGAGGCCGCAACACCCACACCCAATTTTTCTTTTCCTAAGCTGACCCTATTTTTTCTCTAGGCTTAATGCTGGTTCGAAAAACAAAACTTTATTCAATAAATAAAATGAGGACCACCAATTTAACCTGTAGGTAAAAACGGATTCAACCTAAGAGCGGATTCTTCCGGCAATATTATTTCATGTGCTGTAGCTTCCTTTTACTCATAATTTTTTGGTAAAATAGGATGTGTGTGTTTATTTATTTCTTTGATCGTTTGATCGAATTTTATTACCCAAATGAAGAGGATAAAGAGAACAACGCCAGTTTTTTCTTAATAGTTTCTCCTACCTTCTAAAAATAGAATTTAGAAATAAATAAAAATGTTATTCACCGGCCTTGGTTGGTCCGTATTGGGAAAAACTGTGCCCTCGGGCACATGGTATATTTATCTTATGAAATAAAGACCAATTATTATTATTATTATTATTATTATTATTATTATTATTATTATTATTATTATTATTATTATTATTATTATTATCGTGACAGGTAGCCTGTTAAGAACGGATGAAATATAATAATTATTTCTGAAGTTAAAGAATTGGACTCACACAAAAGATAACTATAAAACTAAAGTTACACATGACAATTTTACACTCAAGACTTAAGAACAAAACAACCTGCAATGACTCAAACCGAAATAAAACGGACACAGGAAATGTTAGAAGAAATCTACAATATCATAATATGCATTAATTGACTGTTGTTTTAATTTCTCTTTGCAAGCGAACAAATTAAGTGACTTGAGTGATTCAACAATTAAATTCATTCCAAATTTCAGTTCCTTGAATATCGTATCATAAACTTGTCACAGTTTGTGAGGACGACAGGAAGGGAGAAAGTTGATTTAGAAGCTGGTCTTGTACTGGATTTAGAACAAATTAAGTGACTTGAGTGATTCATCAATTAAATTCATTCCAAATTTCAGTTCCTTGAATATCGTATCATAAACTTGTCACAGTTTGTGAGGACGACAGGAAGGGAGAAAGTTGATTTAGAAGCTGGTCTTGTACTGGATTTAGTTGTCATACAAAGTTGTTTCCTCGTAAGCATAAGAGATTCCCGGCTTGAGGAACGTGGTTCGTACCTGTCTCGAATCCACTTATTGAAGTCAGTCTTGTTGTACATGGTCCGTCTTTGCTGCTACACTTCCTTCAGGGCCATTCAAGGAAAGTGGCAAACGACAGTTCAGCTCCCTGAGGAGGCTAGTATATTCTCCTCTAGAACCTGTAAGCACCTGCCCACCCTAACGATCGCACTTGAAAGATCACAGGATTCATACGTCTGATGATTTTCGTGGATAGAAAATCAGAAAACAGCTCTCCGATACCCTTAAGGAATTCTGCAGTTTTCGTTAATGGTAAACGTATACCACGTTGTTAAATTCCGAGCAAATACCAGAGCGCTGAAAAAGCCTGCATTTTGTTGCAAATCTATCATTAACATTATGCCCTGGAGTGCCATCACCAGAGAAAACGCTCGCATCTGGACCATTTCAAAACGCAGTGTTTTTCAGGATCTGATGCAACAACTCGCACTTTGATCGGAGTGCCAGGTGTACCCCAAATACCTGAATTTCACTACATTCTTGAATTGGTAATCCCCGAGTTTGATGACGGTCTCATTGGTGTCCGCGTCGTTAAATACCATCGTCTCCGTTTTGTCCTGAGCGATTGTCATGCTGTACCGAGTAAACACGCTGTCGAAAACTGCCAATAACGCCTCCAGCGCCGTCGAGTTGCAAGTGAACTCCAGGATATCGTCCGCGTACAGAATGATGCTCTCGCCTGTGGATTCGGACAGTGGCGCGTGTGCGCGCTGCGCGCGATCACTGGATTCGTTGTTGATCCTGTGCTCCACCTCTATCTCAGATCTCGGCATTCCCAGATTACAATCTTGATGCGGGATGACAACAGGCAGTTGAATGAGAGGGGTGATTCCTGCGCGCCTTATTTCGCTCGCTATTAAACTCCCCTGGACTCCGAGTACCATAATACTCAAGTTTACGAAGAAATAATTTCTAGTCAACAGTGTCAAAACCTTTCCTTAAGTCTAAGAATAGCCTACATGAAAACGATAATCACTCTTGACAGTATTGTCAAGTCCATATTATTAGAACCTACACTACTTCCTAAAGAAAGCACTCTACACGTCCGAAAACAAGGAAACAAGGGATATTTATCAAAGCGTAGCTGATAGTCAAACTTTTTGTTTTTGTTTTTGTTTTTGACTGTTTTTATTTTTATTTTTATTTTTAACACATACATAAATTTACAAAAGTAAATAAAGAAAAACACACATGTTATATATACCTAAAAAACTCACTCACGCTTGGCGAAGATAAAAACCAAACAGGCCAGCTGTTAATTTTTGCTCAGTTCAATAACCTAGTCAATGCAAGATAGTGTTTCCCTCAAATTGGATGGAAGCGTTTAACTAGATTACCTATAATCGTTTTGAAGTTGTTGCTTTGATATCTTGTTTACATGAGCGTTTTCCAGCAAATAGAACTGGGCCAAGAGGCAGCTGGTAAATTGACCTTGATGAGATCTAGCTATGAAAATATATTCTATGTTAATTTAATACGTTCTCTCGTCCCCTTTCTTAATTGTTTGTTTTTTTTTTTCGTTGCAGGACACAGAACACATCACGGAGTCACAAGGAAATAAATATTAATCATGCTTTGACAATTTATGAAATAACTCAGTTCTTAGCTGGAAATAAGAGGTCGATGCCTTTTTTATAGCTTGAACGAAATGTATGCATGTAGTGTTAAAGTGTGCAAATTAAATACTGATTGGTTGCATCATTTTTCGCTGTTCTTGATTATTTAACTTCAAAAAGTGTGAAACATTGTTTATAAGCGAAAACAGTCCCATGACTCCAATTAGTTTTAGAAGAGAGATTAAGAGGGTTTAGAACAACGACTTCCACAAGAACGAAGACTCCCCAAAATCGACAAGCTTTTTTTGTAACATTTATTTATTTGTTTGAGCAGGTTGAAGTTTTAGCAGCTATTCACATAATATGTACCTTCTATACCCACCCACTCACACACTCACAAAGGACAGCTACAACACCGGAAACGTCATCCGCTACCGTTCTCGAATATTGTGACTGTGGGTTCGCGTCCCACGGGAAACTTATATAGAGTGTTTTCACTCACGTGATCAGTAACCCCTTTTAAACACCTAAACAAAGGAAAAAGTTTGCATGATAATAGAGGATTAGTTGGGTAAACCAACATGGCCGCCGTTCCACCACGTGAAAA
>OX421450.1:13043916-13048916 GCA_949126865.1 Montipora capitata | reverse complement strand
GGTTGATAGCGCTGTTTGCGTTGGCACACCAGTAGGCTAAAAACATAATATAAAACATAATATTTCCAGATGGTTGAAACCCAATTGCGAAGAGTATGTTGAAAACCTGCGAAGGGAGCCAACAGGCAGCGAATGTAACAACGATCACAATAAGCATTCGAAGGACTCTTCTCTTGGTTAATTCCTGACGTTGTTGACTTTCAGTAAGATGAAAACCAGGCGTTTGGTGAAACCAAACTTTGTAAGCCACTATTCCATACAGGACAGAAATGATGACCAGCGGAATAAAGTAAATGATGGTGAAGAGATAGAAGTAATAAAACCGACGCAAGGTTTCTCGAAGATCCTCTCCAAACACTTCAAAGTTATATCGGCACAATTTGTCATCAACCAAATCGTGGAACACACATATGATGGACGCCAAAAGCATTGCCATGAACCATATCAGAGGGGTGATGACTTTAGCCTTTCTGAACCAAAAGTTGTGGCGATTTAAAGGTTGGAGAACTGCGTAGTAACGATCAATTGCCATGATGATCGGACAAAGAATGGATACCGCAAGATTGATATAACCTAAGTAGGGAAATCCCCTGCAAGTGATTTCTCCAAGCATTCCAGTAATCAGCCACGTACCTCTGATATAAAATTGGGCAATGGACCAAGTCATAATGAACAACGTCACCAGTAAGTCCGCCACCGCCATGTTCACAAACATGAAGCTGTTAAGTGATCGTACTTCTGGTCTTTTCCACACGATGAAGATGAGAACGGTGTTGCCCACCGCAGATAAAAGAATCGTTATGCCGTATAACACTGTAAACACGACATTTCCGATGTCAGCACCTTCCATTCTCATTCCGGAGTATATCTGTTTGTTTATGGAACATGACACATAAATCAGTAATTAAAATCGCTTAGTAAGGGTGCGTTCGATTGACCGTATTCCGGAATAGGAATAGAAGTTAAAAATCCTTCGTTTTTATGCCGACGACTCACTTTAAAATTGTCAAACATCTGCTAAAATGCTGTTTTAACCATACCTAAACTATCCTTGTTGCTTCAACACGCCAGACATACTGTTTTATTGGCACCAATGAAATACCTAGTGGGCTTTCGCGCGAAAACATGATATCGTCATACGTGAAGATAGTGAAGATATATATGTTATTTGCAAGCTGGGAGGTCCATATAGCGAAAAACTGTGAACGAGGTCTTGAAAATGCTGTACGAGGCCGCCGGCAGCTTTTTGAAGACCGAGGTCACCATTTTTCGCTGTACGGACAGACCCTTAGCTGGTAAATAACTTATTTATTTTTTTCCTCTCTCTCCCTTCCTCTCTGAAATAACTTTTTAAATTTTTGACTCGCATCGTGCTTGATAGCGAATGTAGTATTAAAGCGACTTACAAACAGAACGTTTCAAGGAGAAATATTTGTATTTGAAGTTCTATTTCCAAAGCCTTGTCTAATAAAAAGTAACTTCTGTATGTACACGGGTTCCTTGTCAAAAAATAGAAATACAAGGGCGAGGAAAAAATTCTCCGAGCGTTACCGTGTTCGGGCGCAGAGATAGGAAAATCCTGGCCGCGCGAAGAACCAATCAGATTGCAGGATTCGATACCTTTAGTGAAGTAATGTATTATTTTGAATATGGGGTTCGTGTGCAACTTCAGCTCTTGTATATTCAATCGAGAAACTTCACTGTAGAGCAGATAAAAAAATCTTACCCATCTTATCCAAAGATTCGGCATTTAGCTGTAGTGAAGCTCTTAACGTTGCGGGATGGGATACGATCAGTTTAGATTATAAATTTCAAATATTTTAACTATTTTATAGAGCAAGTAAAGACTCACTACCACGACGGGTGACAACTCTAACAAGGCCAAGGGCCCGCTTCTCAAAAGTCCCGAAAATATTTCTGGCCCGAAAAGCCATTTGTGAAAGTGCCAACCGCTTGTTTTGGAAAGCCGATCTTTTAACTTGTTTTCAAGGTAAGAAAAGGTTTGCAATTGACGACTTAAATCCTCTCTGTTCTTGAGACACAAATGGCCCGAAAATGGCCCATAAAGTTTCGGGACTTTCGAGAAACGGGCTCCCGTTTTGGGAAAAGAAGACAATACTTCCGGAAATTTGGAGGTTTTACAGGGAATCAGGACACTATGGAAATTTTTTGAGAAACATGATACATTTCAAGGACATGACAGAAAAAATTCGGGACATCTACCACAATATGTATTTCGGTACGGAAGAGGTACGAGAAATTAAAAATTAAACTCAGATTTTCTCGGTTGGTTATTTAAAGTGCCCATAACCTAATTTTTCTCATTTAGTCATCTGAATCTACACATATCTCATAGACGTTTCGCGAAAAAAAAATTGCGATTTTCCCAAAAAGCGATTTGAAAATGAAATTAGAAAACGCTCAAATTTGCCGCCATTTTGGCTCACCATTCGCCTTCGTCTTCTATCGTTTCTTCCCGGTCACAATGCTGCTGTAACGTAGATTAAGGAAAACGTGACTTCAAGTGAAAAAGGAATAGCGATATAAACAGTATAGTAAGGAATAATTTCCTCGAAAATGCCTAAAAGATGCTTAACCACTCGATGTAACAACACAGCTGATCCTAAAAAAAGAATAAGTATACGTAGGAATCCTTCGACTCGCAAAACGCAATACCTCAAAAAAGAAGGAAAAATGGCTGCAGATTTTGTCTTGGTAAAAAGAAGCCCGGTATAACTTCTTCACTGTGCTAGATTCACTTCAAAAAGTATGACTTTCAGTATTGTATGGACAGCAAAACGAAAAGATCGTTGAAGGCGGATGAGATTCGCTAACAGGAACAGACATAAGCGTTGACTTTAATTCCCTCGCGAGACCTTCCCTATCCTCTTGTTCTTTTCTGTAATTTTGTAGCCATTCCTCGTCTGCTAATGAATCTTCCACGTAGGGTTCCGTGTGGTTCTGGGTTTAGCGCTGGCTGACCCGTCGAGACCGGCAACTACTCGCCTCAAATTCTTTTTTTTAAATCGCCAGTTTATTCACTTCCAGATTCAGAGGCACTTTCCCTGATGATAAATATAGGCATGATTGATTTTTTTGTTTACTGAAAAATACCAAAAACGATCGCTGAGCGATACCTTGGCAATGATTAGAAAGAAAAGATAAGACCCACGCCAACAAGCATTCTTTAATCTAGGTCACAGCGAGCCCGTGAGGTCCTGACCAGCGGAAGGGGTGTACCAAATAAAAGTAGGATTGAAAAAAAACCGTAGAAAATTCGCCTCCCGCTGGAATTGAAAAATTTTTTCGCCAAAGTTCATTTTTTAATATGGACTTTCAAATAGGAAAATAAAACTTTTTAGGTTATGGGCACTTTAATAGTAATACATGAAGCAGCAGTTAACCTAGCAACCTTCTTGGCTTTCTTAATTGGTGTTGATAGAAGAATCCTCCTTACAAGAAGGGGTTTCTCTCCACTAACTAAAACATTCACTAATTAGCAGGTAGTTTGAGGGAAATATTGTGTGTGTGAATGGTGAGTTGAGGAAAAATCATAGACAAAAGTTAGGGTTAGTCTGTAAAATGAGGGGGAGAAATTTACAAAGCAAACTCTCAACCCCATAATAAGGTTAACAAATGAAACAAACTCTGTGTGAAATTAAAAACTTTAATCTCAGAAACAGCCAGATAGTACATGTACAAAAAACTGAATCACGTAGGAGGGATTAACAAATATTTGACCATGAAAATTATTCGTTCTTAAAAATAGGAATAATAAAGATGAAGAATCTTTACACTAAAATCTTCGTTCTTAAAAAATATATGAAAAAAGCTCAAGAAATCTCATAAAATATGAAACACAGGTTCCACGAGGCAAATCCAAAAATCTCGAAGATAAAGACGAGCTGACTGCGACACCATTAGGCTAGTAAATGGCTGCGAATCTTCAGGGGTAGAGCGCAACCGAGCAAGGGGGTTTCTAGTCCAGCGCCGGACCTCTACCCGAGAAGAAACCCATTGGAAACCAAGAAACATTTAAGCTCATGTTGTTTTTCATCGGAAATGGTTGCTAACCTCATGTTATATCAGAATGGATTCTCTCCTCTCAATACTGGGCTGAACCCGCTAAATGGGATAAACGCAAACGACAGATCAACTACATTGACATCAAAAGTCACATATGGTTCTATTATGACATCCACTACAACGACTGGTTGCATCTGAATGGGCAAAAAAGAAACAAAATCAGGAAATGTCCTTACAATTCTTCAATTATACTAATGCATGAACAATAATTCTCTTCAAATATCAAATTTTGAGCTTACACATGTATTTCAACACCTCTTTTCCCAAAATTTCCAATCAAAATTAATTTCAATTTATCTTAATTTCCTTGTAACACATTTCAAATCAATTTCATGTTGATTAATTTCTTATGGATTACAGACTAGTCTTAGCATTTTCAGTCTCATCTAAATTCCAAATAGATAATTTCGAAATTTACTTTCATTGTTCGATTACAAGAACAAAAGATTCCCAATCTAATATAAGTAAACCATATAATTTTGTCTCCCTTCATCATCTTATATGTTTATAAGAACGAAAATTTCAATACTACAAAAGACTTTTCATGATAATTTTTCAGGCTTTGATAATTTTTCAAAAAAACATTTCATGTTCCAAATTATTATTATTATTCTTATTTATTTATTTATTTATTTATTTATTTTTTCCTAGCCTAAGAAAACTTCCTCCCTTCTGATACTCTTGTACTTCCGGTTGTTTTTTAACTGAAAGCTTTTATTTTCACACAGAGTTTGTTTCATTTGTTAACCCCAACTTGAGGTAATTGCTTTGCAATTACTTTTCCTCTTTGTAACCATATAACTTTAATTTTCATTTGTGATTTTTCCTCAACTCACCATCCGCACATACACTATTCCCCATAACTACCTACTGATTAATGAATGTTTATTTAGTGGAGCGAAACCCCTTCTTCT
>OX421450.1:13023916-13038916 GCA_949126865.1 Montipora capitata | reverse complement strand
ACATGAAATGACTGTACCTCATCGGGTGGAGTTAATTTGACCTCAGACCCAAGCTCCGTGACCAATTTACAAGATCATCATTGCTCTGAGTGTAAGTTTTGGATTTCACGGTCCACCGTTACTCACCTTCAAAACTGACCGAGTGGACCTCAGAGGGTTGGATCCAGGGAAAAGTGACGTCAAAGGTTCACTAGCTTAAAATTTCAGCTTGTGAATGCAGCTTGTTATATATTCAAAACGAGAGTTTAAAAGTCTGAAAGCCCCAAATCCCCGTGCTGCATATTAATTATGCGGGTACACACGCATTGCATTCTTAAACTAGTGAGCCTTTGGCGTCATTTTCTCCTCACTCCAGCACTCTCAAGATCTTAAAGTTAGTTATGGAGGACCATTAACTTGGAAACTCCAGTTAAAATAAACAGGTGTCTTGTTTAATATCAAGGCTTAAATCTTTGTGTTTAGTTAACATAGAATTGAAATCCAAAGAAAAATAAGAATTGATTTTTTAGTCATAGGGGCCCTTCAAGTACTGATCAATACTGCCGTTTTACCATTTGCTATAGCGAAGATATTTTTGGTGTCACTTATTGTCATTACTGTGCCAACCAGAGCCTCAATGGCTGTCGAAACATGGGGTCTTTTGTTTCTGTGGCTGCGCTTATTTTATAGTAATGGCGGCAGTTTCACCAATAACTCCTCCATGGTGTTGACAATAGAATCTACCTTGCAAGAATGGGTTCCTCTCCACTAACTAAAACATTCACTAGCCAGCAGGTAGTTTGGGGGGAGTTTTGTGTGTGTGGATGGTGAGTTTAGGGAAAATCATAGACAAAAGTTAGGGTTAGTCTGTAAAATGAGGGGGAGAAATTCACAAAGCAAACTCTCAACCCCAAAATAAGGTTAATAACAAATGAAACAAACTCTGTGTGAAATTAAAAGGTAAAGGTAAGCTGACTGTGACACCATTAGGCTCGTAAATGGCTGCGAATCTTCAGGGGTACAGCGCAACCGAGCAAGGAGGTTTCTAGTCAAGCCCCAGACCTCTACCCGCGCGATCCCTTCGTGCCGAGTCAAGAAAGGAAAAAGAAAAGAACAACAAGAGGCAACCTAGGAGTAAAAACTAACACCAAAACCAGGGACAGACTGACGCGACCAAAACAGCGAAGCTAATTCAGCAAAAACGGAAATAACACTTACCAAAAACACATTTACCAGGTCAGGAGCCCATCTGGAGCCTACAACTCTACTGTGTTTGTGCAACGGCGTTTTCACAAGTAAGGTTATTTTTAGATGGAATTTCCCGCTAATTAGACTCCCACAGGAGCCCGATGACCAATTACAAGAAATTAAGCTGACGTCATAGGGTCACCGAACCGGAACTGCCTTTGTTTTTTGATCTAATTCGCGGGAAGGGCTACTCTAAAAATAAACCTACTTGTGAAAACGCCGTTTCACAGACGCTCTATGGAAGTTGCACGCTCCAGATGGGCTCCTGACCAGGTGAATAATATGATTTCTGAAGCAAAATTGTAGTTAAAAATAAAGAAAAAAAAGATATCTGGTTACTTACATGCAAGAAAAAGCTGGCAAAAATTCCCTTCTCTCCAAACATTTGCAAAGTCTCCAGTTAAGGTCAGCTTTACTTACGACGAAACAATTCAAATACAACTCAAACTGTACACCTGGCCCGGGCACGAGACATGAGAAGGAGTCGGTCTGGGAACCAGTATTACAAGGAAAATGCCCAATGCAATAAAATACTATTACGAAATGGGGATTAGGAAGCCGAAGGAGGGGCAATGGTCCAGAAAGAAATGGAAACCCAAGTAAAATTGTGTTGCTTGTGATGCAGTGTGTACTGCAGGAGTATAATCATTTGTTCTTCTGGATGGTTCCAGGAAAAAATCCGATCAGGCACATAAATCATTCCTTCTTTTTGCTGGATCCAGGAAAAAATTCGATCAGATGTATAAATCATTCGTTCTATTGCATGCGTCCACATGTCCAGAAATGCACCTAATTAGATGGACGTCCAATTTTGACATCCGACACGAAGTATCCCTTTAAGTCTAGGCAATTGCTATCTATTTTCAACAACAAAGTAAGGATAAAGGTTAGCATTATTTTTACCTTAGGGTAAATGCAGGAGTTAATCTTTACTTAAAGAGCAGAATTTGGGGGACACTTTGTGACATTTTTTGTCCCTATTCCGTGACATGAGTGATGTTGAAGTTGGGGAGAAGAGCAAGGGGACACTTCGTGACGCTTATTGAAATCCGAGTGCATCTAATTATGTGCATTTCTGCACGTATGATGCGTCCAGGAAAAAAAATCCCATCAAGTGTAAATCTAAAAAAACTTAAAAGTAAAATATCCCCAACCAAATCCATGAAAACACGAAAAAAATTAAATAACAAGTTCAGAACCTATGGAATCAAAGTAATAATAATAATAATAATAATAATAATAATAATAATAATAATAATAATAATAATAATAATAATAATAATAATAATAATAATAAATAAATAGATGGGCACTGGGGTAGAACAGGTTGGTGCCCTTGACTACCACGGGAATATGGACGCTCCCGCCCACCAGAGTCTTGGGTGGCACCTTTGGCAAGTGCCAGCAACCCAAAAGCCACCCGTGTTAGGGTTATGACAACCTCATTTGATGAGAGAATGTCAAATATTGGATTTCACACTAACGACGTCAACGGGACTGGAGCTTGTAGTGAAGGTATCGCGTCCGGCAGGTGTCCTGTGGATCAGCAGCGCAGGCCCGATCGTCATTCTGTTACTGCTGAACAACAACAGAAGATATCAGCATGGTCAAAGGAGGATAACAAGCGGTTGTTTGAATGTTACATCGGGAGTTAACCAGAGACCAAGGGTACAGAAAAAGATTGCTAGACCTGTGGAAAGCCCGTAACATCAACAACGGACTAACAGTCACCGAGCAGAGATTGGCTGATCAAGTACGCCGGATTAAGAACAAGAAGTGGCTAGAGACTGTGGAGCAAGAGGAACTAGCCATACGAGTAATACATGAACATCAGGAGATTGAAACTACAGAGCTCCATGCCACAGATACACCACACTATGAACATCATTAGACTTGAAACTGTGGAGCTTCTTACCACAGATACACCTCACCAGACCATGCAACAACATCTGATACCCAAGAAGAACACCAACGTGAAGAGGAACCCAGAGTTGTCACTGCTGCAGAATTACAAAAAGAGATCAGCCCAGAACTGGAAGCTCTTTGCGACAGGTTCCTAGAAATTATGCAGCTAGAAGAGACAATAGAATTACCATCACTGAAGTCATGCGAAAGAACGAAGCTGAAAGCAGAAGTTGGAAAAATTAATGCAGCCGTCAAAAGGATTCAGACGCACAACATCACTGAACTGAATACTTTAATGTATGCAGATGCATATGTTACTACAGAAAGAATGGGAATGATACAAGGGAGGAAAGGGAGAAAAACTGAACAGCCATTCTGGAAGAGAAGAATTAAGGGGAATATCGAAACTTGGCGAGAAGACCAAGATTGAGGAAGTCCGAAGAGGAAACATGAGACTGAAACAAAGAGAGAGGGAAATGTTGAACAGAAAATATCATCTTGAGGAAAGGGGCACTTTGTATGTCTCAGGCACGTTGAAACAGAAGATCAAGGCAGGTGGAGTTAAGATCAAGATATACGATCCCACAGAAGCAACCTCCTTCTGGAGCGAGATCTGGTCGGAGAAAGTCGGTCACAATGAGAGATCATCTTGGCTAGAGGATGTAGAGGTGGAGTTGAGTATAACAGAGGTGCAAAAAGATATCAGCATCACCGTGGAGGATATTAGAAATGGAGTGAGGAAGATGGCAAACTGGAGGGCAGCCGTCTCCGATCTTGTTCAGGGGTTCTGGTTTAAGAAACTGACAGGATTGCACTCTAGATTGCAAGAATGCTTGTAAGACTCTGTATATGTCAAGGGAATGTACCAGCGTGGATGGTCAGGGGAAGAACAGTTTTGATACAAAAGGATACAGCGAAGGGTGCCCAGGCCAGCAACTACCGCCCTATTGCCTGCCTACCCATGCTGTGGAAGCCCTTGACAGGAGTTATGGGAGAGAAGTTATACCCCAACTTGGAAAGGAATGGACTGCTAGCAGATGAACAGAAGGGGTGCAGGAAGGGATCCCGAGGAACTAATTGCTTGTAGACGAGGCAATCCTGCCGGAGAAGGTTGACAAACTTGTCAATGGCTTAGATAGACTACAAGAAGGCATATGATATGGTGCAGCATTCATAGATCTTGAAATGCATGGAGATGGTTGGGGCTCCCAAGAATATGATCTCTATAATCAGCAACAGCATGGTGAACTGGAAGGCAGTATTGACATCAGGAGGAATGGCTCTCGGGCAGGTGGACATTGGGAGAGGAATTTTTTAAGGTGACTCATTGTCACCACTACTGTTTATAATGGTCATGTTTCCCTTGACCCTAGTACTACGAAAAATGAGAGTTGGATACAAACTGGCAAAGGACATGAAGCCCATTAACCACCTACTATTTATGGATGATCTGAAGCTGTACGGAGCTAGCAAAGATCAACTAGACTCACTTGTTCAAATAGTAAGGATCTTCTCGCAAGACATTAAGATGTCGTTTGGGCTAGACAAGTGTGCTGTCCTGGAAATAAGAAGGGGAAGAGAAGTTGGCAGTTGCGGAATAGAACTACCAGACGACCAGCATATCGGGGAAATAGAGGAGGAAGGCTACAAATACCTTGGCATCTTACAGTTGGACCAGACTCTCAACACCGAGACGAAAGGCCAAATATTATCGGAGTATATCAGAAGAGTCAAGAAGTTGAGTAGATCAAAACTCAATGGAGGAAATTTGCTCTATGGCATCAATAACTGGGCTGTTGGTGTAGTACGCTACAATGCGGGGATTGTGGACAAGACAATGGAGGAGGTAGCCAACATGGATAGAAGAACTAGGAAGATCTTGGCAATGAATGAGGAGTAATGTTGCGAGGCTCTACCTACCGAGAAAGATAGGGGAAGAGGACTGATCGACATCGAGGAGTGTGTAAAAAGGGAGAGCAAAGTACTTCATGGCTACCTAAGAGAGAGAGCACAGAGTGGATGCTTCAAGCTGCGTTGAAGGAGAAAGTTATTGTTGAAGAAGAGAGTCTAAAGGACTATGAGAGGAGTAGGAAATACGAGAAAGTTAAAACTTGAAGGAGAAAGCCCTACATGGTGCGTTTGTCCAACAAATATCAGATGAAGCTGGAGAGGAGTCTTGGAGATTTCTCAGAAATGGATTCTTAAAAAAAAGGAAACAAAAGGTTTGATTCTTGCTGCTCAGGAACAAGCTTTAAGACCAAACCAAGTACAGCATAGATAAGACCTCAGAGACACCACTGTGTAGATTATGTGGAGATGCCACTGAAACAGTACGACACATTGTCAGTTGATGCAAGTAGCTTGCCCAGCGAGGGTATAGGAAGCGCCACGACAAGGCGGCCCTGCGGGTACACTGGGAGATGTGCAGGAAGTATGGGATAGAGTGTAATGACAAGTGATATGACCATCAACCCTTGCCAACCGCAGAAAAAGGGAAAGGTGAAGATTACCTGGGACATGACTATCTACACAGACAAAGAGCTCAAATATAATCTGCTAGATATTACTCTAGTGCATAAAGACACACAAAAATGGACACGTATTGATATAGCTTTGTTGCCAGCGGACCAGAACATCATCAGGACTGAGGAGGAGAAGGTTGAAAAGTACCAAGAACTAGCATTGGAACTAGATGTACCTGACTTCCTTAGAAGTGTACAATTATCGGCCATCCTTGGAACTGCTCACCTGTTGCGGAAAGTGTTCTGTCTCTAAGCTACGGCGAGTTGCTGAGAGACAATAAACATTACCCTGTAGAACATCCGACAACTGGAGAGAATCGATTCGAATAATAATAATAATGATAATAATAATAATGATGATGATGATGATGATGATGATGATGATGATGATGATGACGATGACGATGACGATGATGATGATGATGATGATGATGATGATGATGATGATAATAATAACAACAAACCATCAAGGCTGTTTCTGAGTTTGTATTAAGCTAACGGGTTAGGAAAATAAAATCCAGATTGTATATATGTGTGTGCGTTGTAATGCAAAGTGTGAACACCAACGCCAAGCTAGAGTTAAACTAAAACCATAAGGTTGTATACCTGCTGTAGATACAATGAGGAGCGGTTATTTAATAGTAATAGCAGAAGTTTAACTCGAAACCTTTGTGGCTTCCTTAATGGTGTGCGGTTATTTAATAGTAATGGCAACAGTTTCACTAGCAAGTGAACCTTTAAGCACGAAGCTACGGATGAACTTCCAGCCCAAATACTTCGTGCTATGGGCACTCCGTATGAAAAGCAGTTGTAGTACAACTTGTACCAGGCTGCATTGTTGGAATGTCTACGCTGTTTCTTCTGTTGAAGAAGGAGCCCTTGTACAAATAGTCACTCAGTGACTCGCCTAAATTCCTGCAAAAAGGAAAAAAAATGTTAACTTAATAAAGAGATTTTTGGCTGGCGAGATGCTAGGCGTAAATTGCACAAAAATACTGACTTAGAAGAATGCACGGAGTCCTGCCCATGATGCTGGAGAAAACTAGAAAACAAATTGCTTCACCACGAAGTGCTCTGTAGTAGTACGCGCTGTCAATCACGCGCCTTGCAGTTGTCAAACGCCTCCTTCTCATTGGCTATTTTATCTTGGGAATCCAAAACCCGCGGCAAAAACCTTGGCAGCTGTCATGGGCACTTGTTTCTGTCTTTTTGACCTAAGGATACGTACCTCGGGAAATCGCGGTTAATTACATACACTACCGAAAGAAATGTAACCATGGTAAGATGCCTTAATGTAACCGCTTAAGCAAAGAAGACAACGACAGATAAAAGAAAGAAAAAAACTATGGGCTTAATTAACACGCCCTGCACGTGCGTTTTACAGTCTGGAAATTTAAATTTCTTTGCCGTCCTCTTCCTTACAACCACGATAAATTGACCGAATTTGAGATTGTGTACAGTACGTGAGAACCTGACAAAACATTTTAATTTCCTTCCCAAACAACTAGACCGTTCATTCCAATTGTTGATAAAAACACTTTCCATTCCGAACGACTTGGGGCAGTTCTCGAAATTATTACAATGACGGGACGTTCTTGTTGGCGTCGTCGTCCTCGTCGTCCTTGCGTAAGCTTCCTAATGACGTGAGATGGTCAGTTCTTTGAGTTTATGTGGACAACTCAAGCACAGGAAACAAATTTTTATCTTTTCTCTCCAACTATCACTGCCGTTCATACAAAATTATTTCCAGGACAATTGGCACGCATTATATACGTGCCAAACGAGTTGCAATAATCGGAAAATCTCTGCAATGATGAAAAATGATATTTCCGTCTGGTGACGTTCTCGTCTTTTGCAACGTCGTCGTTGCTTAATTAATTAAGGGGAGTTTGTTCTTAAACACCCATGCGAAAGTTAGTCAAAAAGACATTTCATAACTTCGTGCCATTTTCTTCAAATTCTGTCGAAGAGTTCGAGTAGTGCATTTCATGAGCTTGAATCGCATTCATCTTCAGAAAGTTTACGAAATTGACTGCTTAAAAAAATGGTGGAAATAATTATGAAGGGGTTTTGTGGCGATAATTACGTGGGATGCAAGTGGCAGACCACATTTTAAAATGGAGAATTAAAAGCAAGGTGAACGCACCATAACACCAAACCCGGTGTGACCACCTGTGTCAGATGTTAAACATACACCTGCAGCTATTATTTACCCTTGATTGTTGGACAAGACCTTACGAGGAAATCCTCTTGGTTGCACTTACACTAGTCTTGTTAGTTTCCTTGATGAAAAAGGAAATAAATGTCATAATGGCTTCGGAATCTACTTGACATTTTTTGGGACATCTGAATAATCAAGGGCACAGCAAGCGGAATCAGCTTACTTGCTTCAACCTTAAATTGGTGACTTATCATTGAAAAAAAATATTTTTCTTTATCATTATTATATCATATTTTAGGTACAGTAGCATAATTATGAAAAGCTGCCATGCATCAATCCTTATCAGCAAACAACTTCTCTAAGACATAAAGAAGCTTCCCCAGACACCCTTACAGACAAACCTATTGTTTAAACACGACACTTACAATCCTATAGTTACAATAGTATTTTGAAAAGGGAGACTTTTAAGAACAAATAAACTTACAAACTATTTTAAGGTACTAATTACGGTTGACTACGACACTACATTTACACTAAATAATTAATACTAACGAAATAAACTATGCAGCTAAGAAAACAAAGAAAAAAAACGAAACAAAACAAAAATTGTGACAGTCTCTTGTTTGTATGTAACATAGGTATTTTTAACTCTTAAATCTTTAATCTTTAAAAACATCACTTTTACTAAAATGGGTCATCGAAAATCATTACTCACCACTTAAAAGTCTATGGGCAGCTTCTAAAATTTGGAGTAATATGCTACGTTTTGTTTCGGGAGAAGATCTTACAGCATGTAGATTTGAAATTTCAAGATCTTACTAACCGAACTATTTCTGCAAAGCAGATCGGTTGTAAAGAAAGTCAAGGACGATCGGTCTCTGAAGTGGGAGAAAGTTGGCAACGAGAAGCAGCTTAAGTTTACCAATCTGTTGAAGTTGAAATCGATTCAGCTTTGGCTTCTTTAGATAAGTTGAAGCTGGACAAAGTCAAGCAGGAACTTTAGGAGGGTATGAAACTTTTGGAAGAACGGCAGAAGTCGATAAAATTAGCCGATAGTTCGGAGTGTGGCATGGTTGAACGACCGCTTCGGCTTATGTGTCAGACGATCTCCGTTGCGGATTCTCCGGAGGACGAAAACCGGATTTCGAAGGCCGAGCAGTTGGCTAGAAAGTTGATTGAGTCTAAAAAAAACAGATCACGACCAGATAGGCATCGCCTATTAATTAAATATAATTATGTTGGCTCATAAAGTAAGCAGTGTGCACGCCTTTCGTCCAAGCCTTTTCGTCAGCCAGGTTCTTTTCAATTAATATGACAAGTTTCCTATTTTCCTGGATCATTCCGAAGAAGAAGAATCTGCCTCACCTGTAGATTCGGTGATCATTGGATGTCTCAGGATAATCAGATAAGTCCAGTAAATGATTATCTTGAATATGAACAGTCTTCAGCTGCATGAAACCCTTCCAAGCTGCTGGTTTGGGTGTCTGAGGAAGCTTCTTTATGTCTTAGAGAAGTTGTTTCCTGGTAACGATTGACGCATGCCAGCTTTTTCATAATTATGCTACTGTACCTAAATGATAAAAAAAAATATTTTTTTAATGATAAGTCACCAATTTAAGGTTGAAGCAAGTAAGCTGATTCCGCTTGCTGTGTCCTTGATTATTCAGATGTCCCAAAAAATGTCAAGTAGATTCCGAAGTCATTATGATATTTATTTCCTTTTTATCAAGGAAACTAACAAGTGTAAGTGCAACCAAGAGGATTTCCTCGTAAGGTCTTGTCCAACAATCAAGGGTAAATAATAGCTCCAGGTGCATGTTTAACATCTGCAACAGGTGGTCACACCGGGTTTGGTGTTATGTTGTGTTCACCTTGCTTTTAATACTCCATTTTAAAATGTGGTCTGCCACATGCATCCCACGGAATTATCGCCACAAATCCCCTCTATAATTATTTCAATTTTTTTTGTAAGTAAACAATTTCGTAAACTTCTGAAGATGAATGCGATTCAAGCTGATGACATGCACTACTCGAACTCTTCCACAGAATTTGAAGAAAATGGCACGAAGTTATGAAATGTCTTTTTGACTAACGTTCGCATGCAACAAGAACGTCCCGTCATTGTAATAATTTCGAGAACTGCCCCAAGTCGTTCGGAATGGAAAGTGTTTTTATCAACAATTGGAATGAACGGTTTGGTTGTTTGGGGAGGAAATTAAAATGTTTTGTCAGGTTCTCACGTACTTTACACAATCTCAAATTCGGTCAATTTATCGTGGTTGTAAGGAAGAGGACGGCAAAGAAATTTAAATTTCCAGACTGTAAAACGCAAGTGCAGGGCGTGTTAATTAAGCCCATAGTTTTTTTCTTTCTTTTATCTGTCGTTGTCTTCCTTGCTTAAGCTCCCCATTAGGTGCGGTTACATTAAGGCCTCTTACCATGGTTAACTTTCTTTCGGTAGTGTATGTAATTAACCGCGATTTCCAGAGGCAAATTTACCTAGGTACGTATCCTTAGAGAGGTAAAAAAGACAGAAACAAGTGCCCATGACAGCTGCCAAGGTTTTTGCCGCGGGTTTTGGATTCCCAAGATAAAATAGCCAATGAGAAGGAGGCGTTTGACAACTGCAAGGCGCGTGATTGACAGCGCGTACTACTACAGAGCACTTCGTGGTGAAGCAATTTGTTTTCTAGTTTTTTCCAGCATTATGGGCAGGACTCCGTGCATTCTTCTAAGTCAGTATTTTTATGCAATTTACGCCTAGCATCTCGCCAGCCAAAATCTCTTTAGCAAGTTAACATTTTTTTAATTTTTATTTTGCGGGAATTTAGGCGAGTCACTGAGTGACTATTCGTACAACGGCTCCTTCTTCAACAGAAAAAACAACGTAGACATTCCAACAATGCAGCCTGGTACAAGTTGTACTACAACTGCTTTTCATACGGAGTGCCCATAGCACCAAGCATTTGGCCTGGAAGTTCATCCGTAGCTTCGTGCTTAAAGGTTCCTTGTGGAACTGCTGCCATTATGATTGAATAACCGCACGCCATTAAGGAAGCAGCAAAGGTTGCTAGTGAAACTGCTGCTATTACTATTAAATAAGCGCACACCATTAAGGAAGCCACAAAGGTTTCGAGTTAAACTTCTGTCATTACCATTAAATAACCGCTTGTCATTGTATCTGTAGCAGGGATACAACTTTATGGTTTTGGTTTAACCCTTTGGCCTTGGTGTTCACACTTTGCATTACAACGCAGACAGGTACAATATGGATTTTATTTTCCTAACCCATTAGCTTAATACAAAGTCAGAAACAGCTTTGATAGTTTGTTATTATTATTATTATTATTATTATTATTATTATTATTATTATTATTATTATCAGGGTTGAAGGTCCTCTAGTAAGGCAAATTGTGGAGCAGGTGCATTAGACCCTGGATGTGTCAGAAGTAAGAACACTGGAAATAGGCGCGCGTTAGGATGAGTGCATGGATGAGAGGCTAAAACGGGTGAAGACCTCTCTGCCGACAAGAACCAAGCGAGCTGTAGAGCTAGCCACGGAGAAGGGAGCATCGACCTGGCTGACAATAATTCCCATCAAAGACTTGAACTTTAATCTAAATAAGAGAGAATGAAGGGATTCGATCAAGTTAAGATACGACTGGGAAATCTCCGACACACCGGAAGTGTGCGTGTGCGTGGACCAGTTCAACGTAGATCATGCAATGGAATACCGACTTGCCGGGTTTGGCAGCGTCATATTGAGCTTCGCGACGTGGAAGCAGAGATGTTGAGCACAGTATGTAATGATGTGGAAAAAGAGCCGGTCCTTCAGGAAATCAATAATGGAGAGTCTTTGAAAAGAGGTGCCAACAGAGCTCCTGATGCGTGTTTAGATATTAGCACCCGTGGCTTCTGGGAGAGACAGAGGACCGCATTCTTCGATTTCAGGGTTTGTCACCCTAATGCAGGTTCTTAAAGAGATCTAAGCCCCAAGGAAAGCTACAGGCAACACGAGAATGAGAAAAAACGCCAATATGCAAGCAGGGTGATGGAGGTGGAGCAAGGCCCCTTTACGCCACTTGTTTTTACTACCACAGGCGGAATGGCCGAGGAATGTAAGAGATACCACAACAGATTACCTGAACTACTCGCCGTTAAGAAGGGGAGGACTACGCCAGCACCGTGTCCTAGCTAAAAGCAAAAGTATCGTTTGCTATCCTCCGCTCAGCTCTCCTCTGCCTAAGAGGTTCCAGAGGAAGACGAAGGAATGTAGACCTGCAGGACACGGAAATTAGAATCGAGAATGGGACCGCCAGAATTTCTTAGTTTTTCGTATTTTTAATTTGTTTAAATTTTTTGACTGATATTATCTGCATATGTTTTTTTTAATAAGAGTAGCTTTTCTTAAAGGACCTTATCTTTATTTTCAATATTTTTTTTAGTCAGAATACGATTATGACATGAATTTTTCTTATTACAAATAAGAATATCATCGTAATTTTATGACTTTTGTTTATTATTATTATTATTATTATTATTATTATTATTATTATTATTATTATTATTATTATTATTATTACTTTGATTCCATAGGTTCTGAACTCGTTATATAAAATTTTCTTAGATAATATTTACTTTATTATTTTTTTGTTCCCTAAATGTTTTTTCGTATTTTCATGGCTTTGGTTAGGGATATTTTATTCAAGTTTTTTTTTTACATTTACACTTGATGGGATTTTTTCCTGGATCCATCCAAAAGAACGAATGATTTATACACATGATCGATGGGATTTTTTCTGGACGCATCCAATAGAACGATCGATTTATACATGTGATTGGATTTTTTCTTGGATCCAGCAAAAAGAAGGAATGATTTATGTGCCTGATCTGATTTTTCCTGGAACCATCCAGAAGAACGAATAATTGTACTCCTGCAGTACACCCTGCATCACAAGCAACGCAATTTCACTTGGGTTTCCAATTCTTTCTGGGCCATTGCCCCTCCTTCGGCTTCCTAATCCCCATTTCGTAATAGTATTTTATTGCATTAGGCATTTTCCTTGTCATACGGGTTCCGTTATGCGTCCCATGGCGCAAAAAGGACTGATTATGATGATAACCGATGATAACCGACTCCTTCTCATGTCTCGTGCCCAGGCCATGTGTACAGTTTGCGTCATATTTGAATTCTTTCGTCGTAAGCAAGGCTGCCAGCTTTTTTTTGCATGTAAAGTAACCAGACATCCCTTTTTTACTTCTTCATTTGTAACTACAAGTTAGCTTCAGAAATACATATACACCTGGTAAATGTGTTTTTGGTAAGTGTTATTTCCATTTTTGCTGAATTGGCTTCGCTGTTTTGGTCGCGTCAGTCTGTCCCTTGTTTTGGTGTTGGTTTTTCTCCTAGTTTGCCACTTGTTGTTCTTTTCTTTTTCCTTTCTTGACTCGGCACGACGGGGTCGAGCGGGTAAAGTTCCGGCGCTGGACTAGAAACCTCCTTGCTCGGTTGCGCTCTACTCCTAAAGATTCCCAACGAATTACGAGCCTAATGGTGTCGCATTCATCTTATTTTTAGCTTCGGGATATTTGGATTTGCCTCATGGAACCTGTGTTTCATATTTAATGGGATTTCTCTATTTTTTTCCATATATTTTTTTATGAACGAAGATTTTGGTGTAAAGATTTTTCATATTTATTTTTCCTATTTTTAAAATTAATAATTTTGAAGGTCAAATATTTGTTTATCCCAGCTACTTGATTAGGTTTCTTGTACATATACTATCTGGCTGTTTCTGAAATGAAAGTTTTTAATTTCACACAAAGTTTGTTTTAATTGTTATTAACCTTATTTTGGAGTTGAGAGTTTGCTGTGTGAATTTCTCCCCTTCACTTTAAAGCCTAACCCTAACTTGTCTATTATTTTTCCTGAACTGACCATCCACACACACAAAACTCCTCCCAAACTACCTCCTGGCTAGTGAATGTTTTAATTAGTGAAGAGGAACCCCCTCTTGCAAGGTAGATTCTTAGACTATTGTCAACACCATTAAGGAGTGGTTGGTGAAACTGCCGCCATTACTATAAAATAACCGCAGCCACAGAAACAAAGGACCCCATGTTTCGACAGCCATTGAGGCTCTGGTTGGCACAGTAATGACAATAAGTGACGTCAAAAATATCTTCGCTATAGCAAAAGGTAAAACGGCAGTATTGATCAGATACTTGAAGTGCCCCTATGACCAAAAAATCAATTCTTATTTTTCTTTGGATTTCAATTCTATGTTAACTAAACACAACGTTTTAAGCCTTGATATTAAACAATACACCTGTTTGTTTTAACTGGAGTTTTCCAAGTTAATGGTCCGCCATCACTAACTTTAAGATCTTGAGAGTGCTGGATCGAGGAGAAAATGACGCCAAAAGCTCACTAGTTTAAGAATGCAATGCGTGTGTACCCGCATAATTAATTATATGCAGCACGGGAGTTTGGGGCTTTCAGACTTTTAAACTCGCGTTTTGCATATATAACAAGCTGCATTCACACGACGAAATTTTAAGCTAGTGAGCATTTGACGTCACTTTTCCCTGGATCCAACCCTCTGAGGTCCACTCGGTCAGTTTTGAACGTGAGTAACGGCGGACCATGAACTCAGAGCAAACGGTCTTTGGATAAAAATTAAAACTCAAAATTATGCCTGGCAGGTGTTAAGCAAACACGATTCTAAATTCTGAAGGAAAAAAGAATTGATTTTTTTAATCACATGGGCACTATAAAGCCGACCTTGAATGAATACGTTCGTAGTGAAAAGCTGCTTCTTTACTAGTATACCCTTGTCCTAATTTTTTCAAATTTTATCACATCTGTGTTTCTTTGTAATTAATTAGTACGGTCTTGCATATTCGAATTAGTCACTTAACTTACAAATATCGATCATTAAACCTTACGGTTAACTGTCACTCTGATGATGTATGTTGAAGCAAACAAACGTTAAGTAAAATATAATTTCAGAGGATGCGTTTGCATCATGTTTGTCACCGCGTCTTGTGTGTTGTTCCTTCTAAAGTCGAGATGGCCAAAGATTATACTTAGTCTATTTACTAAGTTTACTCTTGTTACAGGTGTTAGCATTTTTATTTTAATGTCTGTCGGCCATTCTTAATTCTGTCCTGGCAGAGCAATTG
>OX421450.1:13003916-13018916 GCA_949126865.1 Montipora capitata | reverse complement strand
CGAAACGTCGTCGTTTTACTTGTTCATGTCTTACTGCGCCTTCCAATAACATGCGGACTCTAAAATTCAAAGCTCAATCGACAAATGCGTTTTTTGCTACCGTCAATCAAATGTTCGGCGGCTCCTCCCAGCTTTCGACTATGTTGACTGAACTGGGCTCAACGATGTGATTTGATTGCTGCGCGCTCGACAATAGTCGGAAGCTTGGAGGAGCCGCCGAACATTTGATTGACGGTAGCGAAAAACGCATTTGTCGTTTGCTCTTTGAATTTTAAGAGTCCGCCGTGTTATTGAAAGGCGCAGTCATGATATGAGTCACTTTTCTATATTAAAAATGCAAACACCTGCTTCAAAGAGTTAGCTATATAGAAACGAACGGATACCACTTCTCAGTTTTTACGCAGCATTTACCTCTAAAAGATCTAGAGCTGCTCAAAAGTTTGGCATCCGATTCGGGTAAGCGTATCGATAAAACGATGAACTCAACTTTTCTTCTTCCGTTTATATAACTTTGCTGCTTTTTTCTGTGGATCATGTCTTGAGTCAACATCGACAACCATAATTTGTTTCTGCTCGTCTTTTAAATGTAGCGACTAATCGATTATAACCTTGCATGTATTGGTTACAACACAGCAGGTGTGCCTTGGAGTTAACCCGCGACTTAGTTCACAGTTTATTAACGCAACATCACCTACGACACTTTCACCACAAAATGTAAGGTTACACAAATTACAATGATTACGATACAAAGATTGAGATTACAACACTTGATACATAATATAACCAGGCTTGCTTAAACGCGTACATGAGTTAAACTAGGAACCATTTACAGTAAGGAGAGGAGAGGCTTCCAAAGTGAAAGAAATTCAGCCTTTTGGCCTTTGGAATATAACATCGATCTTTGCACGATTAACTTGTCTTTAACAAATTCAAGAAAGTGATTAAAGCTTGGGGGTTTAAATTCGATCCTTTGCAGGAAGATGTGTCTCTTGCCAAGAAGGACATAATAATTAAGGATATGCATTTTAGGATCTTCGGGATTATAGCCATACATTACTCGCAAGTCATCAATTTGCAAACATTCACCGCTGTGATTTTTCCACTAGGTAATTACTTGAACCCAAAACTTTTGAATTACAATGCAGTTAACTAGCATATGGGATAGCGTTTCTAAAGTGTCACAATGTGTTTACGATCTTCATTTTGTGCAACAACACTCCATGTGGAAGAATGTTGTGAATAATCTTATATTGAAATATGCTTCATTTTGTTTCTTCAGTTATTTTAAATGGAAACATATAAATGGCACTAAGTTTGGAACTGTCCATTCGTTGTCTGAAAAGTCTAGGGCTAGCTAACGGTTCTACAAATTTCCTTTGAATAAGTATATTGCGAGCATTCTTACTAGTAATCGCGCTAATTTCCATAGATGTGTTTTGTTCCATATCTTGATCAATCAAATGTTCGGCGACTCCTCCCAGCTTCCGACTATGTTGACTGAACTCGGCTCAACGATGTGATTTGATTACTGCGCGCTCGACAGTAGTCGAAAGCTTGGGGGAGCCGACGAACATTTGATTGACGGTAGCGAAAAACGCATTTGTCAGTTGACCTTTGAATTTAAGAGTCCGCATGTTATTGAAAGGCGCAGTAATGACATGGGTCATTTTTTTAAACTAAAAATGCAAATACTGCTTCAAAGAGTTAACTCTATAGAAACGAACGGATACCACTTCTCAGTTTTTACGCAGCATTTACCTCTAAAAGATCCAGAGCTGTTGAAAAGTTTGAAAATGATGAACTCAACTTTTCTTCTTTTTTCTGTACATCATGTCTTGAGTCAACATCGACAACTATAATTTGTTTCTGCTCGTCTTAGCGACTAATTGATTATAACCTTGCATGTATTGGTTACAACACAGCAGGTGTGCCTTGAAGTCAACCCGCGACGTAGTTCACAGTAGCCCATCATAAAAAAATAAAAATAAAAATTACGCGAGATGTTTTTTCTGAAGTGTGCAAGCGGTGTTTGAATTGTTTTCACTGTGTCATAAGCATTTACAAATCGTCAACACCGAACGATCGATAACCAGTGGACAGGCCGGAGTTTTGAAAGGATCCGAACCGTTTCATCACAGACTTTATATGAGGAAAACGGAAAATTGACAGTTATAAAATAATATGAAGCGGTATACTAGACCATCCAAAGCCCGAGTTTGTAGAGGCCCTTCCTGGCCGAATTGATATGTCCCATCTCTCAGTCACCGAGAAAAATCGAGTAATGAGCTCTACGAAGGCTATAGGACTTTGCTTTTATGATTTATCAGTGACTGAAATTAAAGCCAGAAAAACTTCGGGACAAAGTGTACAATATAGCACTGTACGAAAAGGACTGGGACCAATAGTATAGGTTGGTTGATCCTACGGTTGCAATTGTTGCGTGCCAAGAGCTCCCTCTAACAAAATTGGCGACCACGACGGGATCTGGGATTAAGTGAAGAAGAATTACCGGACTTACGACTCTTGGCGATCGATTTTGGTATGTTTTTTAGCTTTGTTGTATTTTTCGCTCTGACCACGTGCTTCAAGTGCCCTCCATTTTGTACCGTATTTGCGGAGAAAAACGAAAACGTTCCGTTTGTTTACACGATGGCAGAAGAACCTCAATTGGAAATACAGTCGCGCATTTATGCTGCAGATTGGAGTTCACTCGAGCGAATAGCCAAGTTCTTTCAAGCTGATATCGAAGGCATGACGAGACTAGCCGTAGCGAAACATGTTGTCCAGCTACTTGAGGACGAGATTGGAAAATTAGGAGACACTGAAATCGTGCCGTATCTTGGAGATTTAAAACAACTATTGACGGAACAACCACCCGTGCGCAAAAAGGGCGAAGGTAAGAGTGGAAAACCAGTTATTAGTGATGTAAAACCACCGCAGGAAGACTCTGTTCAAAAACTGCTGGCTACCAGTGCTTTACGTAGACAATTTAAGATCAGTGGTCAAATTGGGGAGCCTGACCAGAAAGATAAAATCAGTTTCTCTTCGCTAGCGCGTCAAATTCAAACGGGGCTGGTTCAAGGTTATGTTGAGAGTGAAATTGTTGATGGTGTAATCCGTTCGATCACACCTGGTATGGTACTTAGAAGTTACGTTCAAACTCATCAAGACCTGACATTGGACCGATTAAAAAAGATTCTCCGAAGTCACTATGGTGCTAAAAACACATCAGAACTTTATCAGGCACTAGCATCCTTATGTCAAAGCCCGAAAAAATCACCCCAAGCCTTTTTGATGAATGCTCTAGACCTGAGACAGCAAATTCTGTTTGCATGTGGTAAGGGAGATGATAACACGTCCCTACTGTATGACTCTGGACATGTACAACGTTTATTTCTTCGGTCAATTGAAACTGGCTTACAAGATGAAAGCATTCGTGCTAAGATTTGCCCATTCTTAAAAGACCCAAATGTGACAAATGAAGTTTTGATACAACAAATAAGCATGGCAAGCTCAGCAGAGAAGGAGAGGGACAAGAAGCTGAAAACCAATAACAGATCTAAGCCACCAACAGTATCAGTGTCTTCAGTGTCAGACGACTCACCAAAAGATAAACAAGAAAGTAAGAAAAGCAACTCCCAGAGTGATATCTTAGCAGCTATTACTGCAATTAATTCAGAAGTTGAGGCATTGAAAGGAGAAATCAGAAAGCAGAGCAGTAACCAAAGTGTGCCTCACACAAAGGGACCAGAGAGAAAAGGACCTCCTATGTGTTCAAATTGTCTTCAGAACAAGAAGGATTATTGCAATCACTGTTTCAAGTGTGGCAGCGACTCCCATTTTGCAAGGGGATGCAGAAAACAGTTAAACCGGAGTCGACTGCTTCTGCGAGACAGGAAGCAGTTGTAAACCCGTCAAAGTCTCAAAAATGTAACCACTGCTGTAAATTTGGAGGAGAGCAAGGATTGCTTAGGAGATGTGGTCAATGCAAAAGTGTATGGTATTGCTCTAACAAGTGTCAAAAGGAACATTGGCCCGAACACAAAGGGGTATGTCAAGCAATACGTTATCTGTCTCAAACAAGCAATTGTAAGTCAAAAGAGATCATACCTTGTGTTAGCCATTTAACTCCAAGTGAGCATGCTAAAGTTGTTGGCCTTGTTGGCAAGAGGTGCATGGTAAAGTGTTTGCTCAATGACTATGAACTTGATATGATATGGGACACTGGTGCCCAGGTATCAATAATATCAATTCAATGGCTTCAGCAACACTTAAAAGATATATCCATTAGACAGCTGTCAGAGCTCTTGAATGCAAAGGTGAATTTAACAGCAGTGAATGGGTCTGTGATACCCTACATTGGATGGGTGGAAGTTAGGGTGAAGTTGATCCCTCCCAGTAGTCATAGTAATCAAGGGGAACTAATAGTACCCTTCCTTGTGACATCAGAAACATTAGACTGTCCAATTCTGGGATACAATGTTATTGAAGAGCTTGTGAACCAGGACCAGAATTCCAAGCCAATAATTTACAAGAGTTTTCCACAAACGGAGAGCACTAAACTAGATGCCTTGGTAAACTTTATTCAGAACTCATCTTCAGGTGCCATTTGTAAATTAATTACTGGAAGGAAAAATGTTATGGTCCCTAAGAATAGCACAATTGCTGTTAGCTGTCGTGCAAATACTGGACCTGTGCATCTACAAACACCAGTGTTGTTTGAACCAAACCAGTTGGCACATTTACCAGAGGGTTTGGAACATTATGAGACTTTGCTATTCATGAAACCAGGGAAAACATCTAGGGTGCAAATTGCTGTATGTAATGGAACTGATCATGACATTGCGCTTAATGGCCGCATCGCACTAGGAGTTCTCCAGGCAGTCAAGTCGGTGACAGAAGCAGATGTTCGATTGAGTGTATGTAGAACCTCGTGTGAACACCAACATCTCGAGCAGCATGAATCACAGGAATCAACGACGTTAGATATTCCTGGGAAGCAAGATAAACAAGGCATAAACCCCCTCCCAGCAGTTGACCTCAGTGGCTTAAATCATGACCAGCGGATTTTAGCTGAAACAATGTTGAGGGAAGAGTATGAGTCATTTTCATCCAGTGAGCAACATATCGGTTGTATCCCTGATCTGGAAATGGAGATTAATCTGAAAGATAACCAACCAGTGGAAAAGAAGTACACATCAATTCCTAGACCACTGTATCCAGAAATAAAACAGTACATCAAGGATCTCCTGAACCAGAACTTTGTTAAAGAATCAAAGTCCCCATACTCCTCTCCAGTCGTCTGTGTCCGAAAGAAAGACGGATCTTTAAGGCTTTGCATTGATTATCGAGAACTGAATCGCAAGACCATCGCTGACCGACATCCAATCCCTAGAGTTCAAGAAACTCTGGATAGCCTTGGTGGGAATACTTGGTTCAGTGTCCTTGACCAAGGTAAGGCGTACAATCATGGGTTTATAAGTAAAGAGAGCAGAGCAGCCACAGCCTTCATAACACCTTGGGGGCTCTACGAGTGGGTTAGAATCCCATTTGGATTGATGAATGCACCGGCCAACTTCCAGCGCTTCATGGAACGGTGTTTGGGTGAACTGAGGGACAAAGTGGCCATTCCATACCTAGCTGATATCATTGTGTTCAGTAGGAGTTTTAAAGAACATGTTGAACATTTGAGAACAGTACTGCAGAGATTGCGTAAACACGGCGTGAAGTTGAAACCACGGAAATATAGTTTATTCAAACGTGAAGTCCAGTTTCTAGGAAGGGTTGTATCAGGTGACGGTTACCGAATGGATCCAGGTTGTGTTAGGGCAGTTGAGAAGTTAAAAGAACAAATTCCCAAAACTGTTGGTGAAGTCAGACAGCTTGCTGGAATTTTAAGTTACTACCGAAGATACATTAAGAACTTTGCTAAGATTGCTAGACCTATAAACAACCTGCTAAGCACCTCAGGAAAAAGATGGACAATCGCCTTCAAAGACACCAGTCTCTTGGGGAAGAGAACAGCAACAGGCCCTTGATGAGTTAATAAGACACCTCAGTAACCCTCCTATAATGGCTTATCCAGATTTTTCAGTCATTCACCCGTCACATTGATGCAAGTAAAGATGGTCTGGGGGCGGTTCTGTACCAGAATCAGGATGGAGTAATGAGAGTAATTGCTTATCGATCTCGAGCACATTCACCAGCTGAGAAGAATTACCACCTCCATGCAGGCAAACTTGAGTTCCTGGCTTTGAAATGGGCGGTCACCGACCATTTTCGCGATTATCTTTACTACTCTCCAAAGTTTACTGCCCTCACGGATAATAACCCGTTGACATACATTCTAACATTAGCAAAACTGAATGCTACAGGTTTACGATGGGTCAATGAACTGGCTGACTTCAACTTTGAGATAAGATATCCCCCTGGCAAACTCAACGCAGACGCCGACACCTTGTCCCGTATACCAGTCAGCTTCGAGGACTACATGCAAAGTTGTTCAGAGGATGTTTTGGATGCTATCTCATCGTCGATTCAGGAAACTAACTCCGTTAACACTGCCTGGTTATCTTCTTTCACTGCATTAACTGAAATGGTACAGGAGGAGAGTGCTGGCATTCCAACCATGCCACATGATGAACTGGTGACAGCTCAACGTGAAGACCCAACTATTGCTCGTATTCTACACTTTCTGCAAGTTGGAAGACGACCCACCTTTTGAGATAAACAGAAGGAGTCAGCTATCGTACGACAGCTCTTACACGAATGGAATAACCAGTTCATTGCCATGAATTCTTTATCACAAGTCTGGACCTAGGGATCGAATGGTGTTGCCCAAGAAATATCACAAAAGGGTGTACGTTGAACTGCATGAAAACATGGGACATCTAGGCGCAGACAGAGTCGTGGAGCTAGCAAGACAACGCTTTTATTGGCCATTCATGAGAGCGGACATTACACATTATTTCACAAAAGTATGCCATTGCCTAAAACAGCGGAAACCCGCGACTCACGTCAGTGCACCACTTCAGCCCATCATTTCCACAGCTCCTTTCCAACTTGTCTCCATGGATTATGTTCATCTTGAACCAAGCTCTCGAGGATACCAGTATATCCTGGTAATCATGGATCATTACACCAGATTTGCTCAAGCATATGCTACCCGTGACAAATCCGCCAAAACTGCTGCTGATAAATTGTACAATGACTTTATCATGAGATTTGGATTCCCAGAGACCATTCACCACGACCAAGGTGGCGAGTTTGAAAACAAGCTCTTCTACAACCTCGAGAAACTGAGTGGAATTAGGCATTCGCGTACAACACCTTACTACCCACAGGGGAACGGACAGGTCGAAAGATTCAAACGAACGCTTCTATCAATGCTGAGAGCACTCCCGGAAAATACTGAAATCGCGCTGGCGTGACCATCTTAACAAGGTTGTCCATGCATATAATTGTACTCGTCACGACTCCAAAGGTTTCTCGCCGTTCTATCTAATGTTTGGCAGAGCCCCAAGGCTACCCATCGACATCATGTTTGGCTTGAAACCTCCAGTAGGATATTCTACGTACCCTGGGTATGTCAGAAATTGGCGCCGAGCTATGAAAGAAGCTTACGACTTGGCCTCCGCTCATGCAAAAAAGAGTGCACTCTTGGGAAAGCAGCAGTACGACAAGAAAGTGAAGCATAATACCGCGCTGTGTGAAGGAGATCGAGTGCTTGTAAGGAATATGGCTGAACGTGGTGGCCCTGGAAAGTTGCGACCTTATTGGGAGCACGAAATCTATGTTGGAACGCAGAAAAGGAAGGATATTCCCGTCTATGAATTTAAACCAGAAACTGGAATTGGAAGGTCACGTGTTTTGCATCGCAATATGCTACTACCATGTTTCTACTTACCTGCTGAAACACAACTTACACACCCGCCAGGCTGTGTCCAAGAGAGCTAACAAGCAAGAAGCTTCCCGAGAGGAAACCAGTATAACTACAGATGAGGACATTAGCAGTTTGACGCCTTGTCAACTCCAAGAATTGTATGCATCTAAACATTGCCAGGCTGAACATATTGCTCCAGACTTAGTTGAAAGGGACACTGGGAACGGAACTGAAGAGGAACTTTGTCAAGGTAATGAGCAAGACTCCACGGAGGAAGTCGGAAACCTAGAGCAACGTGCCAATGTGACAGACGATGAGGCTGCAGATAACTTACCTTTAAGACAATCCCAGCGTTTAAGTAGACCATCTCTAAGGATGACCTATGATGCAATGGGACAACCATCCTTTCAACCGAGATTCACAACAGCGGTTCAAGGCATCAGTGTCGTACCCGCAACAGTTGTGTCAAAACTTGCCAGTGCCATGGTTGATGTACCCTGCCTTGCAGCCCTACAGCTATTTTGTACCCCTTTTAGTACCAGCTCAGCCGATGTATTCAGTGTGAGGTTGATGTTTAGAAGCAAACCCTTAGAAACTCAGTTGAAAAGGAACCGAACCTGTTGAAGCTACGTTCAAGTTAGATATCATTGATAAACATTTATTTCAGTATACTTCTCTATGACATTTAGCCCGTGCAAAGAGGTGTAATCTCGTCCTACTAGGAGAATTTTTTTTCTCTATTTCAGAAGTTCTTTGTATAAGGAAGTTAAGTTTTGTTAGTAATCGTAATGGACCGTGCTGCGGTAGCGAATAGAATCAGTGACGTTTAAGTGAACATATCTTGTTATTCTGACCAGGATCCTACAGTTCACTTCAGAACGAGAAACAGGAGTACTGTTATAAAAGACTATCGTTTACTTGTTTATGTTGAGGACAACATTATTTTTAAGGTGGGAGAAATGTAGAATATAGCACTGTACGAAAAGGACTGGGACCAATAATATAGGTTCGTTGATCCTACGTAGAAGAAAATAAAAAGGATGTTTGGTTGCAATTGTTGCGTGCCAAGAGCTCCCTCTAACAAAGCAATGAGGAGACTAGTCTTTTCCTTTGAACAAACCTCAGCCTTCCATCTTTATCCTCGAAGTTGTTACATGATCTCTAGTGTCAGTCATGGACAAATTTTATTGTTATTTGCTGTTTCCCTAAAAAGCATAATATTATAAATTTTATTACACATTTTGGCGTCAGCATTTTTCTGATCGATCGATCCTTTTTGCATTCAGTGAGTTTTCGGATAGGGAATGTTTCATAGTGTTGATTATGGAAAGTTTTTGACCAAATTCTTAAAAGGAGATGAACTCCTATCATACAATGACGGGTGATTTACGCCTAAGCTGTCATCTTTATGGAGAAAAAGTGGACTTGTCAAGGAAAACTTGCTAGTGTAAATGAAGCTTTAGTCCGCGAACATGGCGAACTGTATTGTTTCGATCTACAGCAATCGAGATAGACAGGCACGATGGTGTTTTACTCTTAAACGAGCACGGTGACCTATATTTTTTATTACATAATTTTGTTGTACAAATTATCCCCTTTAAATCAAAACAGTTTTTTAAAAAATTATTAAATAGAAAAAAGATAAAGCTCAAAACGTACACAAAGCCCCTTACCTAGGAATGTAAATTATGATCTTGAAAACAACGACTCGAGAAACGTTTTGAGTCGACGTCGTTTTAAGTTGAGTGGTTTTTCCATAAACTGTACAAGACAGTGTTCTATATGCTCCAGACGTTCTACCTGTCAGGTGTTTTTTTTTTAAGCGTTACTTTAAAAACCCTCCCGTTTAGGTACCGCAAAAATGAACCCTAAGCCGATGAAATAACGCGCGTGATTAGTATCAGTACAGGAATCAATGGGGTACGATGTTATATCTTTTTTATTGTAGTTCTCAAAACAGGGATTAGTAGGGAACATTCAGAGAAAGTTTCAAGGACTTCGTTCGGCAACTTTTTTTTTTTTTTCTGAGGAATCACCTTAAATAATTTGCGCTTTGTGTAGGTTCAAAATCCTTAAGGATTGACGATCGATCGGACCCCAACTGTGTGCTCGTCAAGTTGTTACTCGCGTTTGCTATAAAACCAGTTTCTGATTGGTCTTAAACCATCGTGGGCTGACATTGTTGCGTCTTCGCAGCTCTTAAGTGTCAAAAGTTGCAAAATATAGCGCGCAGATATTATTTATAGGTAATTTTGAGAAAATCTGAGCTTAATTTTTAATTTCTCGAACCTCTTCCATACCAAAATAAATATTGTGGTAGATGTCTCGACTTTTTTCTGTCATGCACCTGAAATATATCATGCTTCCCGTAAAATTTCCAGAGTCTTCCGATTCCCTATAAAATCACCAAATTCTCGGAAGAATTGTGCTCTTCTCCCGAAACAGGGGCCCGTTTCTCGAAAGTTCCGAAACTTTACGGGCCATTTTCGGGTGTCACAATTCCCTTTGTCTCACGAACACAGAGGATTTAAGTCGTCAAACGTCGCAGCCATTTTTCTTTTTGTTACCTTGAAAACACGCTAAAAGATCGGCTTTCCAAAACAAGCGGTTGGCAATTTCACAAATGGCTTTTCGGGCCCGAAACGTTTTCGGGACTTTCGAGAAACGGGCCCCCGGCCTTATTAGAGTTGTCACCCGTCGTGGTAGTGAGTCTTTACTTGCTCTATAAAATAGTTTAAATATTTGAAATTTCTAATCTAAACTGATCGTATCCCATCCCGCAACGTTAATACCTTCACTATAGCTAGATGCCGTATCTTTGGATAAGTTGTGGACATTTTTTTGGCTGCTCTACAGAGCTGAAGTTGCACACGAACCCGATATTAAAAATAACACCATACTTCACAGAAGGTAATATTACACTAAAATAGGACTTTAAAAGGACATTTATAGTGCTGCGTCTATACTTATTTCCCTTGCATTTTTAGCCTCTCTTTTCTCGTTCTTGTTCTGAAATTTTGAAATAATAAACTTTTCCTCCGGTTGTCTTCATTTAAGCTACAAATGCAACACTGAGTAGGGAGAGTGCGAACCATGGGAAAGCTACGTAACTGGATCCGCTATAATCAAAACACTGCCTTCTGATGATCACAGAAAAAAGAATTGTCGGGAGTTATTGGTTCAAACAATAAAGCAGCGGCTTGAAACTTCGCCCAACAAACAATTACCACCCACACATTCTGCACGAGACTTGTTTGACTTGTTTGGCAACGAACTGCATGTGTTTCCCGTCCGCACTCAGCCTTTGAAATTAAGGGTACGTTCGCGGATTGACCCTATTCCGGAATAAGAACACCTGGACAGATGACTTAAAACAGTGTATGTCTGGGGTGTTCAAGCAACGAGGATAATTAAGATATGTTTAAAACAGCATTTTAGCAGGTGTTTGACAATTTTAACGTGAGTCTTTGGCTTAAAAACGAAGGACTTCTAACTTCTATTCCATGTATTCCAATTCCGGAATACGATCAATCGAACGCACCCTTAGTGAGCGATTTTAATTACTGATTTATGTGTCATGTTCCATGAACAGATATATTCCAGACTAAAAAATGGAAGGTGCTGACATCGGAAATGTCGTGTTTACAGTGTTATACGGCATAACGATTCTTTTATCTGCGGTAGGCAACACCGTTCTCATCTACATCGTGTGGAAAAGACCAGAAGTACGATCACTCAACAGCTTCATGTTTGTGAACATGGCGGTGACGGACTTACTGGTGACGTTGTTCATGATGCCTTGGTCCATTGCTCAGTTGTATAGCGAAGGTGGGTGGCTGATCACTGGAATGCTTGTTGAAATCACATGCAAGGGATTTATCTACTCAGGTTATATCAATCTTGCGGCATCCATTCTTTGTCTGATCATCATGGCAATTGATCATTACTACGCAGTTCTCCAACCTTTGAATCGCCACATCCTTTGGTTCGGAAAGGCCAAAGTCATCACCCCCCTGATCTGGTTCATGGCAATGGTTTTGGTGTCCATCACATTTGTCTTCTTTGATCTGGTTGATGACAAATGGTGCCTATATAACTTTGAAGTGCTTGGAGAGGATCTTCGAGAAACCTTGCATCGGTTTTATTACTTCTATCTCTTCACCATCATTTACTTTATTCCGCTGGTCACCATTTCCGTCCTGTATGCAATAGTGGCTTACAAAGTTTGGTTTCACCAAACACCTGGTTTTCATCCTACTGAAAGTCAACAACGTCAGGAATTAATCAAGAGAAGAGTCGTTCGAATGCTTATTGTGATCGTTGTTACATTCGCTGCCTGTTGGCTCCCTTCCCAGGTTTACAACCTACTCGTCGCATTCGGGATTCAACCATCTTGGAATATTATGTACTTAGTCTACTGGTGTGCCCACGCAAACAGCGCTATCAACCCGTGGCTCTACCTTGGACTGAGTAGCAACAAGAACCTAGCCTTGAAAAATATGGTGAGTAAAATCCGCAGAACAAAACCAGAAATCCAGGGCCAAAGAACCACACGGAACGCAAGGAATACCGCGATCAAGAATCAGAAGGAGCAAACGGCTCAGTTGTAATGTTAGATCACTGGATATCCCGTGACAGTAGATGATATAACGGAATATATAGAGATATATATTATGGTATTTCTTAACCCTTTAAGCCCCAAGGGGTGCCCCATTGACGAGTAAAATCGTCTGGCGTTAGACAGAGTAAAATCTATAAGTGGCACTATTAGGGCTTGACGTTACTGAGCAGGTAACGGGACTGTAATATGTCACGCATTACTTCGAGCGTTGGTTAAGTTGAGGTTTTAAAACACAGCGTTGGATCAGAGAAGATCGTGATCAGTCAAAATTGATTAAAAAATATTTATGAAAGTCAAGTAGGCTACTGCACGACTGATATTCGCGTTGTTCTATCAATCGTGCACTAGTCCACTTGCTTTTTCAAGCAATAGTGAAAATAAAATGGCGACAAAAACGCCTGGGAAAAAATTCCAGGCCGGCATAAGAATGGCACATTTATCTCCGAATCATCATGAAACGTTAAAGAGAAGTAAGCGAGAGGGTGGAAAAGCTCTGGAAAAGGTAGCTGATCGATCGAGAAGTGGCTGAAAGTTTGGAAAACTCGAGGGCGAACCGTTGCGTAAATTTAATGGGGATGTTTTTTCCAAATGTTCTTATTACCCTACGAACTTGAGTTCAAAATGAATGCATGCTTTTGAAGTTCTTTGCCTTTACTTTCGTGAAAATAGAGCAGAATTGTATTCTCGTCCGCTTGAATAGTGCGGACCTGCGGGGAAACAGTCAGCGATTTCACAAAAAACCACACTCCAGAACATGAGCATGACGGCAATGGAGAGATATTAAAATATAAAACTTTCATCCCTTCAACGATCGATCCTGTCTTGGGTTCCAGTCCTTCCCCGAGAGGTCAACAAACGAAATTTTCCAAGATCTTTGACCCTTTTTTTTAAACATGAAACACTTACTTTACTTACTATCTACAAAATATGATAAAGTGAAAAAATTCTCACCTTAAGAAGTTATCCTTTTTTTAAAAATTTCTTTTCTCGTGCCATCGAATTCCGGAAGTGGTTGCAACGGGTAGAGCTTACGAAAACGCTCGTCGAGGATGAACTCTACTGATTACGACATCCCTAGCGGCATGCAATTTTCTAAAAATCCCACTCCTAAAAACCTATTCACGAAAACCTTCGCTCTAACAGTTTATTTTTATGATTTTCGATGGATGAGCAGATAAGGCTACATCTCGCTATTATGACCGATTTATCAAAATTAAGGCATTTTTCCACTGCCATTTTCTCCGAAGCAAAGTCGGTGACCCCGAATTTTTTGTTTTCATTTTTGGAGTAAGTACTTTATGACCTAACTCTAGGCAAGAAATGAAAAAAAATTCACCGTAGGAAGATTTTGGCGCGATCGTCCTTAAAGGGTTAAGAGTAAAAGAAAATGCTCTTTGAACAATGGCGCCGCAATCAAAACCTTTTACCCCTTACGAATTACCTGTATATTCTCCTTGAGTAATTTAATAACAATGGTATTGATGTCAATTTTATCAGGACACTAAACAAAAAGGCCTTTTAGTTTGGTATTATTTAAACTTAAGGTGGAAAGCTACAATGTGGAGAGTTAAATTGTTTTTAAGTTGGAAAATTATAGGTAGAGGATCGTTTGTATCATTTTGAAAACAGAGCAACATGTTAACGTTTAAGAATAAGGGAAAGATGAATGTGATAATGATGAGATCAGCAAATTAAAGGGGGCATTCGGTATCATTTGGAGGGGAAAACGCTTATATGCTTTTTTGAAACCCTCTCTGTTTAGTTTATGTTTCTAAGAGACCGATCAATGCTGACTGGGCAGCTTTCTTGTTCAAATTACAAGTTAAAGTTATTACGTCATAGTTGATGCCAGAAACCTGCTTTCCAATAACAAACAAAACGTTAACTATTGTCAGAATAAGAATTGATTATATCTTAGCTGGATATGTTCCAAACTACATATAAATTAAGAGTCTTCCATTTTTCTTCCTCTTTATCCGTTTATTTTCACTTGCTTGGTATTTTAGAACTAAAAAGGTAAAAGAAAAAAATAAAGAAACTACGTGCAGAAAACGCTAAACGGCAACATGCTATTGAAACCTCATTCACATTTAAATGTAACAACGGTATTTAAATATCACTTGTTCTGAAATGGGTCATCGCAAATCGATCAAATGACCTGCGGCTGCCAAATCCATAGTTAATTGCTATGTGTCAATTTTTTTGTACGAGGCTGAAGGGGTTCACTTATTTCGACGGAGCCCAGACTTTTTGGTTGATTTTTTAAGTGCAATGATCTCAAGTTTTGCTCGGAAATCCTTGCTGGTAACTTATGTGTTAATAAATTAAGACTGAGTATTCGACTTAATTTGCTTTTCAAGTTATGGAGTTGACTGAAGCCTGACTTGGCATGCGCAAACTTAGGGAAAACCCTTTCAAAAACAAAAACTTCACCAATTTTTACTTGCGGTATTTGGTGATGAGGATGATTATGTTGATGTCTCAACGTTATCTTAAA
>OX421450.1:12996416-12998916 GCA_949126865.1 Montipora capitata | reverse complement strand
GCAGCAGCATAATTATCATTGTATAATCTGATGATGCTTAGTGCAGATTCTAGCTAACAAAGAAAGTCTGGGGTGTAGCCAGAATCCTTTAAATACTCCACATACTGATTGCAGTCCGTATTTCTTAATTATAAAGTTACCTGGTACTACTAGAAGATGTGTACATTGGTTCCACGTGACATCCTGTTTGGCTTACATTGTAGTCAAGCTGGCAACCATAAGCCATGATTCATAAAAACTTGTTACATTTAGCCCTTAACTGAATTAAGGTTTTTGCATTGATAGCCAACTTCGTTCGCCATTTTTTAAATTACCCAGAAGATAATGTTAACTCCTGTCTCTCCCAGGGCCCTCTCGCTCAACTCATTGTCCTGGGAAGTTTTAGGTGGGAAGCTTCAAGTTGGCGTATATGACATCAAAACACGTTACAACACGGCTGAGCCGGTGGCCATTTGTAAGAATGGAAGAATGGAAGATTCGTCACTGACAACTCTCAAGGGTTTGCGAGACAAAGCCGATAATGGAAAGTACTCTTGTTCATCAACTTAAATGAGGTATAGCTCTCTTCACAACTGTGAACACAAGTAGGCCTGAACAGAAAATAAGGTCATTTTGCTAGTCTGAGAATGATATTAAAATCAAGGTGTCTCTCACAGGATTGTCCAAGTTTAAGGAGGGAGTTTCTAAAATACAGGAACTGCTGTCTTTGCGTAAAGGCATCAATCTCCATTTGCAAGAGATTAAAATGGATTTATCCCGAGGAAACGAAAGGCAATTGGTGTTTTTGTTTCTGGCATATGGCGGCAGTGAAACCAAACAATTGGGCTGGATTCCAAGGAAAACCATCAGTGAAGTGGAGAGAATGGGCCAAATGGAAGACTTAAAGATAGGTCTTATAACTTTCAAGGAGAAAGAAATTTCATTCCATTTTAGTAAAATTGATTGTGTCATAAACATTTCCTCATTTGAGTAGTAATTCGTCAGCTTCCCCGTTTTTTTTAATACAAGTTCCTTAAAGAACATTGACACAGTCTGTAAAAATCTTTTTTTTTTTTTTTTAATTCTGGAGTTAGTGATAACAATTCATGCCATGTCATGTGATACCTATTATGTTCACCTGTCTAATTAAAACATAGTGTTATTGAATTTAAGAAAAAATTGTTTTATTTACATTAGTTTCTTTTTTCACTAATTTATTATTCTGCCAAATATTTATGCAGCTATAAATAATATCTGGTGATGACTATTTTTATTAGTATTAGTATCATACAGCCACCAAATGGTATAGTTTGGTGTCTGAATGCTATATAATTAATAAAGAACATGCCTCGGTTATTCAAAGGCTGGATAGTGCTATCCAACGGATCAATCTCTATCCAGTGGATAGTGCAATTAGTTTTCCCAATACTTATCCACTGTATAGTGATTTATCCGTTGAATAGCGATATCAAACGTTTGAGCAACCAGGCCCACAACTCCATATTCAACTTGTCCAATTAGAAAAAAAAAATTCAGTTACTTACTTTAAATAAGATTTGGCTTCAGTCAACTTTGGAGCTCATCTGAAGTTTTTTCTTTAATTTTTTTTTTCTGATTGGGCAACATGGAGACTGTTAGGGATATACACATAAGACATAGAAAGATTGCAAGGCATCTTTATATGTATGTTACTAAAGCATATTATATGTTTAACCCTTATCACCTCAACATTAGGGTGATCATTTTCCCTTAACTCGCAAAAACTCGCAACTGATAGGCGAGCTCAATTTTTCCTTATCTCGCCTTAACTCGTACAATCTCGCAGCGAGTTAGGGTCCCAGAGGCCTTGGGTTGCCAAACCCAGTCGGAATCTGTGTTTCATTTCGTCGTTTCTTTATTTTCCGTGTCGCTAAAAGTCTTGCCTGTCACTCCCCTGCT
Organism: Montipora capitata; assembly: GCA_949126865.1. Taxonomy (NCBI): domain Eukaryota; kingdom Metazoa; phylum Cnidaria; class Anthozoa; order Scleractinia; family Acroporidae; genus Montipora; species Montipora capitata. The sequence goes on along the minus strand of OX421450.1, from coordinate 12,996,999 downwards.
AAGTGGTGTCTTTGTGCATAGAGTCTTCTGAGCGTGTTTTATTAGGTTTGAGCGGGTTGGAGTAATGCGTATATTTCCCTGGTGCACACAGGAGAACATTTAGGGTGCGTTCGATTGACCCTATTTCGGAATAAGAATACGTGGAGTCATGATGATTTAAAACACTATGTATGGCGTTTTGCAGCAACAAGAATAATAAAGCTATGTTTAAAATTGCATTTTAGCAGATGTTTGACAATATTAATGTGAATCCCTGCAAAAACGAAGGATTTCTAACTTCTATTCCATGTATTCCTATTCTGGAATACGGTCAATCGAACGCGCCCTTAGTTAACCTGCAATGGCGTCGAAAGTCATTGTAACGCGAATGGCGTTTTAGTACATCTTTAGATTGAGATAGAGATAGAGATAGATGCTTTATTGTCTTAATAACTTACAGCCATAGGCTGAATTACGAAAGACATCACAATAAAAAGGACATTACAATAAAGACATTACAATAAAAAAATTTATAGAATATAACAAATAAAAGGGTAAAAAGAATAAAATTGCTACTATAACTAACTAATTAACCACTACTAAG
>OX421450.1:12966416-12991416 GCA_949126865.1 Montipora capitata | reverse complement strand
GAAATTTTAAGCTGGTGAGCCTCTGACGTCACTTTTCCCTGGATCCAACCGTCTGAGGTCCAATCGGTCAGTTTTGAACGTGAGTAATGGCGGACCGTGAAATCCAAAACTTACACTCAAAGTAAACGGCCTTTGGATAAAAATCAAAGCTCAAAATTTTGCCAGTCAGGTGTTAAGCAAACACACTTTCAAAATCTGAAGGAAAAAAGGAAGTGGTTTTTTTAATCACAGGGGCACTTTAATGAGAATGTTAAGAGGGAGACAAAGAAGGACAAAGATGGTAAACCATGATATTGCAAAGTCAGTAATTTTAAATTTTGAAGACTCCTATCTAGATACTTGTAAAATCCTTCAAAGAATAAAAGTTTTTGTCAAATAACGTTGTCCTTGAATATTAATCTTAGTTTAAAAATTAACTTTTCTGTAATTTCAGATAATGTGAATAGATTAATGAACTATTGTATCATTGTTGCATCTCTTATCTTGATACTTGTAACATGCTTCAAAAAGTAAAGTTTTTTGTCAAAGACATTGTCCTTAAACGAGGTTAACTATCAATAGAGTTATGACTTAGAGTTAGAGTTAACGACTTCCAAAATCCTCGGCTGAATTCAAGATTTTGGACTGCCAAAATCCTGAATTCAAGATTTTGGAAGACCTAAATCTTGACTTCCAAAATCTAATTTGCATCATAATAGGAAATCCAACATGGTGGCTATAGTAATTAAGGTCTATTAGTAGCGTATAAATAAATGTTGTTGTTGTTGTTGTTGTTGTATACCTTCCTTTGGATAGTATGGTTTCCTGAGATAGCCACCTCAACAATTTGGCATGTCGCGGCTTCCTTGTCCCCAACAACAGCATCTGGGCTCTGATCATCAATATCTTGACCTTTTCAGTCTCAGGCATCCATTTCAATACCAAGTTTCTTGCAGATGCAACAGTGGAGATGAGACCATATTTTATCGTGTCGCCGTTTGAATTGCTTTTGCACAACCATCGGACACTCAAGACTCTCTACAGCTTTTCTGTGTAATCTGCACTTATCAGAATCCACTTAAAGGTAAATATCCTTAAGGACAGAGTTAGTATTTAATAGTTGCTCTTGAGTGGCTATCAATAACAGGCTTTGAGTTTCCCGCTTCAAGTCATCTCTTGTAAACCAAACCCATGAATCCTGTCTTAAGGTTTGCCTTTCGAAATGTCCAAGCAAAGGCATAGCCTATCGTAAAGCAACCTTCGAATTTCTCTTTAAGAATCCTTCTCTTATAATCTTGCTTCCCTTCGATGTTTATCATTATTATTATTATTATTATTATTATTATTATTATTATTATTATTATTATTATTATTATTATTATTAGATTCTCTCGAGTTATCTGATATTCGTCTGTGTCTTCTAAGTCAATTCTCAGCAACTTACCGCAGCTAAGAGACAAAATCATTTCCGCAAAAAAACATGCGTAGTTCCAATGATGTCACATAGACCTAACTTTTCATACCAGGCCCATGCGTCAATCACGATCCATCGTTATGTTATCCCATTTAAACAGCTTCGGAATTTTGCTGGAGTCTTACCCCGACATCAATTCACCGCCCGTGACCTTAGGATTCAGGCTGTTCCCAAATAAACAAGCTCCCTGTAGTTAATCATGGCTCTAATCGACAGCTGCATTAATCTCTTTTAACCAGTTTTCCTAGCCTTTAGGAATAGTTCCTAACGCGCCAGTTATGACTGGGACCACAATTACTCTGAGCAATTTGCAGATCTGTTTCAGAATCAATCATACCTCTTCGGGTCTTGGTGGTACTCTACGTTTTCCGCTTTCTCTTTGCTCTTAACTCTTATGTCAAATGGACAGGCAGCATCAATAATCACACACTCCAGTTCTATCTTATCTAATTCCACGATATCAGGCTTGTTGTTTCCAATTTTGTTGTCGGTCTGTATTTTGAAGTCCCACAGCAGCTTGCTGTTCGGAGATTCACACACTGATTGTGGCTCATGGTTAGCAATTCTTTTCCCAATCAAAGCGGCACTTTTCACACAGCTCCCAGTGCATTACTTGTGCCGCCTTATCATGCCTCCAAAAATGATACAGTTTTACTACAATAGTTTTTCGCTAGCATGTCGCATTCTCATACAATATGATATGATACCCAAATTACCGCACGGTCTGTTTCAATTGAGAAATACTACACAACTTGCGAGGATCAAACAAACTACGTTTCAGCAAGTACGTGGAACGGACTCACCGAAGACTAGAGATCTATAACATCTTATAATGACTTTAAACCTTAAATCATATCCCAAAATCCTTTTAATTAAATAAGGAAGTCGTTGTCATATGCGCAAATAGTAGTCTTGTAAAAATGTTACATTTGATTTGCTTTACTTTATTTCTCATGGATGCAGCAGGGATGGGGAGTGGTGAGAGCATTCGCCTCCCACGAATGTGGCCCGGGTACAATTCCCAGATTCGGCGTCATATGTGGGTTGAGTTTGTTGGTTCTCTACTCTGCTCCGAGAGGTTTTTCTCCGGGTACTCCGGATCCGGTTTTCCCCTCTCCTCAAAAACTAACATTTGACTTGATTTGCATTTATTGTTAATTTCAGTTCACGTGTCTCCAATTAGTGCTCCAGCGCTAGAACGACAAGACACCTAAACGAAGTTCCTTTCCTTTTCGGAGATATTAGCGTTAATAGCTACTTTCTAGGTTGAGATAAAGGTGATGTTATGTCATGTTGTGTTAGCGGCTTGAAGGGAGCGCCATAAATCCGGGAACTACCAAAGAACCTCGCGCGCAACAAGACCCCATGTGCCTAAGAACTCTGGTTATCGAAAAAACAAGATATTGTTCTCCAAATTCCATGAAGTTGTAGAGGTGTGCATGGCTTCCCAACCGCGGTTTTCAAAACCTACAATCAAATCTAGGCTGCTAGTTGTTATAGTTTTCAGCCAAGCAAGCAATCGATTGTATGGGCGCCCATTTCAAATCAACATATTTAAAGCATTACAACTAAGAGCCAGTCATCCTTGTCAACAATTCTACTCAAATAATCCCCCTTCTCATTGCTGCTCCTAGGAATCCATTCTGGCTCAATAGATATAAGGTAACCATGAGAAACACAATTATATCCTCAGTTATTATATGATTCATTTCATATACCATTCATCACAATTATCTGAAATGGGAAAAACCTCCTCCTTTAAAAACGAAATCCTACTACCGACTTCAATTTTATAAAGGACGTTTTTGTTATCACTGCGACACTTGTAATCTGCGCATAAACTTACTAACTTAGGTGCGATGGATTGAAGAACTTTTCTGACAGACATGCAAGATCTTACGAAAAGAAGAGCTTTGCTGAGTTTGGTCAAAAGACCAAACATCTTGTGCGGCAATTGAACGTGTGGACCCAGCTCAACGACAGAGCCCTCCTATCCAAATTCCCTATGGTCGGACTATGCATTTCTAACGTCAACGGTATTCGACTTACACAAATCTTACGACTATTTTCACTGTCAAAATAGCCACGGATTTAGTCTGCGCGCAACGCCGGTATCCTTGTAACACCTCAGGGTTTAGGAGACAATGCTATTCAAGTCCCCAGGGAACTCATTTGCCTATTTGTGCAAACCTTCTCTGGTTTTCGGTCGCTTTCGCCATGTTTCGCCGTTCTGGTCCATTGTGGAATTTTGTGCCCCTCCCACCTCCCCTTCGGCGACGCGTGCATCTTTTCCCTATCTCTGTCTTACGACCCTCTGCCTCCCGCAAAATCTCGCTTCCCATAACTTAGTATCGCGAGGGCAGTCAGTGGTTGTATTGACAGTGAAAATGGTATACTATTATAATTATGATGATTTAAATTTTTAATCCAAACTGAATCACTGAACTTAAAGCAACAAACCAGGAATTCTCCGTCGAAACTGATATTTGAATACATCACTCGAGACATCAGACGCACAACATTCCCTACCGAACGTTAGTTAACGGCAATAGCGGCAAGTCTCGAGATCTTATCCTGAGGAATGGAACCCTGATCAAAGTCTCTTCGAAAACTGACCGATCCAAACATCGCTCGAAGAAGGTTCCCGCACAGATTTCTTATCACTAACAACGAAACCCAGGCTAACAAAATCAGAACAACACACGAATTATTTTGTAACAGATTCTACACAGCAAGATAAACCAAGAAACTGGCAATGTTCTGGGAAACTTTCGATATCATGAAAGCTGGATTTGAGGTCATAGGTAAAGAAATAATAATCTGGAGAAAACAAGTCCAACACAGTGCCAATGTCTGTTTCAGAGAAACAAATAACCTCATTATTTAGCAGGACTTGTTAATTTTAATCTACTGAAAAAAATCGGACATGTCAATTGTAACACATAGGTGTCGCCCCTTCTGGGAAAATCGTTATAAAAGAGGACAAATAATTATTCAACTCAGTCATTTTTGTTTTCTCATCGTTTCGTCAGTTTAGTTTTCGTCCGTATTCTATCGAAGTTTTATAATTTTAAGTTTAGGATTACAGTTTCGGTTCGTTTCGTTTGTGAATAAGGCGTTGTTATAGTTCTTTAAAGTCTTCGAAATAATTTAATGTAAAAACGTAATAATTAAGCTAAGAAATCGTCAGAACAATGTCTTCGTAGCGAACTGATTGCTTCCAAACAAAGTTATTCAAATAGGAAAGGTCCAAAGGAAGATGACATTTTCCACTGGACTGTACGTGAACAGCGCCGAGTAAAGGGTTAATGAATACTGGACCGGTGTATTAATTGACCACTTCGAAAACACATCCGCGATGGCTCACCAACGAAACCGGCTTTAAATTTGAAAGAAGATGATCTGTTCGGAATTGCAAAACCCTCTGGTAAAGCTGCAATGAATGGACTTTTATAGCTATTGACAATAGTTTAAGTTATAAACTGGGAAGCGTGAATCGTATCGGATCAAATACTAACGTTTCCCCTTTAAGGAAACCAACTTTAAACAAATTGGGACCTGAAGACTGTTCAAATTCAAGATAATCATTTACTGGACGTATCTGATCATCCTGAGATATCCAATAATCTCCCAATCCACACAACCGGTGAGGCAGATTCTTCTTCTTCGGGATGATCCAAAAAATAGGAAACTTGTCATAATTGAAAAGAACCTGGCTGACGAAAATGCTTGGAAGAAAGGGGTGCACACTACTTACTTATGAGCCAACATAATTATATTTAATTAATAGAAGATGCCTACTGGATTGTGATCTGTCCTTTTTAGACTCAATCAACTTTCTAGCCGACTGCTCGGCCCTAGAAATCCGGTTTTCGTCCTCCGGAGAATCCGCAACGGAGATCGTCTTACACATAAGCCGAAACAGTCGTCCAACCACACTCCGAACGATCGGATAACTTTATCGACTCCTGCCATTCTTCCAAATTCTCTTACCTTCCTAAAGATCCTGCTTGGCTTTGTCCAGCTTCAGCTTATCTAAAGAAGCCAAAGCTGGATCGGTTTTAACCTCAAATGATGGGTAAACTTAAGATGCTTCTCGTTGCCAACTTTCTTCCACTTCAGAGTGTGATCGTCCTTGACTTTCTTTACAACCGATCAGACACAATCTTCCTGCTTTGCAGAAATAATTTGTTTAGTAAGATCTTGAAATTTCAAATCTACATGCTGTAGGATCTTCTCCCGAAACTAGATGAAGCATATTACTCCACATTTTAGAAGCTGCCCATAGAAGTTTAAGTGGTGAGTAATGATTTTCGATGACCCATTTAAGTACAAATGATGTTTTTATAGATTAAAGATTAAAGATTAAAGATTTAAAAATCCCTATGTTACAGACAAACAAAAGACTCCCTCTTTTTTTTGTTTCCTTTTGTTTTTGTTTCCTTAACTGAATAGTTTATTTCGTTAGTGTTAATTATTTAGTGTTAATGTAGTGTCGTAGTCAACCGTAATTAGTACCTTAAAAAATAGTTTGTAAGTTTATTTGTAACAGTTCTTAAAAGTCTCCCTTTTGAAAATACTATTGGAACTAAAGGATTGTAAGTGTCGTGCTTAAACAATAGCTTTGTCAGTAAGTGTTAATTGCAGAATAAATTATTATGTAAAGATATAAATGTAAGCAACGTGTTGTAAGGGTGTGGTGGTAAACATTTGAGGGAATGTTGACAAGAGGGAAGGCAAATTTTAGAAGAAAGTGGAGGGCAGAAACGCTCAAACAGTCTTCAGCAGACCCCAACCGTACATCAAGACAAAACCCCTTTGTCTGCGGTGGAGGAACGAGCGAGGAGAATATTATTGTACGACTCTTTACTGAAAAGGAAAACGGAAAATCTGAGCGCTGGAGTTGACAAAAGAGAATCAGGAAAAGTAAAGTCCGAGAAAGATAGAAGGCGCCGGAGAGCAGAAGTAGAAGTGAACCGAGAAGCAGTTAGTACAATTAACAGTGGAAATATTTATTCTCTATTTACGAATGCCCCATAATACAATTTGTCTGCCCTAAATTTTGCATAAACTATTGTTTTCGAGTTTATGTACAATTTGGGGGGCAAACAAAACTCTTGAATGTATATATCATATATATTCAACAGTATTTATTGACAGTTTAATATCTGAATAAGACTATCAATAAGGCGCATACCAGTAGGAGTGGATTTAAGAGCGGATGTCAGTAAATATCGACCAGAGGTCTGCAAAAGTGAAAAATCGAAAACTCTCAAAAAAATTCACAAAGTAGCACTGGGTAAGCTGATAACATAAATATAATTTTTACTTCGATCCGATAAATATTTTAGACGTACGGGGGGTTATCGGTTTCGCGGCTCTCGGACCGGGTTGTACATGCCCGAGACGGTGTGTCACGAAAAAATCGTTTTAAAAATCAAATCAATTGTGATGCGAACAGCAAATAACTTATTCAGAAAAGTACATAATTATGCACATTTTAAAGGGTGATTTACTCAGTTTCAACGAAAATGTAATATTTTGGAGATTTTTCATTATTTTCAATATTTTGAACGTTTCCGTTCCATGAAAAAATGGCAAATTTCAAAGCCCAAAATCGTCGACTGGTACCTCGATTTCAGTAAAGCGTCTTATACTACGTTAAAGAGCGTTATCTCTTGTTCCAAAATCTGTTTCCAAAACTACGGGCAACTTAAAAGAAAATTTTTGAGGCCAAAAAATACAAGTTGTACTTTTCTGAAATTTGAGCTTTCCTCGCTCAGTGGGGCGATGCTGAAAACTCGGAAAAATACTATTGTTTAGTCTAGAATTTAATGAACAAACTTGGACGTGTCGTTTTCCTTTGTTTTTATTTGTTTGGACAATTCATACCATGTTACATAAGGCCATCGGTATTTAGTCACATGATCACAGTGAATTTGCTTTTGCACGTGCTCACAGATTGTAGCGTATCTTGTCCTTCAAAGCGTTTTTCTGTCCGATATCCTGCACAGAATGTAAGTTTTATCGTCTGTGGTATTTCCTTATTAGTTGTTCTTTAAGTTTATTTGTCATTTAATTTTATTCTTTCTTAGTTTTCACCGTTCATGACGGATCAAAATAGCTTTCGATGCCACGAGGTTGTGATGTTTATTCGAGTGGAAATTAAAGCTTACAAACGTCAATTATAACGCGTCGAATTATTGTGCGGACACAACATCGTGAAACATTCTTTTGAAATCAGACGAGAAATAGAAAGGGCTCTATTTTACCTGGATTACGTGGGCCACGAAAGCTTCGAGCTGCCTTCAGTATAATGGACGCAATCAGTGGATTGGATCGCGGGATAGTGGATGGAGGAACAGACCAACACGATCCAGGTTTGGAGATAAATTCAGTTAATGCTGGAATCAACCTGCCGGTTTACGCTAGCCAGGATTTACCCCTGGATATTGGTATCACAGCCTCTACACTTCCTTTTGTGGTTAACCCACCCCCAACACAAGGGGCATTCGAAAGATACTCACTCCGTAAGGATCCTCCTCCAAATACACAGATTGATTTCAGCGAAATTGCTCGCCAACGAGAAATAAGTAAGAAACAGAGTCTTGCTTCTTCCTGGAATAAAGTTGCCAATTATGTTGAGGCCGAGACCCAGCAACTGCGCACTTGTCTTTACTCAAATTGGGACCCTGTATCAGCTCGTAAGAGGGTAGATAGTTTGAATCTTGCTTGGAAATCCTTTGAAGCCACACATGCAAAGTACGTGCCAGGCATACAGGAAAGGAAGCGCCTGCAACAAGTTGAGCAAAGGTTTAAGTCCCTCCAAGACTCAATGAATGATTTAATCGAAGAATGTGAAAGGCAGGTGAAATTTGAACAAGAAACCCACAAATGTGATGATGGGATTTCTGTAAGTGGAAAATCGCGCCAGAGCTCAACTACTTCAAAGACCTCCTCATCTAGGAAGGAAAAGTTACGTGCAGCACTTTTGGCAAAGAAGAAACTGGAGCTAGCCCAGAGAAGAGCTGAGGAGGAAGCTGAATTAGCCAGACAGAATGCAATGAGAGAGCTGAGACGATTGGAGGATGAGGCTGTTTTAGCTGAGCTTGACTGGAAGATCGAGAGAGACTTTGATGAAGAAACCGGTCAGTTAGAAACCGTTGATGATGTCGATAAGGTGCAACCCCAAGACAACCTTAAGCCTCTCCTTAAAGAATCGGAAACAAGAAGCTCCAAACCTCCTGAGCCAACTACGCGAGAAATGCCAGACCTTACACCTGTAGATTACTCCACCCCGTGCGATAAACTGCCAGCTACTCCAAAGTCAGCACCTTGGAACGGTAACTTAACCGTAAGGGAGCAAGGGAAGGAAGCATCACAGGCCTCCAACAGTCAAAGCCTACCATATGAAGTTCCTCGCTCTCTCCAATTCAATCGTGAGACTGCCTGTGATACTAATCAAGAGCAGAACACCCCCAAAGACCATGTAGCAGCCATGTGGAAGGTGCAACCACTCAACGGCATTACTCCTACTCAGTTTGGTGGCAATCCAGCTGATTTCCCCTTCTTTAGAGATCAGGTCCGTACACACCTTGAGAGTGAGCTTCTCACTGATGCACAACGCGTTGAGTATTTACCAAAATTCCTTAAAGGAGAAGCTCTGGAGGTAATTGAGCGAAATAGAGGTTGCTCTTATTATGACCTCATGAGAACATTGGAGGAACGTTTTGGTCGACCTGTCCAAGTGTCACAGGCCTGCATTGAAGGTCTCGTATCCGGTCCTAAGCTTGTTCCTGGTGACAATGTGAGTCTGCTTAATTTTTCTGAAAAATTGAATGCCGCTACGAAGATCCTCCAGGGTGATGTCGAACGTGAGGCGAGCGTAGCTACTAATATGAGGAAAATTGTTAATAGACTCCCGAATGACCTAATTGCAAAATGGCAGACTGAAAACTACGAAATTGTCAGCCGCCACAGGACTGCACGTCTGCAGGACATTGCCAAGTTTGTTAAGAAGCAAGCTTCAATCAGAAATGATCCAGTGTTTGGATTGCAGCGACCAAGACGAGAAACAAATGAAGAAAACAAGGAAGGCAGGAACAGTTCAAAAAATAGGAAGGTCCCACCACCGCCACGTCTAAAGGATTCCACTATCTCCTCCACCCAAATAGATAAGCCAACCAGAGAAGGAAGTTCAGCTGCCTGCGCTATTTGTAAATCTGCCCCTCATCGATTGCAGCAGTGCCCAGTCATCAAACAGTGTGACCGTGTAGCAGTAAGGCGACAATATGCAGCATCATATGGGTTCTGTTTCAACTGTGGCCGCCATACTCCCAATCACAGCGGCTCGTCCTGTCCTGAACCTCCAGGCTGCTCCAAGTGCCCCGGGCATCACTTGTCACTGTTGCACAAGGAGAACAACACGGGACATCGCTTCAGGCCGAAGAGGAACACTGACTCAAATGGCAATGTCAACCAAGAAAATTCCCCTGCTCCTACCATGGTTCCCCAACAAGGCGCAGAACAAGGCGTACGACCCCAAGCCAGCAAAAACCATCAAGCAGCAATAAGCTTAACCAAAGTTAGTACTGGGAGAGCTCAAGTCCTGTTGAATGTAGTGCCAGTTACGGTTACAGTGGAGGATGGCAACTCCCTTTCCACGTATGCATTCCTTGACAATGGGTGCACCGACACCCTCATTGATCGCGAGCTTGCCGATCTGCTTAATATGAAAGGGACTTCAGAGCAAATTGGTATCAAAACAATCAGAGGCAGTGAAGAATCAGTGGAGACTCAGCGAGTATCGTTCACCCTCGGTCCTGCAGAAGGGTGTGGCAGTGACATAGAAGTCGATGAAGCATATGTGCTCTCAGACCTTAATCAAACGGAGCAAGTTTTACCAGAGACAGTGGATGTCAGCGAGTATCCACACTTGCAAGATCTGACCTTCCCAGAAGTTGACCTCCATCGGGTGTCAATAATTGTAGGGAACAATGTCCCTGCTGCGCACTTGCAAAATGAGGTCAGGGTACCTCCAGACAACAATGGCCCCTATGGTTACCGATGCCCACTTGGCTGGAGCCTTGCAGGGCCTCTAACGAACAGAGAAAGAGGGAAGGCAGCAGTTAACTTTTTATCAGTTGGCATTCAGCCTGTGGATCGGATAGAACGTTTCTGGAAAATCGAAGATTACGGAGCATCCAAGGAGAGTGACAAACCATTGTCAATCGAGGATAGGAGGGCATTAAAAATCCTTGAGGAAACTACCACCTTTATTGACGGGCGTTACGAAGTTGGTCTTCTGTGGAAGGACGACGAGCCACAACTACCAAATAACCGCGCCCTGGCAGAAAGGCCAGCAGAGATGCTCAGACGGCGCTTAACTAGAGCTGGTAATGAGGAAACTGCGGCAAAATACCGAGCAGTTATGACTGAGTACATCTCTAAGGGGTATGCTCGCAAACGTACCCCTGAAGAAGCAGCCAAGGAGAGTTCGTGCACATGGTATCTACCCCATCATCCAGTGACTAATCCTAATAAACCTGGAAAGCTTCGCATTGTCTTTGATGCCGCAGCTGAGTTCGCAGGAACGTCCCTAAACAAGAACCTTCTCCAAGGCCCAGATATGACCAATAGCCTTGTTGGAGTGCTACTGCGCTTTCGTCAAGGAAGGGTTGGGCTAGCTGCAGATGTGGAAGCGATGTTTCACCAAGTGCGGGTGCGAAAGGAAGATCAAGACGCCCTACGCTTTCTGTGGTGGTCAGATAACTACACTGAACCTCCAGATGTCTATGTCATGGAAGTACACATGTTTGGCGCTACTTCTTCTCCCTGTGTCGCAAATTCTGTCTTAAGAAGAACTGCCTGTGACAACGCAAAGGGGTTTAGCCCCGACGTCCCTACAATCGTCGAAAGGAACTTTTACGTTGACGACGCTTTGCCGTCATTTAGCGATGAAGACTCTGCAATCAAGGGGGCATCTAACTTAGTCGAAATTTTGGGACGTGGTGGATTTCGTCTAACTAAGTTCATGTCCAACAGTAAGGATGTCATGTCCACAATACCTGTTGAAAGGAGAGCGTTGCCAGACCTCAGTCTTCACCTGGATGAGTTACCGGTGGAAAGGGTCCTTGGAGTCCGTTGGTTTGTACAAACTGACGAGCTAGGCTTCGAAACCAAGAACTTAAATCGTCCTGAGACAAAACGTGGAATCCTGTCTTCTGTCTGTTCACTGTATGACCCTCTTGGTTTTGCTGCGCCTTTGGCCCTTACTGCAAGAGCTCTCATACAGGATATCTGGAAGGCAAAACTAGATTGGGACCAACCACTGGAAGAGCACTTCTTGAAGCGATGGAGATCCTGGACCACTCAGCTGTCGTCTCTGTCTGAGCTACGTATCCCACGCAGCTACTTTCCTCCTGAAGGGGATGCAGCCAAGTGCAAATTGCAGCTACACATTTTCTCTGATGCTTCAGAAATCGGTTATGGCGCATCAGCATACCTGAGGATTGAGGATCCAGATGGTCCTACCCATTGCTCGTTTATCATGGGAAAGGCCCGAAATGCTCCAGTGAAATTCACAAGCATACCTAGGCTCGAATTACAAGCAGCAGTCCTTGCTACACGCCTAAACAGGATGCTGAGGGAGGAGTTAGACCTGTGCATTCAGGATACTAAGTACTGGACAGACAGTGAGATAGTTCTTCACTATCTAAAAAACGAGAAGCGTCGATTCCAAACCTATGTTGCCAATCGGGTGCAAGAAATCAGAGGAAATTCAAAACCAGATGAGTGGAATCATGTGCCAGGCTTTTTGAACCCAGCAGACGATGTCTCACGGGGCTTAAACCCCTCAGAGCTGAGCGTAAACCACCGCTGGTTACGAGGACCTGAATTCCTTTGGCAGCCAGAATCACTTTGGCCTAATGCAGACCTGAAGGAAGTCCCAGACTCAGCCCTAGAATTGAAGAAAGAAGCTCACACCAATCATGCCGACGTAAATACCATCCTCGCTTCTTCAAAGGCAAATGCCGTCCCACAAAGTTTGACGATTGTAAGAGCCAAGGAGGTTATAGATCGGATACTCAGCAGTTGCTCTAATTGGAACCGGCTTAGGCGTCAAGTAGCATGGTTGATCCGCTTTATTCACTTTCTTCGCAATAGGAAGACCGTTCGGACGGGTCACTTGATCTTAGAAGATTACGATGCCGCCGCCACCGCGATTGTAAGAATCATCCAGCGATCATCCTATCCTCAAGAGATCAAAGATCTAAAGACCAGAGGTGAAGTGAAGTCATCTAGTAGCATAGTGAGCCTTAACCCGGTACTTGATGACCATGATATTCTGAGGGTGAAGGGACGTATAGTACACCCACCAGTCGCTGATGCTGCCGGAAATCAGATAATTCTGCCAAGAGACCACCCCATAACGACTATGATGGTTCGCCACACACACGAGTCAATTGGCCACCTGGGACGCGAACACGTTATATCCAAGGTCCGCGAGAAGCTGTGGATTCCCCAAATCAGAGTGCTGATCCGTTCTATCCTTGGAAAATGTATCCTCTGCAAAAGGTTAAATGCCAAGCCAATGATCCAGCAAATGGCACCTCTCCCGAGAAGTCGCATGATGGCGTACAAACCTCCCTTTTCGTACTCGGGTATGGATCTTTTTGGGCCTCTGTATGTAAAGCATGGAAGAGGCACGGCGAAACGTTGGTGCTGCTTATTTACCTGCATGAATACCCGCGCCGTTCACCTCGAATTGGTTCAGTCAATGGGCACAGATGACTTTATAATGTGTTTACGAAGATTCATTAACCGTCGTGGTGAAGTGACCGAGATAAGATGCGACCGTGGATCGAACTTTGTTGGAGCTGAACGCGAGTTGAGAGAAGGGCTTGAAGAGTGGAACCAGCAACAGATTGATAGTGAGCTGCTTCAGCGAGGGTGTTAGTGGATCTTCCAGCCACCTACCGCCTCAAGTATGTCAGGAGTTTGGGAGCGCCTGGTGCGCAGTGCTAAGACTGTCTTAAAGGCAATCCTTGGGGTACAAGTAGTCACAGAACCAGTTCTTCAAACCCTGCTGACAGAAGTTGAAAGAGTACTAAATGGGAGGGCCCTCACCGCCAATTCAGATGATCCTAACGACTTACAGCCACTCACACCTGCGCACTTTCTCATGCAGAGGAAATTCATCTGCCTACCTCCAGGCGTATTCGAGAAAGCAGACCAGTACAGAAGAAAGTGGAAGCAAGTCCAACTTCTTGCTGACTTGTTTTGGAAGAGATGGGTGCGCGAATACCTTCCGACCCTGCAAATCCGAGGAAAATGGCGCAAAGCCCTTCCCAACCTGAAGCGAAACGCCCTAGTTCTGCTGGTTGATGATAACGTACCAAGAGGTCATTGGAACCTTGGTCGTGTCTTGGAGGTTTACCCTGGACCTGATGGAATGGTACGCACTGTCAAAGTCAAGACCAAAGACTCCGTCTTTATACGACCAATACAGAAGCTCTGCCTGTTAGAGAATGACTTTGAAACCATGAAGAAGGAACCTAAATAGACTGTTGGGCATCCTGACCGGATTGTCCCAAGGCGGGCGGAATGTTTAGTCTAGAATTTAATGAACAAACTTGGACGTGTCGTTTTCCTTTGTTTTTATTTGTTTGGACAATTCATACCATGTTACATAAGGCCATCGGTATTTAGTCACATGATCACAGTGAATTTGCTTTTGCACGTGCTCACAGATTGTAGCGTATCTTGTCCTTCAAAGCGTTTTTCTGTCCGATATCCTGCACAGAATGTAAGTTTTATCGTCTGTGGTATTTCCTTATTAGTTGTTCTTTAAGTTTATTTGTCATTTAATTTTATTCTTTCTTAGTTTTCACCGTTCATGACGGATCAAAATAGCTTTCGATGCCACGAAGTTGTGATGTTTATTCGAGTGGAAATTAAAGCTTACAAACGTCAATTATAACGCGTCGAATTATTGTGCGGACACAACAACTATAAGAAATCAGTTTGAGCAAAGGTGGTTTAATGGTATCAGCTTTCAGAAACCAAGACGTGTTTATCCAGCGATCTGATATAATTTAATACCGTTTGCTAACATAAAAGGCAGATGTAAGCTGTCAACTCCTGCCAAGTGCACGAGTCACGTAAGGTTGTCAAAAGGCAAAGCACAAAAATAAACCAGATAAACTCTAAAAATCACAACGTTTTTGCGTCCAGGAATTGGATTTTACCAAACAGAACAATGCTTATAAGTGTATGTTTCATACCTTAGCATGGGTGTCCTAGATATTGGAATTGAAAAACATCAAGGGCAGCATCGGCAAGAGAATCTTTGACTTCTATCAATCGACGGAGATTGCGTTACTTCTCACGGATTGACCGCTTACCACCTGTTCTTGGGCTCGTATTTCGAAGCAACACTTACTACTGGCATGGCGCGCGGCACTGATGGCTTTATGATTAAGTTCTGAACTCTTCTTCACGAGACATTTACCTGAATTTACCGGAAATATGCCAAGACCAACAACAACACGAGCATTTGTCGGGTATTTGTCGTTTTTCGAGGAAAAGTTCGGGTAAGCAGATTCACGCAAAAACCATTTGCCTCAAAAAATGTTTTAAAGCCTACCCTGGATATGAAGCAACAAGTATTTCCTCGAAATAAGCTAAAAAATACAAATACAAATAAAAAATAAAAAAAACAATTCACTCAGTGAATAAATGGGTGAAACAGTTTTAACAGCTATCGAATTCTTGCCTAACCTGAGGGATTTCACGATATGTAGGATGGACCCGAAAAGGGACACCTACCACGTTTCAAAGTGTCACTGGTTTAGACAAGCCTGCAAGTATCTTACGTGGGACGTTGGCCTCCCGTACAAATAACACGTTTCATTTGAAGTGAGACGCGACTTAGCTATGACGTGTCCTTTTTGAAAATTCGGATTGTTGTAGCTAAGCCGGAGCGTTCCCTGTATTCTTCGGCCCTTTTTCGACATGTTTTATCGTCAATGAAGTCCTGCTCATAACCAACTGTCTGTCAATCTTTTTCTGATTTTCACAATTTTTTTTTTCACTGTGTAGTTCAGAAATAACATTGTGTTTTCTTTTATTGCAGCAAGTAAGAGTTTTCGTAGGTAGAAATAAGACTCTCATCAAACGTTTAACTTAATGTTGCCTCTGTGATAAATATAAGCATGCCGGTGTTGTTGTTTACTGACAATTTCACTCAAAAATTAGTCCTTTACCAACCGGAATATATGACGCAAACTATGTATGTATACCAGCTTCTAACCATGGGCGTAGCGTGAGGTTTTGAAGGTGTACACATGCACGGACAAAGGTTGGACCTCCGAATTCCGAAGGTACTGCAAACTAGGGAGATCTGTAGCTCAGAAATGCTGTATCCTGTGTTTTCCACAGGATATTTTCAGTTAATAAATAAATACAAAGGAAAATGCAAATATTAGTTGTTTAATTTTTTTTTCTCTTAAAATGTGTTATCGGTAAGGTGCAATGTCTACGGGAAAAAAACAAAGAGGATAAAGGGGACAGAGAAGGCATCCCCCATACACCCCCTATTCCATAAGTAATTCGTCTCGAGTTATTTTTAAGACCACAGATCCCAAGGGGGATTAGACAACAGCCAATCACATAGCGCGAATGTGTTCCGCGTGGATGACCCACGCTCATATCCACGCGTCCTTCACGAATTGACGCAGAACAAAATGGCGGAAGACGCGGAGAGCGATATTGCTATTTAGTTTTGTCGACCAAAACGACCACAGAGATATTTCTGCTAAATCTGTGTCAGCGAAACGGAAATTAAAAAACAATCGCCCTTCCTCTCTTGTGAGCTAACAGTGCAGCAGGGAAATCCTTAACACACTGAATATTCTCTCAGGATCATTTATAATTTACAGATTGAAGAGAGCAATTAGTCTTTTATTATTCAACAAAAATAACACTTGGCGTCCTACTTGCTTTATTGTACAAACGACCGGTTTCAATAGACCGGCTAAATTTCTCATTTTATTAAAGCACTGAGGTTACGACAACTTCGAGTTAAACTGATTTCACGGGTTGTCAAAGAATCTAGCGATTCCCTTTTCCCAGGTGAGCACCGACTCATTTCGCGTCAATATTCAGAAATGCTCTCGATCTCTTTACGCTTTCATTGCCTTTCGCCCGACATGTTTTGCACGGCGTTTAGTCGTGCGAAACCTCCACGAAACATCCACGCAGCGCGCGAAGTAACTTTATCCCGATTCTAAAAATAACTCTAGACGAATTGCCTATGGAGTAGGGTGTTGTGTATGGGGTATGCCTTCTCTGTCCCCTTTACCCTCTCTTGGAAAAAAATTAAAACAGCGACGCCATCAAGGAGGTTTCAAGAAAAAGGCGAGACATGTCTAACCTTCAGACGGATAACGACACTAATGTAATGCGAAAGATTTATCAATCATCCCGATTTTATGATAATAATGCTTTCTGGAAATAAAAAATAGACATTTTCCAGATTTCAGCTGTACGCACGGGCGTATGTGCGTATTAAGGACGCTACACCCTTGCTAACTTAAGACCCGCTCTTATAAATGGGACATTCAAGAAGCGTTATTCAAGAAGCGTTGTTAATCTGTTTTGTGTATGATCTCAGGTATTTTTTGTTTGTTTGTTTGTTTGGTTTGTTTTTACATCGTTTCATAAAAAGTTTTTACGGTTCATTTCTGGCGACGTTTCTCGAAACTCGTTATCAGCACTGTCAGCACTGGCCATACCGGGGAGTTGGTAGTGTGTCTTTCCTTGCTGAAGAGGCCGAAAACTGAACGTTTCTGTAAATAACAAAATACACCTTCCCTGCATACCTTAAAAGCACCGAGGAGCTTTAAGTTTCGTTATTTTCGCCAGCACTTTTCAATTATTACACAAACATTATATTGCGTACCGGTTTGCTCGTGGCAGAGGTCCATACCCAGCTCCTGTGGTTGTGAATTTCTTCAAGGCCAAAAATTTCAGTAAGAACCGAAAACAACAGCTAAAAGGAAGCACACACTTTGAACTAACCAAGGAAAAGAGGCTTCTGATTTTCTAAAATGTCATTGATGCACAGTTCAATTAGACTTGATACTACCACTCGGGCAACCACAGGGACAATTCCAGCCCTTCGGGCCCGGGGCTGGGGAGTTGTTTGAAGTGGTCATGTCCCGGACTTTCGGTGGTGGGTGGCGAGGCAAATCGAAAATAACTTCTCTTTAAGTCTGTTTTTGTGAAGTACATCATTTCTTGCGCGGTTGATAAGATGGCGGCGGACTCCGTAGCTGTGGAAAGGTCCTTGTATAATATGTCCCGGCAACATACAGGGCATCACGTAATTGACGTCAACACCTTGACTCAACTCCATGGACATGGAGAGGCGAAAAGTTCCATCATATGATACCGTAAGTGATGCATGATGTCTAGACGTGAATAGTCTGTCCACAGAGTTTATCCTTTTGTTTTTGACAACGCGCGAGTGAATCAGAGTGCAGAAACGAGTCCTAACCCCACCCAATTGCCCAAACGTTTACTAAATCCCCGCGCTTTTAATTTTTGTACAAGAACAGAACAGGTAAGTTCTAATCTTTCATTTAATTTCCATGTGCAGTTTACAAATAAGAACGTGGGTTCCCTTTGGTGGAGCTTGAAAACAACGAGACATAGCTGTGTAGCAGGCCCTTCGAAGTAGGGCGCGATAAAGAACGGGCGCGCGAGGAGACATGCGTGTCTCTCTAAACAAGACAATCACCAAATCGAAACAAACTCAATATGGCAGAAAATTTAGTGGTCGATTTCATAGAAAAAGGGATACACCACCGAACCTCTTATGCCTAGTAATGTTGTTATAATGCTTATCTTTCAATTAAAAGAATTAATTAAGGTCAAAAAAGTTAAACCTTGTCGTTTCTTTTTCCTTTCCTTTTCCCCGGCTTTTTTTTTTTGTGATAATGCCAAAAAAGTGGGTCGGTCGGACGACGCTAAACGAAGAAAAAAAGGGGGATGTCCTTTTAATATAGTTATTTGGCTCCCTCAGAGTATAAAAGTATAAGTTCACAAGGCAAGGATCGAGCGTATACTGAGTAATTAAATGACATTGACAAAAGATCAACGAAAGGCTGACTCTATAAGGCGCTACCTGGCAACGAAATGGTGAACAAGAAGTGCTGCCTCTCATTTAATAGGGACGTGAAATACTAGGTAGACCACATCCTGAACTCCCGCGAAAACCGCAAGAGAGGAGTACTCAAGGCTAAGGAGACTAAAGCCGGAAAAAACAACAGGAGTCTTGAGAAACGTCCTTATCCTATACTCCGATTCCAGAAAAAACCGGAAGTTGCATGCAAGTGAGGCTTAATAGCCCTCGCGGCAGGAAAATGTCGGACAAAACAAACAAGAACGGGGTTTTGGGCAAATTTAAAGCTACTTCAGCCGCGCAAATTATTAGCAAGGAGAAAAAATTTGATCACAAATGTTACGCAGCTTCAAACTGTAATAACCGAAGTGAAAATCGACCCGATTTATTGTTTCGTGCGTTTCCATCGGGCACACAACAACTGAAGAAGTGGGAAATTCGTATGAAAAGAGGAGATGGCCTTTGTCACGGTAAGAAACAGGTTCTGTTTTTCTAAACACTTCTTGCTGACGGATTTTAAGCGGACGCTGACTGAAGAAATAAAGATGGAAGAAATTTTGATGGAAGATGGAAGGCTGCTTCAAGAATTAAACGCAAAGGAGAGCATTTCCAAGTTTGGTCTGGAAAGATTTTCAAGTAGTAATGAAGAAAGAAAATTTTATACCGGATTTCCAGACTATGTAACTTTATCAGAGTTCTGGAACTATGTAGAGCCTAACGCCCCTAAATTAACTTATTTCAGTTTTGTACGTGATAATACTGATTCAGTCTATTAATTTTGAAGATAAATTTCCTTTAATGGCAGGGAAAGAAAAGGTTTCCTGGATGCAATTTTGGTTGAGCCAGAAGTTTGCAACAGATTGAAGAGTTTTGGCTTTTTTTGACCCGTTCAAGACGTGGTTTATTTGAGAGTGAGTCGTGTTTAGGTTCAGTATTTCAGAGCAAGTAGTTGTCTCAGATATGATTATAACATGGGCTAATTACCTATTGTTGTTGCAACAACAACATTTATTTATACCAACAGGAAACAAAGAAAAGTAGTACATTGATTTTGAAACTGAAAAATTAGGTATTAGCTGCCTATAACAACCATAAGGGCTAAGACAATGAGGCAGCTAATTATGAAGTACAATTAGAAAAGATTACGGTCATTTATATTAAGTAAAGTAAAAGTAACCTAAAAATAGAGATATAACAAATACATGACATAGTTACAAGCTGACATTACACCAGGGCAAGAAAAAATAAATAAATAATAATAATAACACATGATAACAATTCTTAACAAAAAAAAAATGGTATTTACAACATTAGAATAATGACAAGCAGTAGTAAACAAAAGAAATAACTGTATGTCAATATAATTGAATGATTTCTCTTTTTAAGGTTTTCTTGAAAGATAATCTGTGGAGAGATTTAGTTTCTTCACTGAATGAATTCCAAATTTTTGCACCATAAAATTTAATACTGAATTTACCATAATTTGTCCTTATTGGAGGAAGGGTAGAGGAAGACCTGGAAGCAAGTCTTGTATTGTACTTGTGCCGTTTATTGACTGCCGTAAAATAATTGGAGAAGGCTGGTGGCAAAGTGCCAGAATGAAAATAATACATAAATATTGCATTGTGTAGGAAGATGATATCCTCTAATTTAATTATTTCAAGAGCTTTGAAGAGAGGGTTAGAGTGATCATTGTAGTTAGAAAAAGTAATGATTCGCAGAGCTCGTTTTTGTAAAGTGATAATTGGGGTTAAAGTAGATTTGTAGGTGTTCCCCCAGGAAGCTTATTTATATGGTCTTCTAAAGAGCAGATTAAACAACATCTACCTAAAGTTTTTAAGGGCGAGTTTGAAAACATAAGATGATTCCTCAAGACCTTAAGTGAACTTTATTCTGAACACAAGTCCCACAACACCTTCAAAGGTCTTGTAAGAATTTCCCCAAATGTTCGGATTACATTTGTGAGTAGTTTGTATGGAGGAAGTATATCTGACAAGGAGATTGTAAAAAGCACTTTTTTTTGTTGCTTTGCTGGATCAGCATGACCTGATTATGGCTGATCGTGGTAACACTTTTTGTTCCTCCTAAATGACAAAGTAAATCTGAACAGGTCTCCAAGAAAGACTGTTGTAAGACTATGAGGATTGCCAATTTAAGAATTCACGTCAAACGGGCCATTACAAGAATCAAACGTTGGCACATTTGTGATAACGCATTTCTTTAAAAAATCACAGTGTTGGTGGATCGAATACAACAGAATCTTTTTGGAAATCTTCTGCAATTTCTTCGTGCTCTTTCTATTCATGAGCACTCTCAGCTCTTGTTATCCCTTCAGATTTCTCACATCTCAACTTCTGCCTTCTCGCTCTACAAAGCGATCGTTCATCCACTTTTGTCCAAGGAAAGACCGATGGTACGCTTTAAGAAGTGTTCAGAAAAACAGAACCTGTTTCCTACCGTAGCAAAGAAACCATCTCCTCTTAAGCTTTTCATACAAATTTCCCACTTCTTCAGTTGTTGTGTCCCCGATGGAAACGCACTAAACAATAAATCGGGTCGATTGCAGTTTGCAGCTGCGTAACATTTGTGGTCAATTTTTTTCTCCTTGCTAACAATTTGCACGGCTGAAGTAGCTTTAAATTTTCCCAAAATTTTCCCCGTTCTTGTTTGTTTTGGCCGACATTTTTTCCTGCCGCGATGGCTATTAAGCCTCACTTGCATGTAACTTCCGGTTTTTTCTGGAATCGGAGTATTCTGTCCTGGTTCGGACACCGCGGAAATACGTTTTTGGGGCGCGATATAGTATTTTGCTGGTCAGCGGTTTAGCTCAAGAAAACCATAAATTGCTGGCACCTTTTAAATTGTTTTCGCCTTGAGTCTGGTCGACCGCGAAAAAAACTTAAAACTTAGAGAGCACACTGTAAACTTAGCTTTCATACTTGTCTCACCTTTTGAATAGGTTACATTTAATACTATATTTTTTGCCACAGTCAAACTGAAGCTGCACACGATGTGAAATTGTTGTTGCTTCGTAAAGGTTTAAACTCGCAAGCAGCGAGTCAGTGGCAACTAAGGCTAAAAGCAGGCGGTTTTGTGTAGCTGCAGGACACCTACTTCTGAAGTTTGTAGAGCTGGTAGGTTTGAGCCTTATGAATCCATATGACAACGGTATTTCGATCAAATTCGTCGGGAAGACGACAAAATATGCTCGTGTCCGTCCACTTGGGGGTATTCGCGTAAGTTGCACGGTCACCCTATCCCCTTTCGGTATTACTGAATTCTATACCAAGTTGGCCGAAGCAGCACGTCTTATAAACCTGGGACACGTCGGTGTAACAAGTGCAGGACGGAAGCTTTAAAAACTGGTTTCAACTCGAGGAAAAATTAACAAAGGTATGTTCTATTATAAAATGTCTATTTTAATATTGTACTTAAGCAAGATTGACGTAAATTAATTTTTCACTTTTCATTTATTATTGTCTTTCTGAACAACAATTATTGTATTACTTTCCCAACTAGTGTTTGTTTCTCGTCGTGATTACGAATTGCTGCAGTTCTTTCTAATGCCTCAAAGTGTGAAAATTGTTTTGAAACCGTGGCACTTACCTGTAAGAGCTGTGCTAATTAATCTACTGTGAACATCAAGTTACCTTTCGATAAATCAGACTAGAGGGGTTTCCAAAAATAAAAACTGTTGTCCATTCACAGGAGATGAGTGATGCAGAAACGGCTGGGATGAACAGTGTGTACCAGGAGGTATGATTGTACTGAATGCATTATGATAACTGCCATCCATTGATGTACACAGACACCAATTTCTTTTTATGGACTGTTGATTTTGTAGGTTACTTTATCTCCCCCCCCCCCCCCCCTTCCCAATTGTAACTCTTTCTCTTTTGTAAGAGGTGTGTCAAGAGACAGAAGAAATGGAGGGTGAAGCTGGGCAAGAATTGATCACTAAGGTACAGTTTTTACAGAAGACAGTGTTTGATTTAGTGATAGGTGAGGCAAGTATTTTGCTTGCATGTAACTTAATTCACATTTTTTGGTGCAGTAAATATCCAATCAGAAGCTGAGGACAGCTTGCAGGCAAGCTGTCCTTAGCGCTAATCGTATGGCCATTAAGTGGTACCACTTTTCATGTGCAGGCATTAGTGAAATTGACATCCCCCAAGGACTATGGTACTGTAACAGTTGCTCAAAAACCTAGCTGATGGATAAGCCACATGAATTGTCACAGTGTTTCCAAGGTGTGTCAGAAAAGTAGGACTTTGCATATTTCGCTATTAAATGTTAACCAGTCTTTGAAAAATCCAAACCTTTACTCGGGGCTTAAACTAAAAATTCTCCCCCTTAGGGTGGGGCTTTCTCTTACTTTTTTTCGTTCAGCTGTCTAATGCCCCACTTCTCCCCGGGGTGGGGGGGGGGGGGGTGGGGGTTTCCGGTGACAAGTGCATTATTTATGTAAGTCGATGCAACGCCCATGTAAGATACTGAAATAAAGATCGAGTATGTATCTGTGAAAGCTGCTGAAAATGACTGAGTAAATAAACCACAGTAAACTACATGGTTGACAAGTAGATTGCTGCCTCTCTGAACAGTTAACTGTCCTTCCAGCGTCAAAAGAAGTGAAACTTGACCATACCCCACAAGTGCAAACAGTTTCGCGTATACAGCAGTTGGGGTTTTTTTTAAATTAATAATTACATGCAGAAGCAAACGGTCACTAATCGTTTGTAAAAACTTGCATGCACTAGCTATCAACCCGTAATCGAAATCTAAAATCACTTGTAAACAATAAGGCTTCATGCAAGGAAAAATTGTCAACGAACCGAATATATTTTCAGTATTTTCAATTTACAAGTGGTCTTTGTCCAGCCTTCGCCGCAGCAAACAAATCACGATATTTTCGATTTCTACTCCCTTCGAAAACATCACCATTATATAGGCTTAAACAATCTTCAATCTTTAATGATTTAAAACTACTGGTGAATGAAATGAACACATTAATGTTTTGTTTTGACTGCCGGCGGCAGGCACAAAAAAAAAATTGATTTCACCCGTTCCAATAGGCACTGAAAGTCAGGGAGGTGATTGAAAGGGCAAACAAGCCAGTCTTTAAAGGTAAAATTCTTATCAAAATTTCTTAGACGCGAGAGCCTCTCAGGTGCGAATTATTTTCTAAATGAACATGCATGTGCCACATGTCGGCGCAAAGTGTGTGAATATTTTTACAACACAAAAATGGTTCTGACTTACCTCTATCGCTTCATGCAACTTACACTGTAAAACCAGCCAGCTAGTCTTCACACTTCTTGCAAAAGTTTCATACAGAGCCAATCTTCTGCTTTGCCTTGATACCCATCACTGTTTTTGACAATTCAGGAGGCGAGGGAAACCCAAGCAACATGATCGACTCTTCGTCATCTCGAGTCGACAAACTTCACACTACTCCACACAAAATTACTCTCCTGTACCATAATTCGTTACGGACGTGATTTTAGTATTAAAAACCCTTTTAAGAGAATCAAAATCACAAAAAGCGAGAAGTATT
The DNA here is from genome assembly GCA_949126865.1 of Montipora capitata. NCBI lineage: Eukaryota > Metazoa > Cnidaria > Anthozoa > Scleractinia > Acroporidae > Montipora > Montipora capitata. The sequence goes on along the minus strand of OX421450.1, from coordinate 12,967,221 downwards.
CAGGATATTTTCCATCTTAAAACTACCACCGTACCGATCCTTTCATCGTACTCGAAGCACTCAACAGCCTGATGGTGATTACCACTGACCAGTTACTGTGACGTCACAAAAACGTATTTCCGCGGTGTCCCTGGTTCGTACTTTCAAGGAAGCACTGATCAAGAGTCATACCTAAGGAATGAAAACTTCTCGCAGCTTCCTGCGAAAGCATGCAAAGAGTGACAACAGTGGTAAGCGGTCATTCTGTGAATTGTAACGCAATCTTTGCCGGTTGGATTTCTGCTGTTGTTGATCTGTGTTCTCCGGTGTGGATACTTCACATTTCCAATATCTGGGGACACCATGTTAAGGTACGAACAACAAACACTCACAAAATTGTTTTGTACGCTAAAATCTGACTTCCTGGACGTAAAAAGTTTTAAATTTTAAGACCTTTTTATTTAGTGCTTCGCCCTTTGACAACGTGCACTTGGCAGGAGTTGACAGCTTAAATCTGCCTTTCCCATGTTAGCAAACGTTTTTAAATTAAATCAGGCCCGGGTTGCTCGAAGCATGGTTAGCGCTAACCAGCGTTAACTACCATGGAGACCTATAGGTTTTGATACCTCTTAACCAACGGTTAGCTCTAACCAGGCTTCGAGCAACCGGCCCCAGATCGCTGGATGAAAACGTCTTGGTTTATGAAAACTGATAACATCAAACCACTGTTGCTCAAACTGATTTCTTATAGTATTTTTCCGAGTTTTTAGCATCGCCCCGCTGAGCGAGGAAAGCTCAAATTTCAGAAAAGTACTACTAGTATTTT
>OX421450.1:12956416-12961416 GCA_949126865.1 Montipora capitata | reverse complement strand
TTAGAGATATACTGAACCACGCGAGAAATCTATACAGGACAAGCTTAGCAAAAGGGGGAAAAAATTAAAAGGAACATACAAACAAACAGACAACAACAACAGCAACAACGACAAACAAAAACAAAAGAAAAGAACGACACGTCATCAACAACAGCAGCGGTAACAAACACAAAAATATAAGAAGACAATTATTATTATTATTATTATTATTATTATTATTATTATTATTATTATTATTATTATTATTGTTTTATTTTAAACAAGCTCCATTGTTATTATTAAATAGTTACGTGCTATACATTTGACCATTAAACAGAACATATATTATTTGATTGACAGGAGATCAGGTGGGCCTTATAAAGTTTTTTTAAACTTGTTAAATGTTTTTGCTTTTTTTAGTGCCAAGGGGACAGTTTCCGACATGAAAAGAAGCAGAGTACTTAAAAGTAAATTTGCCTATGTTAGTTCTAACCTGTGGTCGGTAAAAATTAAGCTTAGCAGAATTTCTGGTCTTATAGGAGAGGACAGTTGCTGTAGGCGTTAAAAAGTTATGGAAGATTGCTGGAACAGTTGATGGATTGTTGTATAATTTAAATGCCAGTGAGCAGATTTTGAATTTAACAATATTTTCAAACTTTGAAACTTCAAGGATTTGGTAATATGGGAAAGAGGGCTCTTGTTTGTTTGCATTTATTTTGCTTAGTACAGATCTTATTTAAATTAGTCTGATAATTGTTGCCCCAACTCATTGCGCTGTAATTAAGATAAGGGTAAATAAGTGTATAATAAAGTTGTCGTAACATCTTTAAACTCAGGTAGTTCCGTAGTTGGTTTAGGATTCCAAGGTTTTTAGTCAGTTTGCCTTGTACATGTGCTGTTTGAGTTTTTCAATTCAGATGCTCATCTAAATAAATGCCTAAATATTTGATACTAGTTTTGCGTTCAATGTTTAAGATATTAATATTATGTATAGTGGGCTTCTGTGGAGATGTTATTATCATAAAGTTTGTTTTCCTCATGTTAATAGACTACTTATTGAGATTGCAATAGTTAATGATACTTTCTGAAGTTCTTAGTTCAAGACTGCCTCAAGATCTTTTGATGTTTTAGTAGCATAGAAGATATTAGCATCATCAGCAAAAGGTCGAAAGGAAAGCATGTCTGAAGAGTTAGCAAGATCATTTATGTACAGAAGAAATAATAGTGGTCCAAGGGTTGATCCCTGAGGAACTCCACAAACAATCCGAAGAAATTCAGATTCAATATTACCTAGTTTCACATATTGAGTTCTGTTAGTAAGGTAACTTGAGAACCAATCTAGAGTTTTTCCACGTACTCCATATTTATGTAATTTCCTTAGCAGTATCTCATGGTTGACAGTATCGAAGGCTTTGGAAAAATCATGAATAGTACTTAAAAGGGTGATTGGAAACTGAGATTTTGAGATCATTTGCCACAACATCCGGCTAGCCTTACGATTACAGATTTGGAAAAGGATCCAACTAAACGTTTTTGGACTGAGGGACACTCCAAATAAGATGAAGATTACACGAGTCACTTATTGAAACAGCGGAATTATACAATCACCATCATCATTTCAATAGTCTAAATTTAACAAACTGGAGATACACAACCCGCATATAGCAAAGCTAATCGAGGCGGGATGTGTAACTTACAAATTAACAGTAAATCAGTGAAAAGAAAGAAAGAAAAAAAAAGGAAGAAATAAATAAATATAATATATAAGTATACAAATACATTTTAGAATCTCTGTACGGTGGCCAATTTACATTATCAACTCCGTTGATAAAACCAAATTTTTGTAAATACATTCACAGATAGCTAGCATTTACACAGATAGAGAAGAACCTATAAGATGACATGAAACATAAGGAACTGAAAATGATAGCTAGAGTATGATTAATGATAACGGGTAATTTTAAGGTAACGTTGAGACATCAACATAATCATCCTCATCACCAAGCATGGCAAGTAAAAATTGGTGAATTTTGTTTTTGAAAGGTTTTTTTCCTAAGTTTGCACAAGTCAGGCTTCAGTCAATTCCGTCACTTGAAAAGCGAATTAAGTCGAATACTAAGTCTTGATTTATTAACACACAAGTTATAAGCAAGGATTTTCCGAGCAAACCTTGAGGTCTTTTCATTGACTTAATTACGTGGGCTCCGTCGAAATAAGTGAACTTCTTCAGCCTCGTACAATAAAATTGATAAATAGAAATTAACCATGGATTTGGCAGCCGCAGGTCATTTGATCGATTTGCGATGGATGACCCATATTACATTTAAATATGAATGAGCCTTTAATAGGCCACTTTGGAAAATACCATAATACTCTTTGTTTATCTGCCCAAATTTTGCATAAGCATTGTTTTTGTTTTCTCTTGGGACCATTGTTAGTCCCAAGAGAAACTGGAAACAATGCATATGCAAAATTTGGGGGACAAACAAAGAGTATTATGGTATTTTTCGAAGTAGCCTATAGCGTGTTGCCGTTTACCGTTTTCTGTACATAATTTTTGTCTTTCTTCTTTTACCTTTTAAGTTCTAAAATACGAAGCAAGTGAAAATAAATGGATAAAAGGGAAGAAAAATGGAAGACCCTTAATTCATATGAAGTTCGGAACCTATCCAGCTAAGATATAATCCATTCTTATTTATATAATATGGCATTTTGATTGGTTCTTGCCTATGATCTATTAGAGGACGATTGACGTCGCCATCAGATTTTATGCGAACAAAGTTTAATTCTTTATTATATAAAACAAATAGATTCCATGTTGCCGTGCGTCTGTTCAGTAGTAGATCACAGATGACATCACAAATGTGGTAAGAACAAAAAACGTTCGGAACATATCCAGCTAAGATTGTTCGGAACTGAAAGTTTCTATTTTTGTCGGGTTTGAGGACCCTGGGTCCCAGTGATGCAGGGGCTCGGGACACCCCGCATAAAATTTTCCATGTGCTCGTGAGTTTATGTTGAATTCGTTGTGTCGCGTAGAAATTGTAATCCTTGTTGCGTTTGAAGAATAAATCGTTGAATTCATGGTCCTTCGAGCCGGATAGATTCTGACAGATTTGGATGAAGAGTTGGTCTTCGCATTTGGAGCGATTGGCGCTGTTACCTTGCACGACTACCTTGATGAATTTGTGGAAGCTCTGGTGGACTATACGAACATTGTGATCATTCAAGGTTAGTCGAAATGTCTGAAGAGTTGGAAGCTATTAAGAAGAAACGAAAGTTCTTGAGAAAGTCCGTAACGGACACTTTGAAGTCTGTCGAAGAAGCGCTATCAGTGCAGGATAATCATGCTATGATTCAGGTTTTGAAAGATAATATTGCTAGTAAATGGAGCGATTTACAAGATGTGCAAGCCACAATGTGTACTCTGTTACAAGACGAACAAATCGACACAGAGTGTAGCAGTCATAATGACTATGAATTGCGTGTTATTGAATACATGTCTAAAATGACGAAGTATCTGGAATGTAAATCTGTCTCTGAGATGAAAACGGATAGTAGTGCAACCGTAACCCCGCAGTCATGCCCTCAGGTACAAGTTAAGCTACCCAAGATTGATCTGCCTACCTTTGATGGAAACGTTTTATGTTGGCAACCTTATTACCAGTCGATCAAGGTCTCCGTGGTTGATAATTCAGCCTTAGCAGAGGAACAGAAATTAGAATACTTGATGAGATCATTAAAGGGTCCAGGTGCCGAAGCAGTGAAGGGATTTGCAGTGGTACAAGAGAATTACCCGCCAGTTTTGGAAGCCCTGAAAGAAAGGTTTGGTCATCCAAGATTGATCCTCGATGCACATATAAGATCCCTGATTCATTTACCGCGTTTGAACTCTGATGATGCATTGTCTATGCGTAAATTCTATGATCAAGTGGTTGGGCATGTTCGGTCTGTTGAATCCATGGGTGAGAAATTCAATTCTGAAACTTTAGCTCCGGTTCTTGTACCCCTAATTGTGGACAAGCTGCCAAAAAGAGTTGTTGAAAGGTGGGAACTTGAACTTGGTAATTGGAAAGCAAAAGAGGACTGTGTGAAAGTGAAAACATTGTTTGCTTTCTTAGAACAAGTAGTACGAGCCAAAGAGTCTTCCCAGTCTCCCTCTCTGGAGTTCAAGGTCTCTGCAAAGGAAAACACTGCAAAGTGTGTAAGCCAGGTGAATTTCAAGTCTAGTTCACCACGAAGATCATCTACTTCTGCACTATGTGCTTCTATGCAAGTCAAACAGTGCTGTGTTTGTCGGAAGAATCACCACGTGTGGTCATGCGTTAATTTTCTGTCATTGGCAGTGAAAGATAGATTCAGGATGGCATTGTCCAAGGGTCTTTGTTTTCGTTGCTTAGAAGCTGGTCACGTGGCTCAAAGTTGTGAAAAACCACCATGTAAGCACTGTCGAGGTAAACACCATAGCCTCCTTCATGTGGATTCGGTCAGTTCTGGGTCTTCAGCGACACCACCCTCGTCACAAACGTCCCCGGAGAGAGCATCCTTATCTCAAGCTCCTCCTTCTACAGCAGCTTCACATGTAGTAGCAAGTTCAATGGTGTCTAGTGGTGGCGGCAAAGTCATTCTTCAAACTGTGCCAGCTGTTATGTGTGGATCCCATGGTTGCTCGAAAGTTGTTCAATGTTTTCTTGATCCCGGTTCACAGACTTCATTTGTTAGACAAAGTATTGTGCAAGAGCTTGGCCTAGTTGGAAAGAGTGTTAGAATTGCTGTGTCTGGATTTGGTGGAAAGTCAGACAAGGAGACGCTGCGAAAGAGAATTGCTTTTACTGTAGCACCTGTTGATAAGCCTGGAAAGCCGCAATGTATTGAAGCACTTACTGCGCCAGTTATTTGCCGTCCAGCTGAGGCTGTGGACATTCATCCAGCAAAATGGCTTCATCTTCAAGGCATAACATTTCCTGAAGAATTCCCCCGAGGTGAACGGGAGATTGATGTACTCATTGACTTGGATTTTT
>OX421450.1:12931416-12951416 GCA_949126865.1 Montipora capitata | reverse complement strand
CAAGGCCAAGTTCATGTTGCTACTCAGTCCAAGGTAGAGCCACGGGTTGATAGCGCTGTTTGCGTAGGCACACCAGTAGACTAAATACATAAAATTCCTAGATGGTTGAATCTCGAATGCAACGAGTAGGTTGTAAACCTGCGAAGGGAGCCAACAGGCAGCGAATGTAACAACGATCACAATAAGCATTCGAACGACTCTTCTCTTGATTAATTCCTGGTGTAGTTGACTTTCAGTAGTATGAAGACCAGGCGTTTGGTGAAACCAAACTTTGTAAGCCACTATTGCATACAGGACGAAAATGATGACCAGCGGAATAAAGTAAATGATGGTGAAGAGATAGAAGTAATAAAACCGACGCAAGGTTTCTCGAAGATCCTGTCCAAAAACTTCGAAGTTATATAGGCACAATTTGTCATCAACCAGATCGTGGAACACACATATGATGGACGCCAAAAGCATTGCCATGAACCATATCAGAGGGGTGATGACTTTAGCCTTTCTGAACCAAAAGTTGTGGCGATTTAAAGGTTGGAGAACTGCGTAGTAACGATCAATTGCCATGATGATCAGACAAAGAATGGATGCCGCAAGATTGATATAACCTGAGTAGATAAATCCCCTGCATGTGATTTCTCCAAGCATTCCAGTGATCAGCCACCCACCTTCGCTATACAACTGAGCAATGGACCAAGGCATCATGAACAACGTCACCAGTAAGTCCGCCACCGCCATGTTCACAAACATGAAGCTGTTAAGTGATCGTACTTCTGGTCTTTTCCACACGATGAAGATGAGAACGGTGTTGCCCACCGCAGATAAAAGAATCGTTATGCCGTATAACACTGTAAACACCACATTTCCGATGTCAGCACCTTCCATTTTTCAGTCTGGAATATATCTGTTCATGGAACATGACACATAAATCAGTAATTAAAATCGCTCACTAAGGGTGCGTTCGATTGATAGTATTCCGGAATTGGAATACATGGAATATAAGTTAGAAATCCTTCGTTTTTCAGCCGAAGACTCACATTAAAATTGTAAAACACCTGCTAAAATGCTGTTTTAAACATATCTTAATTATCCTTGTTGCTTGAACAGCCCAGACATACACTGTTTTAAGTTATCACTCCATGTGTTCTTATTCCGGAATAGGGTCAATCCGCGAATGTACCCGTAATTTAAGAGGCTAAGTGCAGACGGGAAACACATAACGTTCGTTGCCAAACAAGTCTCATGCAGAATGTATGGGTGGTAATTGTTTCTTGGGCGAAGTTTGAAACCACTGCTTAAACGTTTCAACCAATAACTCCCAACAATTCTTTTTTCTATGATCATCAGAAGGCAGTGTTTTGATTATAGCGGATCCAGTTACGTAGCTTACCCATCGTTCGCACTCACCCTAATCAGTGTTGCATTTGTACCTTAAATGAAGACAACCGGAGGAACAGTTTATTCTTTCATAATTTCAGAACAAGAACGAGAAAATAGAGGCTAAAAACTCAAGGGAAATAAGTATAGAAGCAGCGCTATAAATGTACTTTTAAAGTCCTATTTTAGTGTAATATTACCTTCTGTGAAGTATGGTATTATTTTTAATATGGGGTTCGTATGCAACTTCAGCTCTGTAGAGCAGCCAAAAAAAATGTCCACAACTTATCCAAAGACACGCCGTTTTTACAATAAAAATATTGACACACCATATGCGCAGTACCGGATGCCCAGTGCAATACTGAGGAATCACCTTAATAACAGCGGTTACACAAATAAAAGCAACGGCTAATCTCTGAATAGACTTACTGCAATGAAATCACGATTTCGGAAAGTTTTCTTTTTCTTCCGGGAATGTCTGCGAAAAAATCGGGAGGATATTCCAAAATTTGGGCATAACTTTCAGTTTCACATTGCAGCGCTGTGCTCAAACAGCGTTTGTTAGAATTGTCACCACCCGTCACCAACTGAGTGTCTAAATAATAGCATGTTTATAAGACGAGAATGTAGCTATTCATTAAGAGATCAAAAAGCAATCACTACACCTAGATTCAATACTAGATGGTTAAGAAACTCACTGGTATATCGAGGTTCAGTGGTGTGGAATTTTGTTGATGATCGTATCAAAAGCGTAGGTAGTAATGACTTCAAGAAACTTCGTAGACTACTCATGAGAAATGATCACTTCAGAAGCTTTACTTTAAAGGCCTATTTCAGTATAATATTACCTTTTGTGAAGTATGGTATTATTTTTAATATGGGGTTCGTGTGCAACTTCAGTTCTGTAGAGCAGCCAAAAAAAATGTCCACAACTTATCCAAAGATACGGCATCTAGCTATAGTGAAGCTCTCAACGTTGCGGGATGGGATACGATCAGTTTAGATTAGAAATTTCCAATATTTAAACTATTTTATAGAGCAAGTAAAGACTCACTACCACGGGGGGTGACAACTCTAACAAGGCCGGGGGCGCGTTTTTTGAAAGTCCGGAAAACGTTTCGGGCCCGAAAAGCCATTTGTGTAACTGCGAACCGCTTGTTTTGGAAAGCCGATCTTTTAGCGTGTTTTCAAGGTAACAAAAAGAAAAAGTTTGACGACTTAAATCCTCTCCGTTCTTTTTAGAAGAACACAATTCTTCCGCGAATTTGGAGATTTCATAGGGAATCGGGAGACTCTGGAATGTTATGGGAAGCATGATATATTTCAGGTGCATGACAGAAAAAAGTCGAGACATCTACCACAATATTTATTTCGGTACGGAATCGAAGAGGTAGGAGAAATTAAATATTAAGCTCAGATTTTCTCAAAATTACCTATAAATAATATCTCCGCGCTATATTTTGCAACTTTTAACACTTAAGAGCCGCAAAGACGCAACAATGTCAGCCCACGATGGTTTTATACCAATCAGAAACTGCTTTCATTGCAAACGCGCGCAACAACTTGACGAGCACACAGTTGGGGTCCGATCGAATTGTCAATCCTTACGGATTTTAAACCTACACAAAGCGCAAATTATTTAAGGTCATTCCTCAGAAAAAAAAAAAAAAGTTGCCGAACGTCGTCCTTGAAAATTTGTCTGAATTTGTGAAGTACACGACCCCACAATCTTTTTAGCTTTAATCCTTATCGTGTATAAATAAAGATTCTATTCTATTTTACTATTTTTACATGGTTGAACACAAACTGTACTGTTTTCTTTGGAAGGAAAAACGGCGCAGCGAACTCGCTTTTCAGCGAGAAAAAGTCTTTCGAGTACATTGCTCCGTGAATCACTGTGTCCACCCTTGACTTCTCTCACAAAGATTACGACAGCCTCTCAAACAACGTCAAAAAAAACGTTTTAAAAAGCTCGAAAAGAGAAAACAAAATAAACAAGGTAAGTTAACTTACTTTATTTTGTTCATTCACTGATAACTTTTTGCTTCTTTGCTCCTTTGTCGCGAAACTAAAGAAAAAAAATTGTCTAGAACAGCGTTGTAGCTGACGTGACGCTTTGAATGTAAAGTCTCGCGCGTAACGCGAGCTTGGCCCCCCTATAAAGAGGGTCTCAATGGGGTTAAGCGTGTGGCGTGAAACGTCCAAAAAATTAACCGTGTGTCGTGAAAAAGGGAAAGAATTAACCCTGTGTCGTGAATTACTTTGTCCAGATAACCGTGTTGTTTGTAGCTTTTCCTAAACTCTGAACAATTATTTGATGTAAAAATTAAGCGTGCATAACCGTGTACTGTGTTTGCTACACCCCCATTGAGACCCTCTATAAACGGTATACCGCTTCATATTATTTTATAACTGTCAATTTTCCGTTTTCCTCATATAAAGTCTGTGATGAAACGGTTCCTTTCAGAACTCCTGTCCACTAGTTATCGATCGTCCGATGTTGACGACTAGCAAATGCTTATGACACTGAAAACGATTGAAACATCGCTTGCACACTTCAGTGAAGACCTGTCGCGTTTTTTTATTTTATTTTTTTGTGAAGAGCTACTTTGAACGAAGTCGTGGGTAAACCCCAAGGCACACCTGCTGTGTTGTAATCAATACATGCAAGGTTATGAGCGCGCGTTGGATATGAGATGGTAAATTGCCAACGGGGCGCGTAGCACCGAGTTGGCTATAGTCAGTCTCGTGTCCGACAAGCGCGAATGGAATAATTGTTTTATTAAATTCCTTAAACTCCAAAAGTTTGGAAATACGAAATACGAGCGAAAAAACGAGAAAATCCTAGCGAAATCGTAAAAACTTGATGAAGATGCGATGGTGTGTAGACAGACGCAGGCTCATCACAAAAACATCGTTTGCCTTTCGCGTAATTCTAAACGTCGGAATTGATCCAAACTTTCCACAAAAAGGCTTTTTTTTAAATTTGCTTTATTCAGAGAGAGATTTCGCTTTCCGGCAAAAAAAAAATAGCTTAGCGACGCTTAGCGCAATCAATTGCCATATAAGGTCATACTAAGGTATATGAACTGATAACCGAAATTGAGTAAACCAATCAGAGCTCGAGAAATGAATTAACCGAGGTTGAAAATTTAATAAAATAGATTATTAAAAGACGAGCAGAAAGAAATTATGGTTGTCGATGGTGACTCAAGGCATGATGCACAGAAAAAAGCAGCAAAAGTTATATAAACGGAAGAAGAAAAGTTGAGTTCATCGTTTTATCGAGTTAGTGATATGATATGATATGATATTTTATTATTTATGCACGGTAAAATCATCAGCTAAGATTACAAACAATGCTAAAATCTAAATTACAAAAGGTAAAATTTTAAAATGATTACAATAAAATACAATTAAACTATATCAATTCTAAAGCTGCTTTCCATGAATGCCGTGCTTTATACTAAAATATGTCTTTAATCAGATTTTTGAAAAGCCCAAGAGACTCTGCTTGTCTCGCTTTGAGGGGTAAGCTATTCCAGACAGTAGCACCTCTATAGCTGAAGCTGTTTCTATAATAATTTGTCCGCGGAAACGGAACATTAAGCTTTCTTTCAGAGTCTCTTAAACTATAAACAGATTCGCGGTTTGTAAATTTAGAACATAGATATTCCGGCGCTAGCCCCTGAAGACACTTATAGACCATTGTGGCTAGCGCAATTTGTTGCTGGCTAACTAGATTTTTCCAGCCTAAAATTTTGAATGGCTCGCTAGCATTTGCATCAAAATTAGAGAAGGTCAAAACTCTGGCTGCTCTATTTTGCAGTTTTTGTAATTTGTCATGTAACGACAGTTTCCCCAGACGACATTGCAGTAGTCAAAGTGCGGTTGGAGTAAAGCGTGATAAATAGAGCGCAATGTCGTCTGAGCAACGAGATGCCTTATACGTTTGAGGGCTCCAATTCCAGAAGCTACTTTCTTTGTCAGTTTATCGACATGGCTACTCCAGTTAAGATTATTATCAATAAGCACGCCCAGGGATTTAGCAACAGAAACTTGAGTGATAGGAGCACCATTAATCTCGGGAATTGGAGGATTTGTGAGAGCATACAACCTCTGCCTTGATCCAATCAGCATAAATTCGGTTTTTGTCATGTTCAGGGTAAGTTTGTTTGCTATCAACCATTTTTTAACATTTTCTAGATCATGGTTAAGTCTTGATTCTATGTCGCCTGTATTGTCACCCGCATATGGTAGGTGGGTCTCATCTGCGTACATCCATGGCACACAATTCGTTAGACAGTTTGGCAGATCATTGATATATAGCAAAAACAACAATGGACCCAAAATAGTCCCTTGAGGGACGCCGCAACTTAGTGAGCAAGTTTTAGAAAGTGATCCATTAATGGAACACTTTTGAGTGCGGTTGTCCAATAGGACTTAAACCAGTTGTAAGAAATGCCATGTATGCCGTAATTATTTAATTTAGATAAAAGGATCTCGTGATTAACCGTATCGAAAGCTTTTTTTAGGTCTAGGAAAACAACAGCGTTTATTTTTCCTCGGTCAATGTTGTAAGCCCAAGTATCCGTAGCCCCAAGTAGAGCCGTAACGGTGGAATGAATAAAGCGAAAACCAGATTGGCATTTACATATTACGTTATGCTTTGTTAGGTACGCATATAATTGGTTATAAACTATTCTTTCGAACACTGGCTATAACCGGGATAACGGAAATTGGGCGATAATTGTTTAGGTCATCACGTTCCCCTTGTTTGAATAGTGGAGTGACCCGTGCACACTTCCAGTCGTCTGGGAACACACCTACATTTAATGACTGATTGAAAATATAGCACAGCGGTTTGCAAATAAGATCCGCGCATTCACGAATAAGTCGAGAAGAAATTTTGTCAAGGCCGACTGCCTTTGATTTTTTCAGTTTATTCAGCAGTGAAAATACTTCATTTGTGGAGGTTGGGCGGAACTGAAACTCCTTATCGGTGCTAGTGAGATAATTCAGATAGCTGTTGCCATCTGAAGAAGGAATATCACTAGCAAGTTTCGGGCCAATGGTAGCAAAATAACGATTAAATTCGTGCGCTATTTCTGCTGGAGCTGTTACTGATTGCTCATTTACATTCAGTTGTTTCACAGACGTTTCCACGAAATTTCGGGAAGACAGCTCATTGATGATCTGCCAGGTTTTGCGGGAATCACCCTTATGCTCGTTTAGCATATTTTGATAATAAACTTGCTTCGCTAGCCTAGTCGCACTATTGACTTTGTTCCGCTGTCTTTTAAAGTGAACCCAATCTTTAAGATTTTTTGATCTAATTGCTCTGAGTTTCAAAATATCTCGATCGTGCATCTGTTTTTTAAGCTCAGAAGTAATCCATGGGGAACCCCGCGCGCGAACACGAGTGGTTCTCAATGGAGCGTGCTTGTTAACAATAGCCAAAAAGGATTCCTTCCATTCATTCCACATATCATTTGGATTGGAAGAATTGTTTATGTGATCCCAATCTTGAGATGCAACATTGCTACGAAATTTATCACGGTTAAAACTTCGAAAATTCCTATAGGTTATATTAGTGTGACCCTTACTCTGTCCATTAATGGCTAATTTTCGATAGACATAGACCATGCTGTGATCGCTAATGCCAATATGACGCACACCTGAGCATAACACCTTGTCAGGACAGTTAGTAAAAATTAAATCAATCAATGTTGCAGAAGTTTCGGTTATTTTTGTTGGTTCTCTTATGAGTTGTTGAAGACCATAAACATCCGTGATTGTTAATAATTTGCGTGTATCGCTGTCAAACTGGGATGCGGCCATATTGCAATTTAGATCCCCTAAAAGGTAGAATTCAGTATTAAGGGAATCCAATTTCCCAATCAACTCTTCAAAAGGTGAAAATATACTAACAAGCGAATTAGGTGGTCTATACCACGTAGCAACAATAAATGATTTAGAACGAGGTTTGCGTATTTCAATACAAAGGTTCTCAAGACTGCCCATGCAAAGATCGTTGCGCACCGAAAAGTTAATTGACTTTTTTACATAAAAGCAAACGCCCCCACCTCCATATGTAGTTCTATCACGTCTAACTATATCATAACCAGAGATACTGACCTCATTATCGGTGATGTATTCATTTAGTTTAGTCTCGTTAATTGCGAGAACATCTATATCGTTACTTACGAGAAAGATCTCGAGTTCATCAAGATGAGTGGTCAATTTATTTATATTCAGCGAGGCCAGCTTAAAACCGCGTTTGGAAGGCAATACTCGAGAACGATCAATAGGATTTTGAGTCGGACTTCTCGATGACTCCTGACTGTTGCCTTCCAACGGCACGGCATTAATGGAAGGCATACACTGTTATTTTCAAGGAGTAGATTTAACTCCAAAAAGGGAGTAAAAAAAAAGGTACAAAACCACTCCATTTTTGGAGTAAAATTCACTCCGGTATTGCTTACTCCGTTTTTGGAGTAAAATGTACTCCTATATCTTTTACTCCTTTGTTGGGGTAAAATTTACTCCAGCGTTGTTTACTCCTCCTGTAGTGTAAAATTCACTCCCATACAAGAGTAAATTTTATCCTTCTATTGGAGTGAATTAAACTCTTTTAATGGAGTTCAATTTACCCTTGACAGAGTTAAATTAACTCCAAAACTGGGGTGAGAAAAAAAGGTACAAAACCACTCCTTTTCAAGAGTAAAATTTACCCTCTTAAACTTTACTTCCCTTGTCAGAGTAATATTTACTCTTTCTACAGAACACATTTTCCCTCACTAGATCTACTGTATCTTCATTTATAGTCAGATTTCTCATAAAACCATAAAAAGTTCAATTTTTTAATATTATGTAAAGAAAAGACCAGCTTTACAATGAAGCATCTAATACTGGTAATTTTAATCACAAGATTGCAAAGAATGCACATGATAAATATACACATGCAAATACATCGTAAAGATCGAAGCTACAGCTGTATCTTTATTCTAATTAATCACAGGTAATAATTAAATGGCAATCAGCTGAATGTGTTCTTGCCTTAAACAAAGATAAATTGAGTGGTATGTGTTTGATTACAGATAGCAATGATGGTTGCAAAATCTAAATTCAATAACAAAAACTAAAGCATACAACATACTTGGATAAAATTTATGTTTCTCAGTATAACAAAATGGCTTTTATGTACATGTCATACAAGTCAGTTCTTACAGAAAAAAGTCAAACATAAAAAAATGGAACATGCCTTAGGATAACTGATGCAAAAATGTTGCAATCGTTGAACTTTACCACTGTGTTTTTTTTCTCCAACAGAATTGTTTCAGAAAAGAAACAAAGCCTTGTGATTAAGCTGATAATTAATATTACAAACATAGTATGCTCCCAGCAAAACAATTAAAGCAAATGAAAGTTTTAAGAAAACCTTGCTTTCTACCAAAAGGTACAGTAAATGGCTCTAGTTCACTCAGTGTGCCAGAAGCAACAATCCTTGCAAATGTTGTTTTTAGAACCTCACCGTTGATTGACTCATCATCCTTAAAAGGAATTAAAGAGAACAATGATTAGTATAACCCCTTCCCAAATTAAGATCATTCCGCAATATTCTAACAAAATAGGAAGAGAGCACAAATCCAATACATCCCTAATCCTGAGAAACAAAAGAGGCCAGCCAACCATTTTGGTGTGCCAAATAAATGGAACTACATGTAATAATTGCATGAGAAATTATATACATGTACCTGTAACATTTTGTGGATTCATTGAGTAACTTAGTGTAAGTTATCAAATTAGTTTTGTCATAATGAAAAAAGTAAACATATACATGTAGTAGTGGCACTCATGGAACAAATCTTGACAATATCTTGCCAGACGCTGTTATTATTTGTGTGATGGGGTATTTAGAATTATCTCATATAGGAGTATTTCAGATTTTAAACTGAAAGTAGATCTTGGGTGAGACAGTGGATAAATAAAACTGCAGAATCATCTTCCACTAATCGCTAGGCACTATTAGTTTATACTTACACAGGCCTGTAACTGAGACAGTGCTTTATAATTATTTCATAACAGTGACTGTCAAGAATTAGTTGTTAAAGTGTAATTTATGTGAGTTATTTGTAAATACTGTATCTATTATGCATCACTTGTTTAAAAGCAACAACCAGCTTCTAAGTCTTTCAGACTTTCAGCTGTTTAACTGCATTACAGCTTTTTACAGAAACATGCCTCAAAGGGATTTTTTCATGGCACCAACCTTTTCTTTTATCTGGGGTTTCCTCCAACTCCTCTTCCATAGATTATTCATCTAGGGAGGGATGTGTACTGTATGTTGCAAGAAGAAGGCATCTTCTTGGCTAGCCTTAGCACTTTCTGTAACCAACTCTCTGCCCAAACTTCCCAGCAATCTTTTAATGAACCAATTCCCAGCTGTACCTGCCTCCAATTTGAACTGTTATCAACAAATAAATATAGTGAAAAGTTTCAGTTTTCTTAGAAGAAAGCAATTCACAATCTCACTCACATTCCAAACAAAAATTATTACTGTTACTTACAGATAAAAGATGTCATAAATATTACATCCACATAATAACACGCAATATCACATGTCTCATATAAAATACTGGTAATAATAAAGCTGATCATTTCTAAGGTGTATGACAACTGCAGACTGCCTACAAATAGCTTTCAATAACTGAGTTAGGGTTAGTTTGTGGTCTGCATTCTGCAAGTGTCAGACACTGTCATTTCTGTTATAATAATATTATAAGTGTGTGAAAGCAGACTCATCAAAATTTGGCTCTCTTTTCTCTAAATGCAAATAATAACAATCTCAAGCATTAACATACTATTTGCATTGAGTGAAATAGTTTAAATGACAGCTTAAGCTTTCTGCTTTCTGTCATCATCTAATTTGCGGTGAGAGCACTCTAATACCAAATCATTTTGCCTATAACCATTTGATCTAAAGCTTCATTGCTCTTTTGAAATACATGCCAATTTGTTAAAGCACTTAAGCCAAACTAAATATCCTTGCCTGACAAATCTGGGACTTGAAGGTGCATGTGAAAAGTTTGAATTCTACGTAAGCTGTAAACATTTTTAAATTGTCACTTTTGACAGTAAGGCAATACAATATGGCCCGATTCAGACGCTGCACTTTTCATGAGCCAAACGTTATACATTGATTAAGTACATGAAAAGTTCGGCGTTTGAATCAATTAAGAAAAGCTATTTCAATTTGGAATGGCTCAGGCGTTCTTTTCACCTGGCCTAGACAGGAATTCGGCTTTAGCATGGCCGTGGATCGGCTTTGATTTCAGACGTCGAACATTCCATGTGCCGAACTTCATGTTTTGCCTTCTACATGAAAATCGCTGACAAAATCAATTGGTTTTCTTGGTAATGGCTTTGGAACTGCTGTGGACCGGCCAATTAAGTTCGACTTCTGAATCAACAGGCGTACTTTTTTTTCCTAATTTGTGTCAGTCGAACTCGAATAGACCAATTCGGCTAATTCAATGTTGTACCCAATTCAGATCCTTTGGGAATAAAACGTTTTGTTCCAAATATTTCCATATGAATGCTACATTATCATGCAAATGCAACATACAAAGATCCTTAACTCCGAGAGATTTGAAATGGGTACAACATTGCGTTAGCCGAATTGGTCTATTGAGTTCGGCTCATGAAAAGTACGCAGTGCAATGCCTGAATCGGGCTAAGGCATCAAACATTATCTGCTCATAGTTTAGTTAACGCTTACCTTTTTGCTTGAGTTGTTGTAAGCATTTCCTTGCTTTGGATCAGCATTTAAAGAGTACACAAACGAAAAACTCGTCAGCACAAATTGTGATCGTTGATTCAAACGTGGATAAAACCGCCGAAAGAACTGCCGAAAAGGTCCCGCGGTCGGTCCCGCCGAAATCAGTAAGAGCTGCACCGGTGACTGCTGACCAAAACGGCTCACTAGCTTCCAGTCTGTTCTCTAGTGCGTTATCCAAGATGGCGGCGGATAGCGATCTTTCTTTCTTAGCGCGTCGTCCAATCAAAAACGAAAAAACCAGCAAGATTCAGAGCGGCCTCATCGTATTAACCCTCACTAAATTAGGATTTTAATCCTGTAAAAGTGTTGACTTGGAAGGGAGTGTAATTTACTCTTAATTAGTGGAGTACAAAATAAGAGGAGTAAATTTTACTACGTTTAGTTTACTCCTCTTTTTCACTCCACCTCCTTGAAAACAAAGAATTAACCAGAGGATTCCACAAAAATAAAACAAACCTAATTCCACATCTTAGACTGGCTAAGTTTAAATTTACTCTACAAAAATACATAGGAGTAAAATCCTCTTCTACTTTTTTTCTCAAAAAGTATAATTCAAGTGGGGTAAACTTTACTCAGTATCCCGCTAAATAGGAGTAAAATTAACTCCAGCACATTATATTACTCTGAAGGGAGAGTAAAATTTACTCTAGCAAAGTCAGTGCATTTGAATATTAACTAGTAAGAGTATAATTTACTCTTGGTGGAGTTAAATTAACTCCTCTTAGGAGTACATATTACTCCGCTTTATTTTACTCCAGTTTTTTACTCCAGCACTGGAGTGAAATTAACTCTTTGAAAATAACAGTGTAGTAAAAGTTCAATGAGCTAGACCATGATAAAAATTCTTAAAAATACGCTTGTTACCTGCAAGATTCAGGTGTAGACCTCCACGGTTTAACCCCTTTTCGTTTATATTATTGTGTTCAATAAATCTCCAATCATTCTGACGGCAAAACTTCGTCAAGTGCTTGTTCACCTCTGAGACTTTATGTCCTTTCGTGTTACAAGTCCTGAGACTATAACTTGAGCTTCGGAAGACCCCTCTATCTGTTTAGCGAGATCAACAATAGCTTCTGCAACTTCTTTAGATGTTTTGCCGTTTTTAGCCTTCAGATCGTTTGTACCTACATGTACCACCACTTCATCAGGCTGGAGCTCTAAATTAGGCTTTAAGTAATCTCTCATGGCTGTGGTTGTGGCTCCAGAAAATGACTTTACCACCACTCGGTGCCCTACTGCTTTCGCTAATTTCTTACCGTGAATATCCTTGACCATGGAGTCCCCAATCAATAGGGTTGTAAACTTACTGCTGGCACTCCTCTCTCTGCCGACCTCACCGCGTAAATCATCGTTAGCAGAAGTTTCGCTTGGTTCACTAGGATTACTGCGAGACGACCGAAGACCTCTAACATGAAGACCTCGAAAACGAAGACCCACTCAAACGAAGACCCACTCAAAAAAACGTACAATTAAGGTTGGTTCAAATGTTACTCCTAAGCAGATCTAAGCAGTTTCATTGCCTCACCTTAAATGAAGCCAACAAAAATTGTCGTCCTAAGTATAACGTCAGACATTTATGGGTCTATTTTCTTGAGTAAAATATTTTGATTTTATGATAAAAACTAACGATAAAAGGTTACGACGTTTCGACCTTCCGGAGGTCATTTCCAAGTGCGAGTTAAAATATACAAGTAAATTAGCATAAATATGTTTGTCACAATTAAAAATAGTTTAAAAAATACCATGATCACTAAAAAGGCAGTACAGTATGTGATAAAAAATACCATGATCACTAAAAAGGCAGTAAAGTATGTAACATAAGTGATAAAATATTTGTAAAAAGTGGGGGATATAAATTAATTAGAAGAATAAATAAGCTTTTATAACCTGATCTAAATAAATAATTTTAATTTAGCACAGATGGAATCAGATTGTTTGTTTAGCGTTGGTTTTAGGTCTTTGATAAAAAACATTTCGAAAATAAGACAATCAAATTTGTTTTGACATTTCCTTAAAATTCTAGAACTTTGCGCGATGTCGTCCGGTTCCAAATCATGTTGCTCTCTGAGATGGTTTCCGACTGCCGACTGGTTTCCGACTGCCGACTGGTTTCCGACTGCCGATCCTTTGTGGTCCTCAATTCGTTGGTGAAGGTGTCGGCACGTATAACCGACATAACCTGCATCACGCAGGTCACACTTAAAATAATACACCACGCATTGCTGATTCACCAGGGGCCGGCGGCTTGTCTTCCCTTACTTTGATTTTATCCTTGACCTTCCGACTTGTGAACACCGGGCTAATATCTTCATTGACCTTTCGACTGAGGTCACCAAGTTGTCGGCGTACTGCGTTTGCAGATCTTTGATCCTTTGATATCTCCCATCTACGTGGCTGTGGTAGTGTAACAGTAGCCCACTGTTCGTGGTTTGTTTGTACACCTTTGTGTCTAGCCGGCATCCATTCTTCATTACTTCCATTCCCAGAAAGGGAAGCCTGCCGTTTTCTTCGAGCTCCATCGTGAAGTCGATAGAAAGATAACTGTTGTTCAACGTCGTTAGGAATTCTGAAGCGGTTTCAACATCAGTCATCACGCTAAGTGTATCTTGTTTTCTGTTTCCAGTTGTTTCTCGATATTACACATGAAGGTGTTTGCCACGAGGGGACCTATTGGTACAGATTTCCTTCAAACTGAAAGAGCTGATGTTTGGTGTCAATTCTCAACAGCTCTATTAAATCCGACTTCGTGATGTTGAGACTGTGTTCTTCATTGAATCAGTTATTTTGAAAGGCTCTTTCTGCAATGCTCTCGATGGTTTCATCCACAGGAATTAATGTTAGTGAAGAGCGAAGATACATCATAATATTTTGATAAGGATAAATATTTTGATAGGGATTTCTGTGGCTTATCCCATCCCTAAATTGGTTCATCGCTTGCAGTAAGCAGTACAGTACTGATAGCAGTGTTTTGAGTTTATCCGTTCATCCCATCTTTAACCTTAAGATTGTCGGAGGTCCCAGTTAATTAATATATGGTAAGGAAACAAAGAAGAAATACAAACAACAACGTGTTAAACTTGTTAACTGAAACACGGGCTTATCTAGTTTTACTTCGAGCTGTTCCCTTAGGGCTGGATCATAAAGGAAACGAAGGTGGGTAGGTGAAGTTGAGCTTACCGTTTTCTAAAAGGTGTTTAGTCTGCCTCGACGGTCGCCAGTTGATCGACAGGCGGAAAATGGGCGGTGGATAAAACGGTCAAGATTTATGTCGGCCGATAATGGCTTTCAGTTCACCGATAACTCGCCGACAATTCGCCAACACTTCGCCGATAATTCACCGAGTATCGATCGACCGTCGGTAGAAAGAAAGCCAATACTCAAAAGGAAAGCTGTGTGCAGGTTTTTGTTATTGGTCGACTGAGGGACAACGGGAGCGATTTTTTTTTTAAGTTCAAGTTTATTCAAGCTTATTTATGACAAGTTTATTACAAGTGGACGTAAAGATAACAGAGTAACAATAACTCTCAAAAAAGAAACGACAGCTTTCAATTTACAATACATGTTTCGACATACTCATGTCATCTTCAGTTGCAAATGAGCTTTTTTAACGGTTGTACACTTGAATTTATATTAAGGTAGCTTACAAAATTACGTGTCAGAACTTGCGTACAATTTGAATATGAATGAAACGCGCAGGAAGCAAAAATAGCGCACATAGCAATAAAATAAAAGACAAAAGAACAGCGTAATTAAAAAGAAAGAGAGAAATCCAAATGCCTCAACTGCTGATTAAGAATGGGATTTTCCCACTTAATGTGCAATGCCTCTTTGATCTTTATTTGGGATTTTGAGGCGGGAGTTGACTCAGTTGCAAATGAGCTTTTTTAACGGTTGTACACTTGAATTTATATTAAGGTAGCTTACAAAATTACGTGTCAGAACTTGCGTACAATTTGAATATGAATGAAACGCGCAGGAAGCAAAAATAGCGCACATAGCAATAAAATAAAAGACAAAAGAACAGCGTAATTAAAAAGAAAGAGAGAAATCCAAATGCCTCAACTGCTGATTAAGAATGGGATTTTCCCACTTAATGTGCAATGCCTCTTTGATCTTTATTTGGGATTTTGAGGCGGGAGAATCTAGGATCGTGAAACATTCTGTATTACAAGAGTCATGACAGGCCCTAGATGACTGCAGGTGTCTGTAAACATGCGAAGACTTGTCCGACAAGAGATGCTCACGAGCACGTGTACAAAGGTGGCGAGTGGTCTCGCCAATGTATCTGGCATTACAGCCAGCACACGAGAATTTATAAACAACACGCGAACGTAGACCTTGCGGTACTGAATCTTTCACGCTGAACATGTTTCTAAGTTTAAACGTACTAAAGACCAACTTAACATCTAAATCAGCTTTACAATAATGTTTGAGTAGTTGTCTTAACTTAGTCTGGGCGATTTCAGAAAACCGGCCAACATAAGGAAGTTTATAGAAGTGCGTATAACTTTTCCCGGAGTTGGATGAGGCGTCCCGCCCAGTCAGAGAAGGATTCATTTTCTTAGAAAGATACCTGTGAATAATTTTGTCGATGACCCACGACGGAAAACAATTTTTCCGTGGTAAGAAAATAAGCTTCTTGACGTCCAGAAGAAAACCAACCCAGGAATTAGTGATCTTATATACTCTGTTTAGTAATGTTCTGACTAGACCCAGTTTGTAATTTAAAGGGGCGAAGCTGAAATAATTAGTGAGAAGACCAGTAAATGTCTTCTTGCGATATACAATAGTAACCATAGATGGATGACCGTTGTCTAGCAATATGTCTAGAAAACACTTTTTGCTTGTTCAATAACGAAGATGATGCGCTCATGTTCTTTGATTACATCAACGCAAGGCACCCAAGTATCCGTTTCACAATGGAAAGGGAAATCAATAAGAAATTATCTTTTCTAGACATATTGCTAGCAAAATTTTCCCCCCGGGAGAAGATCCTATGCGAGCTGTTAGAGTAGACAAATCACTTGAATTTTTGACGGCGACCGGACGAGAGCTTTCATTTTTCCTCAGCCAGATGGTGGAGTTCTTGGCCCAGCAAAGTGAGAAATTATATCTTTCCTTCATTTTCTTGGCGTCAGATAATAAACTCTGCAATCGTGGGAAAGGTGATCGTAGAAAGCAGCACATTCTAAGGATGAGTTTTCATGGAGACCAATATCTGCAGGATCGATCCTGTTTACTTGTCTACGGGAAGCCATTACATGATCACGGGCGATGCGCCGAGTAAACTTACAAATAATCGGTTTCGGCCGACCATCGGACGCGTTACGAAATGGCACCCGATGGGCAATGTCAAGGTCATAAGGATGAATTTCAGCTCCAATTGAGCTGAAGATTCCCATGCAAAGTTGCAACGTTTCATCGGCGCTTTCTCGTTGTTTAAGTTCAGGAACGCTTTCAAGCTTGATGTTATATGAATATGAATATGAATATTCCCATACTTGATCCAGTGAAGATATTTTATCCACTTCAGATGACAAATGTTTTATAGATTTTTCAATAAGAGACACGTCTTAGTTGATATATTTCTTAAAATCTTCTTGGATCATTATTGCTCAGAGTTGCAGTGGTAATTCCTTCATCGGTACCTTCAGATGAATTAGCTTCCCCGCCATTTCGGCCAGCCTTAACTTCGTCACGTAGGTTTTGTAATTCACCAAAAATTTCTTGAATTTTATCTTTTAACTTGTCATTTTCCAGTTTCAATGATTAGACTGTGTCTTTTACCATTTTGGTCAAGTTTCAGCAATGTTCAAACTAAAAACTTATCAGAGTGAAGAGCTTCGAAATAATGCGCACCTCATGTACAAAACGCAAGCCGGCTCTGGCTGGGCCGAGTTTTCTGCGATTGATCCCATTAACAGCTAAAAATTAGACGACCGGCCAAAAGAGAAGATTGTCCCTCGCCTAAACCACATCCCTAGTTTCCAGTGCTCTTCGGTTCGCTTCATAGAGTAATCGTGCCTCACAGTGCCAGACTTGATGATCTCGCTTGCTGATTTGTGACCATCAATTTCACTGGCAATGTATCGCAAAAGCTTCCGTCGAAAATACACCTTCCATGTTTTTATGATGCCAGCATCTAGGAGTTGAGTGCGTGAGGTGGTGTTCTTTGGTAGAAACTCAATTTTGATATTCGAGAACATACCCTTCATAGAAGAGGGGTGGCAGGGGGCATTGTCCAGAAACAAGAGGATCTGTCGATCAGTGCGCTTAAGACCGCTTAAGCTTGTTGTTCAGTTTGGTCAGGACGTTTATCATAATGTCTGACTTCATCCACGCCTTGTCATTACTGAAATAATCAGCTCCACAAGGACGAGAGATATCAGGCAAATTTGTGAAACAGCGGGGTTTTTTACTACTGCAAATTAGGATCGGGGTCTCCTTTCCACCAGCGGCATTCACAAAAAAGTTGCTGTGATTCTTCGCTTGGCATTTTTCCCACCTTTGCAGCGCTTGCTTCTTTCTGCTAAGGATTGCTCAGGTAGCGCTTTCCACATTGTTCCAGTCTCATCCTGATTCCAAATGTTGGCTGGTTCAAAACCTCTTATCAATTCCTTTACCCGCTCTCTCCAGCTTTTGCGTGTTTTTTGACAAACATCTCCCTCCTCACCGGCAACACTCATTTGTGCTACATTGTGCCTCTACTTCCATTTAGCAAGCCAACCATCGGTGCCTTTAAACGAAGTTTCGCCAAGCTTTTCAGCGATTAGTCTCGCTTCTTCTCTTAACATTGGTCCATCAACTGGAATATTTGATTGTCGCGCTCTCATATACCATTCCCATAGTAAACTGTTAATCTTCTCGAATTTTTCATTGTTTGATCTATTACAGTTGGTAGCACTGTCCGAAGACCATGCCTCAAGAATACTCTCTTTGTTCTTTAATATCTTGATGATTTGCGTCTTCCCACATTCGAATCTTTTCGCCAGCTTCCTGGTACTTTCCCGACGGTTTTGAAATGCGCGTATCATTTCCACTTTTTGGCCAAACGTAAGACATTTTCTTGTGCTGTGATTTTCCTCTTTGGTTCCTCGAGCTTTGGCTGTTTTCTCTTTGGTTCCTTTAGCTTTCTCCTCAGACTTTGCACTGGCCGCCTTGGAACAGTTTGCGCAATAACCAACCGAAACGCCTGCTTTCCAACCAGCAGTTTCTTTACTTGCGGGGACAGAACAATTCTTTGACTTATTGCACGCAGGCGTCTTGCAGCTCTAACAAACGTAATTCGTTGGACTCGAGCAACCTAAACAAAGAGACATTTCGTTTCGAGAGAAATTGAGATGTACAAATCACCTTCGGTATCGAGAAAGAGTACACCTTGTGATTTCAGTCGTTTCCTGCGCGTACATCGACCTTAAACCAATCATCATATGCATTACTGTTCTCGTGGTGGTGATTTTACCACATTTTGACAGTTTAACGACCTTTAACAAGACGCATACCTCGCGTTGTATTTTGATTTCTAACGAGTCTCAACATGGCTGACTTTGAAACTTCAAGCATTACTGTCGAATCGTTTATTCGTGGGTACCATGTATATAAAGATGTAGCAGATTGGGATCCACAGCTTCAAGAGGAGAGAGTTTTGAAACGTGAGCCAAACAATAAAAAGGATAACAATGCGGTGGCGGTGGTCAGACCTTTGATCTCACTGGATATATCGGAAAGTCAAAAATCATCTGGAAGCTCCAGAACAAGCCGAAGAACCAGACAAACATTCCATTCCAACAGCGTAGATGAACAGGAGGACGAAATACTTAGTCACATCCCTTTGCGAATGGCGCTATTTGTAAGCAAGTTTCTAAAGCGGCTCACAAACAAAGGAAAGGAGGTCGTGACCGGAAAGCGAGTAAACCGCGGGGCTGGCTATGGCTTGGAAATACCGTGCACCTACATATTTTCTGGAGACAAATATATGTCACTACCTTGGCTGAAGTCGGAACTTGAAAGTCTCAACTATGAAGTTCTATAATCATTTTATTTTCTAAAACTGACCGCAGTTTATGAAACACTTAAATCGTAAATGAACCACTCTTCTCCACTTAGCCGGATATCACCTTGAACTTTTAATTGAGATCTTTAAGAAAAAACCTTTAGCGCAATACTGTATGTCGTGCATTAGGGTTACTGTTAATGTGATCAAGAAGTGTAATCTTATCAAAGTGTTGACTAATACGAACCAGACTCTTTGAGTGGTCGCTTACGAGAGCTTAAAAACAAAGGAAAAGACCAGTTGGTAATTCCCAAAAGTGGTCGCGGTCTCCTACGGGAGCGGTAAACCGCGGGAGAGCTTTTAATTACAGAGTTTGAGTTGAGTTTGAGTGACAATTCAAACGGGATTTCACAACGGTGGTCGTAACTAGAGCTGGTCCCTTAGGAGAGTGGTCGCAAGGAGAGCTTCGACTGTATCTGGGAGACTGGAACAGGCTACTCTCGTTGCAGCTCAGTCGACCACTAACAAAAAGCTGCACACAGCTTTCCTCTTGAGTATTGGCTTTCTTTCTACTGACGGTCGATCGATACTCGGATCATAAAGGAAACGTTTTTACAGCCTATAGTTATTGATACAAGCTTTTTTCCCCCGTGCTTCAGTTAACAAGTTTAACAATTTGTTGTTTGTATTTCTGCTTTGTTTCCTCACCATATATTAACTGTGACCCCCGACAAGGTTGGAGATGGGATGAACGAATAAACTCAAAACACTGCTATCAGTATTATGCTACTT
>OX421450.1:12921416-12923916 GCA_949126865.1 Montipora capitata | reverse complement strand
TTATTTCAGTCCTTGTTTTTTCTATGTACTGCTTTCTTTATGCCGCCATCTTGATAATTTGAAACCGCGTGCCAAATACTTCGCGGGCGCAAAATGTCGCCGATTTCTGGTAATGGTAAGCTTTTTTTCCTCTATTTCTTGTTGTTTACGTTTGAGGACCAGTTCTTCTTCCCTGAAAGCTTTCTCAATTTCGCTTTTCTCTCGAAGAAATTCAATGGTCTCATTTCCACTTCTCCTCTTCTTTTTCCCAATATCACCTTCACACTCTTCAGCTGCTCTCTTTTGTGTTTCACCTAACTTCTCCATATCTATTCGTCTCATGTTCTCTGCTTTATGCTTGTCTGCTTCTTCTTTCTCCTTCCTTTTACTACCGTCAACATCTTGTTCATTTTCAGCAACTTCCTCCATGTCTAATATTTCCTCCAAGGCTTGGTCAAGCTCTGTGGGTTGAGGGTTAATTCCACCCGCCTTTTCCTCATCCTTTATTTTCTCTTTGTACTTTTTAATCAAAACTGAAGTATTATCGCGTACACATCGCTTTGTGACGGAAAAATGAACACCAGATGTGCTGTTCAAATTGGCACTGATTCTTTCCCACATCCTCCCACGTTCATTGGAGTTTCTTTTCGCAGAGTATGGGTTGACTGATAAAACGTCTCTGCACAAAAGAAGATCATGTTCTTTTGTCCAGACTTGCACTCCTGGAAAGTTGACCCTGTGCAGACAAAGGTGATACATGTGAATACTTTTGCCACTCTTAGGGTGATTTATTCTATTTCCAAAGGCGGAAGAGGTCCGGTCAGTGTCAGGTGGAGAAGACGTTTTAGTATAACTAAACCATGACAAGAAAGTTAAGGTACAAAATGCGGAAAGCCTGAAGCTTTTCCATGAGTTGACTGTCAATTAAGAGAACTAAACGTGACTTCCTTGTCAAATTTGTTAATTTAATCTGATCACAGAAATATGAAAAAATATTCGATCAGCATTTGACAAACATTCGTTTCAAGTTTCTGAAGCCTAAACGCGAACAAAGAGTTGAAAAAAAAACATGAATCAAAATGAAATAGCTTACTCAGCAACAGAGGCGAGTTCGCACGTGGCCATTCTTTAAAACTTGCCTTCTTAGAATTTCTTTTCTTCAACCTGAGAAACAATAAAAACGGCCAAGGGTGCAAAAATATATTTTAAATTAGATAGGGAACAGAAATGGACAAGTTTAGTAGCAATTTTATTAACAAATAAGGCAAAGTCTACTCACGTTCTATGGAAAACGACGAAAACAAAATATGGTGTCTTGTTCAGAAATTGAACGCGGTTCCAGCCAAGGATGGGCATGCGCAGTAGTTAGAAGGAGTCAATTTCAACTTCCGGCCACGTTCTAAATCTAAATGAATGAAGATAGCGGCAACGCGTCGCTCTTTGTAAGGTTAAAGAGATTGTTGTTCGAAAAAGTACCAAGCATGAGTGACCTTGATACAAGTCCAGGAATTCACCGACCCACAACCCTTCTACCCCTTCATGGATTCCGACCAGCACAACATCCGGTACGTGAGTTGTCTCGACGATCACCGGGTGGAAGTGCACTACCGCACACAGGACCACTGCCACGACCCTAACTTCAACACAAACGTCTTCGTGGCTGCCATGACCCCCTACTGGGCTCCTTTACGGTTGTACGTGGCCTTGGAACTTTTAGGGGATCGACACTGACTCGGTCCTCTACGTCCACCGACCTGCCAACCCGACGTCACTTTGGGCACGCATCTCGACCCCAGTCAGCACACCGTCGAATTCTGTTCGGGCGGGCCGAAAAACTACGGGTACAAGAGCAACGAGGGCAAGGGGGTGTGCAAAGTTCGTGGTTTCTCTTTGAACGTGGAAGGTGCCGCGCAGCTCAATTACGAGGTCCTGCGCCAAAAACATTTTAGTAGTAGTAGTTTTGTTTATTGAAACCTCTAGCAGATTATAATCTGAATTACAGGTCTGGTCAGATATAAATATAGAAGTAAGTAGATACTTATAAATGCTGAATACGATATGTATACATAAATAATACAAACTACACTAATAAACATATGACATCAAGTCAGTAGCGTATTTGTTTGTGACAAAGTCACCAAACCTATTTGTGGCAGTTATTTTAGTTCTTACCCTATCTCTCGATCTGAGTGAGTAGTGGGCGGAAGCACTCGTAGATTCTAATCTACTAGCTATTATCTTGTAAACCGGGTTATCCGGATTAAGCTGCACAATAAATTTGTGACAAGCCGCTGATCTACGATCTTGAAGGGTTGATATACCGGCTAAATTTAAGGCCTCGCCATAGGTGGAGCCAGGAAAGATAATTGCGATCGCGCGTTTTTGTATTCTTTCTAGCGAATTAGATAAATATTGCGGCAACGCAGCAAACACAACACGTGCATATTCTAGTATAGAACGCATGACAGTATCATGCACGGAAACGTCACAGCGCCTAAGTTGCCTTAAGGCGTAAAGCGTT
>OX421450.1:12908916-12916416 GCA_949126865.1 Montipora capitata | reverse complement strand
CAGTTTCTTTAGTTGAGGGTATTGAATCGACAAGAGGAATGTCCTTAAGTAAGTGATTGAATTTCTCTGGGTTGAAGTATGCTCGTTGTAGGTTACCAGTTATCTTGGGTACAACATTGACTCTTAAATGCACAGATGATCCATTCTTTGTTGACAGCTGGAGTTCTGTGACAGGAGTGTGAAGCTCTCTGGGTTTTGATGCACTGAATGTGTACACTGTCAGTGTTTCTGAACCTGTGATTGGCAACTGGAGTTTTTCTGCTGCTCGTTGGTGATGTAGGTCCTTTGTGGCTGCCTGTGTCTAGAAGCAATCTGGTGGTCACCTTTCTTGATTTTTTGCACATTTTGTACTTCAACGGTGGTAGTTTGCATCAGTACTTGTTCATCAGAGGACAATAAGGTATGTTCTGTCGCAACAGTAGCAGATAAGGGTTCAGTAACAGAATGTGCCATTTCTGAGGACTTTTCAACTGGAAACCTCTTGATGCAGAGACTTCTGTGGTGACGATTTCTTTGTTTGCAATAAACACACGCCTTCTTCATTTTACAATTGTTCTGTTGGTGGCATTGTTTGAGACAAATAAAACAGTGTCCCTTGATGTTTTCTTTCCTAGCTGTAACGGTAGGGAACGTTTTACACTCATCAATCTAGTGCTGTCCACTGCAAAAAATGCAAATCATTGTCTTTCTTCCAGTGAGATTCTGCGGTAGTTTGGTTTCAGACAGTAATGCACCAGTAGTAGTGTTAGAATCAAACTGTGTGACCTGCGATGTACAACCGAGACTTTGTAATCAACTTTGTCAGAGCTTTGCCTATCTGCATTTTCCCTGTTACTAATGTACCTATGCAACTGATCTCTGAGTAGGTGCACTGACCATTCGTCACCATCATTTTTCTGGTCAGTCAAGAGCTTCTAATGATCTAAGATGTTTTTCAATGAAATCACATTTCTTACGAAGGGCTGATGTTTGACTGAAGGAGGCAGGTAAATCCATAAGACTAGTATAATGAACATTGACGATGACCTCATTTTGTCCATGGACTGTTCGTAATTTACATTAGTCAGGGATACTCCTGAGATAACATCTGCAGCATCTCCATTTGGCTGGGCTCTCAGGTAATTCATTTTCTCTACTGGACTGAGAGATGGATTAGAATGTATGGCTGAGTTAAAGGAATCCTAGAATTCCTGCCAAGTCTAGCTTAGGTCAAGCTTAGGTAATTTTACAGTGTTAGGTTTCGTACCTTGTTTAGTGTCACCTTCTAATTTCTTCCTCAGTTTCTCTTTCTCCAGTGTAAGTCATTTTCGGTATTCAATTTGGCCTTCTGCTGTTCGACCTCCAACATCTTCTGTTCCAGTTCAAAGTTCACCTTACTTGTCCCTCGTTGTAATTTGAATTCCATTCAATCCTTTGTCATAAAGTGGCCATTTTTGAGATCAATACTACCACAAATTCTTCTGCTTCCAAAACTAGGTTAACATATTTTTCATAATCTTTCATCACCTTATCGTGTTCTGATTTCCCAGCGATTCTTGCAGCGGCTTCAAGTTGCACGCGAAGGCTTTGATAAACAGTTCACCATCAATGGGACGTGCCTTCACTTCTTTTGCTGCTTCAAGGTTGATAATGACTTGACTTTTCCTTGGGCCAATTAGTCTTCTTATGTCGCCCAAATCTGTCACTGTGATCTTGTCGGCGGTTTCGGTCAGGAGGACGGTTCAATTCACGGCTGCTGTTATTGATTTCGTCGAGCGAGCAAATTCGTAATTTTGTCTTTTCCTTGGTTGACGGTTCTTCTCCGGTTTAAAACAGGCTTTCCTCCACGGAAGATTAAAGTCCGCGTTTCGGCTGTGGATTTGGTCGCTCTGCTACCATGTCGCGAACGCGATTTTGCTTTATTCACTAACGCAACTAACGACTGCTTTTACATGGAGGAAAAGATTCTCGGTCCGAGCACATGCTCTGCAGGAGTGGTCGATCGCTAAGCCTACAGAATCGTGGAGGGGTTGCTAGGCCCTCCCCGACACTTTCCTAATATAACCTTAGGCAAAAATAATAGTTTTTAGGTCTAGGGTTAGCATTAATTAAGAGTTAGGATTGTTCTATCATTGTTACGACAATGACCTGTAAACCTGACTTGTCACCTGTAAAAAATACCTGCCGGTTTGCTACCTATCAACTGGTGTAAAGGCAGAACAGAGAAAAAGGAGTTCTGAGTGTCTACGTAGACAGGAGTTGTTTTCAAAATGTAAAAGACTATCAAACTTTAAAACTAATGCAAACTCAGTAAGAATAACTCAAGGAATACTTCGTTATTAAGTAACAATGTTCGTTATCACAAATCATACATTAGAAAATATATATTGGTAAAGCTAAAGCCAGGGTCTTAAATGGCAGAACAGGGAAAATGTTGATCTTCACTGCAAATGGTGGTTTAAGTAATAATATACATGTATACATGAATACAAAAATCAATTTAACATCACTATATGCAAGTGTACCTCAACTGTGCAATTATGCAAATAAGTGAAAATAGATTGCCAGACAGGATATCTGGAACTGGTTGCCTGACGGTGAGTGATCTCAGTCCAAATAATAGTGAACTTTTTGAGACACCGTTTGAAGACCACGAGAGAGAGATAAATTGATCCTGGAACCAATTCATGGCGTTAAGCCTTTGGCAAGTGAAAGTAATGGTATCGGTTGTGTTCCTCTGGGAGATTCGGATGGCCGGAAGATGGCACAATGACAAGTGAGTTGCCATGATTAGCTATTGCGCATTTAGTGGACAAACGGAAAAATTGATTTGAAGAGGCTAGCTTAAGGTTATCGTTGAAGATGCTATATTTCGATCAAAGTCATAAGCAATGTTGGCCGATGACAAAAAGGGAGTTTACTCGACCACCCTACAATAGCACATGGCTTGTAAACGATTTGATGGTGATAAAGACGACACAGCGCGAGACAAGGACGGTTAGTCGATGCCGATTTAGCGGAAGCTATGATTCCACAGGTTGTTGAAAGATCGTCGGGCGCAGACTGCTATTGAAAAAACTCGTCGCAATTCAGTTGGATGATATACATGACTCAGAGGTGAGTTCAGAGATGGAGACGCATTTATTCCCTTCATTTATATTAACAATAAACAAAGACTTTTAGCTGTAATAAACCACACAAGCCTACATTAACAGCTTTTGATAATTTAAAACATTGAACTGTAAACAAAACAAGATCATCTTCAAGAGGCGACTATTTTGTTGGAAGTTTAAGATTAAACATACAATAAGATATATTTTCAAAAAAATAGTGTTAGGGTTTGGACTGAATAGCTGTGTACTATTTCGGGGCTGAAACTGTAAACAAACTAAAACCCCGCCATTTCTCCAAACTAGATGTCAATGCGTACGCCCCATATGCATGATAAGAGGCCTGGAACCTCATATATTACAAGCAGATCTTGTGAAGTTTGCTAGTGGGCATGGCATTCAATTCCCAAATTTACAACTTGCATTTGCGACGGCGTTGTAAATTTCCAAGGCCATTTCGGGTATGCAAATGTGCGAAATTTTGACGCTGGAAATTTCGGCGTCATTTTGGATTAACTGCAAATTTCATCGCGGAGATTTCCATTGTGGTTTGTATTTGACGTTGGAAATTTCCATGGGCATTTTGGATTAACTGCAAGTTTTGATCTTCGACACTTCCATGGTCGTGCCTATCGCAAATTTGACGTTGGAAACATCCGTGGTCATTTTGTATCACCCCGTAGTTCTGACGTTGGAAATTCCCGTCGTCATTTTACATTGCATTGGACGGAGGCAGTGTGGCCCAGTGGTTAGGGCGCTTGCCTTGAGATCCGGAGATCCCGGGTTCAAGAGCCAACTGGTTTGCCTCCAACCAGTTGGGATTCTTAACAGTTGTTGTTGTTCTGTTCTGTCGTTTCGTTGTGTTTCATTGACCCTCAAAAGCCCCTATGGGGAGCGGTCAATTAAGTATGTATTGTATTGTATTGTATTAACTAATTCTAAACTCAGAGGTTATGATGATGTCGTCAAACAGATTTGAATGTTCAGTAACTCTTGCAACACTCATTTTCCTTTATTAAAAAAAACATTAATCCACCTTTTTCAGTTTGAAAATATTTTTAATTATTCTTCTCAGATCAAAAAGCAAAAGTAGCACATTTTATTGCAAAGCATATATTTTCACTATTAATATCAGGTATCACATTATGAAGCATATTGTCTGGGGAATATATTTCAACGATATCTGGATTTGTTGCTATATCACTGAGGAGTTTTCAAAGATTGCAAAGAACTAGCCATTGGGAGGGCTAACCAAAAGTTCTTGAAATGAGTTGCAACCTCGAAACTTCTGACTGAAATACACACGTCATCGATAAATGTCTAGCCTGCCAGCAGGCTCTCCCCACAGGGAGAGCCTGCTCGCAAGCTAATAAATGTCCAATGTGTGTCATGAAGGGGGTAGTTTCTAAAGAAACTGTGGTGCTGCGTCGGTGGCGAAGAAGTATACAAAAATTTGGTTTTATCAACGGAGTTGATAATGTAAATTGGCCACCGTACAGAGACTGATTCTAAAAGCTGACGTTTCGAGCGTTAGCCCTTTGTCAGAGCGAATCGAGGAATTATGGGTCACGTGTAGTTTTTATAGTAGAGTGGGAGCTACGCTATTGGTGGTAACATGGCAACGTGAAAAATAGGAATATATTAGTTAAATGAAAAGCGTTCGTTAATACCGTGAGGATTAAGGGTGCCGATTTGGAAGATGAATTTTTCTTCTAGATTCTTGCGGCTTTCCGTCGTACCTAGATGTAGGGAAAGGCCGCAGATAGCCATGTGAAATACCTGCAGAATGCTCGTGACAAAAATCAGTACAGCCGCCGTTACACGTTGAAACTCTTAGCTGAAACTTTTGTGCAGCGTCGCTGAGAAACACGTTTTAGGAAGCATTGCATCGTGTAACATGATCGGTTTTGTGAAACGTTTTTTGAACTTCCTTTGCGAGACAGGTTTCACGAAAAATAGAACCGCTTTCTACTTCTGCAACATTAGCAGCAATCGCAGAAGTGATTAAAACAGAACGTTTTTTCAGTTTGCAGCGCCGTTGCACATAAGGTTCAGCTAAAAGTTTCAAAGTGTAACAGCGGCTTAAACTGATCTACTGCTTTTTGGTAAAGCAGGCCCGCAAATACAATTTTCAAATAACTGGTTTTAAAGCATACTCAAGAAAACGAGATTTTCTGTATTCAATGTAAATACGTTACGGAATACAGCATGAGACAACGTTAGCAAACGAATTGTAACGTTGTCTTGAGTAAGCCCAAGCGGGTTCTCGAGCAGCCATGCCAAGCTGTAATTCATGAAATGTCTTCGATAACAAGGACCAGGGTTTGCCTCAAGTAACATTACCATGCATACAAACACATTCATTTACACTCACCAGAGAACGCCGCACTAACATCCATAAAAGTCTGCTCGAACAAGAA
Source organism: Montipora capitata (assembly GCA_949126865.1). NCBI lineage: Eukaryota > Metazoa > Cnidaria > Anthozoa > Scleractinia > Acroporidae > Montipora > Montipora capitata. Next base: position 12,910,907 of record OX421450.1, on the reverse strand, counting down.
CGCACAGCCAAAATTCTTTGCAAGTTGCGCTGCACTACGTCACTGGTAAGTTGAAGCCAATAAAATCACACAGCATAACGGACACATCCCAAGGGTTCTTGTGAAGTCCCATGGGAATCCCATTTGTAACAACGACACGACACGATTTTATACCGTGGATGCGCACGCATCCCACGGGAAAAGCAGGGGAGTTTGGGTCGCCCGGAACGTAATTAAAGTTAAGCCAGCTGAAGCATTTTCGGCGTGAACCATGCTTGATGATTTCTCAGCTCTGAATGATGTAGAATGAAACATGACAGGAACGAAGACAAACATTGTGAAATTCTCTGTCATTACAATTTAGTCGGAGTGGTAAATTGGTCGTAACGAGAGGTCTACAGTCCACGAGAGTCGGCAGTCCAGAAGAGTCCACAAGAGGCTTAACAAAAATGTGTTTAAAACACTCATGTCACAACATAACGAACCGGCCACTAAAGTGTGTCTCTCAGTTGTGCGATAAGCACAAGCGTAAGCACAAGGACGAGCTTGCGACGTTCACACAGTGAAACAAGTCGCAAGTGTAGTAACGTCGTAGTAAGATCTAGTAAGATTCCAGAATGCGTGCGAATCGTCGTGCTTGTGCAAACTCACGCTGGTTCCCACTTGTGAAATAAGCACAAGCGTGAGATGAGCATAAGCGGAAGGAAAGGAAAAAGTTTCCTTTCTTGCGCCTTACGTTTATGCTTATTTCACGTTTATTTCACGCCAGTTCCCACACATTTTTTTTCATGCTTATGCTTGTGCTTAGTGCACAAGTGGGAACCGGGCTTAAGCTGTCGCAATTCATGTTGCAAATGAGATGCAGGATTTTCTATCAAACTATTCGGAGTGATCGGGTTTGTTCGGAAATCTGCTGTCTACTAACTGCTTGTACATTTGATAGACAGTTTTTCTACTGGGTATTCGCAACTCCTAGCATTTTCTTGTAGATTTGCATTTTGAAAGACTAACCGCAACCAATTGGAGTCCATTTAAAACCCACATGGGAGTTCAAGAGTAATTTATGCCAGAAAGCAATTGTATGTCCTACAAACAATGGCCGTTCTGCGCCATGTGATCGAAAATTCACCTTTTTATTGGCTTTGAAAGACGGGAAAAATGGTCATACTTTGGTCAATAACCGAGCAATGAAGGGGAATGGGTTCGATACCGGATTGACGTCTCAGACTGCTTTGCATGGGCCTTATTCGCGCGGCGGCCAAACTGGCCATAGACATAGGATTTCGTACCCTGAGCCTCGAGTTGAAATGTTTGGGGACGGGTTTCGGTGGAGCAAAACAAAAGTTTTCAATCCCTCGGGACTCAACATGGCCGCCGTGTGATTAAGGCGCATTTACATAGTTCTTTGAAAACATCGATGCAAATAAATTTGTGACGTCAACCCGGTACCGACCATTCCCCTTCACTGCTCGGTTATGAACAAAGTATGGACACTTTCCCTTTCTTTTAAAGCCTATAAAAGTGTGGATTTTCAATCAAAAGATTCTAAAAAAATATCACGATGTATTTGGGACGATTTCGGAGAATAAATAAAGTGGAATAGTGTGTTGAGGTCATAGCACTTTAAGCGCGCGACGTTTTTAAGGCGCGGACGGCAACCGGAAGTGAGTTGTTTTCCTATTTAACTAACTATTTAACGACCACATTCTTATTGTTAAGTATCTTTTCAATGTCAGAGAAGATTAGAGAGACCACTTTCCTGACATAAAATATGTCCACTTCTGGTTTCCGTTCATTGCTCAAAATAAGCTCCCTATTGTTGGCGTTAAACCTGTTGTTTTGGGGCATCTTCGCACTCGTGGAAGTCGTTTGAAATTTCCTGAGACGCGGACGGCAACCGAAAGAGAATATTTCGCGTACCAGGACAGTGGTGTCTCCCAGATTTCTTTACTAATCATCTCTAATGGAGTAAAGATACTTGATAATGTAAATGTGGTTGTGTGAAGAGAAGT
>OX421450.1:12896416-12898916 GCA_949126865.1 Montipora capitata | reverse complement strand
CTTCAGCTTTATTCAACATTCGCGAAAACAAAAGAAATGTTGAATGGTTGTTGAAGCAAAGTTTAAAGAGGGTCATGAAAGGGTAAAATGGGAGCTGGGATTGACCTGATTTTTGCGGTGGAAAAATGAGAATTGATCACTGGGAACTGGGATTTTGTCACTGGGAGTAGGACATGAAGAGTCCTTGGCCTGGTGCGAATGGGATTTGCATTATCAGAGGGTATCAGGTATTAGTTGTGCTCAAAATTCCTGGTATCAAATATTTCATGCGCTCCTTTTGCGTTCCTGGCCACTACCATGTGAGAGTGAGGACCTTCCTGATGCTAACAGACTTGTTTTTGAACCTCACAACTCTCTACATACAACATCCTTACCTCTAATACGGCTTCACTAGCACGGATCGACTTCCCTAAACCCAATGCAGTCAATGAAATCACTCGAAAAGACTAGGACGCTCAGATGAGGTATTGGGCAAGGCGCCACGGGAAATGTGATAGGTATAGGAAATGAAATGTCCTTGAACGCACCCTACCGATTTGCAAGACCTTCAACCTAACGATAGTGTTGTGGGTCTAGTGAAAAGGGCGAAGACTATGAGGAGGACACTGGTGAGGATACTTAAGTTGATGAATGCAATAATGATGCTGATGGTAGTGACTCTGAACAGGAGCCCATCACCCGGAGCGTGCAACTCAACTATACTTGTGCAACGGCGTTTTCACAAGTAAGGTTATTTTTAGATTGAATTTCCCGCTAATGAGACTCCCACAGGAGCCCGATGACCAATTACAAGAAATTAAGCTGACGTCATAGGGTCACCGAACCGTAACTGACTTTGTTTTTTGACGCAATTCGCGGGAAGGGCTAGTCTAAAAATAAACCTACTTGTGAAAACGCCGTTTCACAGACGCTGTATGGAAGTTGCACGCTCCAGGATGGGCTCCTGCTCTGAAGGTGACGTAGAGAAACGGGAGCCTGCACCATTCAGAATGCTCTCATGTGCCAGGTGATAGCAAGCCGTTTTTTAACGGCCCTTGGTTAACCAATGCCATACAGCTACAAATGTATTTATTGCTTGCGTTCTCCAGTAATCTCATTTTTCGTTTTCAGATTTATCATAAACTGCATCATACAACATAATTATGGATGCTCCAAGATTATATTTTCCCTATCATAACTCCGATTGTGATTTTAGAAGCAGGAACTGGGATTTCTAAAAACGATTTGCCACTGGGACTTGGATTTTGTCGAAATTTGGACTGGTCAAACCTACGTTTACATTAATTCTCTGAGGGTAAGATAAACATTGAGATTAATGCCAAATTAATCACTTAAGTTAAAGAAGCTAAATCAATATGCGTGGTAATTGACGAATACCTCTCATGGTCTTATCTTATAGGTGAACTTAGCAAGAAGATATCCTCAGCTAAAGGCGCTCTTAAATGTATAAGACCATACATCTTAGAGCGCACTGCCCTCCAAATCCATCAAGCGTTGATCTTACTCCCCTTTGATTATTGTAGCTCTGCTTGGGGAGACTGCAACTTAAGGTGGTTTGATACTTATAAACTTCAAAAACTTCAAAATAGGGCTGCCAGTGCGATTACCAGTTCCAATTACGACACAAGCGCCAGTTTCCTTTTAAATCTGTTAAATTGGGACGATCTAATTACACGTCGGCAAAAGCCTAAAGCCATTTTAATGTTTAGAACAATTAATGGACTCACAAAAAGCGTACCTCCAGAATTTATTCATTCCCCGCAGCGCGCAATGCAACTTAAGAGACTCGAGGCTAAATGTGAGTTGCCTGATATGCACAAATTATGGCAAGCGTACTTTTCGTTATAGCGGAGCACTATTATGGAATACTGAGTTTGCCCATCAGTTCCCGAAAATCAGATTCCCTAGGATATTTTGAAAGGGAAATTGACCAAAGATATAGTAGCTGCCGGTCAGGCTCCCACTCGGCAATCTTGTAAAACAGAGTACTTGTAATGAAACGTTTTATTGTAATATATATTGAAGATTTTACCGTGTATAAATAAATGAATAAATAAATAAATAAATAAATAAATAAACTATGTATGTATGTATTTGTATGCCCCACTGTGTGGCACTAAGTCTTCTGTCGTGCATCTCACTGCAGAAAAATAAAGCGCTTACAAGCAAGAGCCTTAACGGAGCAGTTTCCCTTAATACTGAAGAATGCCTCGCATGAAGAACTTTTGAACACTGCCAAGCTAAAGGCTTTACAAAATAGAAGACTACAAGATGTCGCGATTCCAAAGTACAAAGTTAAGAAGGATGTTTGTCCATCATCATATATCCAGGGTCTTTTTGAAAAAAATACACGTAGTAATAACCTAAGAAATTCTGATTATGTTTTAATGACATTTTATCTGATAAATGTGAGTCATGTTTTTATGTTACAATTGAAAGATTTAAATAATGTACATTAGTGGCATTTTAATATTTCAACTTGGTGCTGCCTAGGTTACGG
>OX421450.1:12881416-12886416 GCA_949126865.1 Montipora capitata | reverse complement strand
TGGTCCGTCGTTTTAAATATATTCTCGTCGTTTCAAGTTGCAAGGCTGTACAGTATGTTGCCCAGTTTCCGGCCACTTTAGTTTGTAATCGCCCTAACTTATTGTTTATGCACGGAAACTTTCTCATTTTCCTACAAGAGACAGTTCATTTACTTACCTTTAAAATATACGGAGATCGGCTGCCCACCTCAAGTACTAAAGAAATTATGCCATTTTTTGCAAAACTAGTAAGTTGCCCAGTTTCCGGCCAGTGAGTCCAGTTTCCGGCCATCAATAAAAAGCAGAAATTTCATTCAATCCGCTCGACTAAACGGACTTCCAAGGCTATCTCGATGTGGCTTAGCGACTGTACTTTATGGGATTAGAGCAAAATGGTTACTTAGGGGTGTACGGTAGGGCATAGATAGCTGCTAACAATGGGTAGGGTATAACCTTGACAAAGCCCGCGCGATATTCTCTGGGAAGAGGCACGGGCAATAGCTCACTTTGAAAAAGAGTGATAGCCTGGGATCGAAAGTACCCTCGCAAGCAATAGGGAGCTTAGGAAACGACGACGCCGACGGCAACGACGACGCTACAAAACAATAGGTTTAGTGAGCAAAAACGATGGCTCTGCACGCTCTGCACGTGCGTTTTACGTTTTGGTGCATTTCTTTGCCGTCATCTCCTAAATGACGACGTAAAATGACTAAATTCAAGGTTCTGTGGAGGACGTTAGCACATGACAATGAATTTTCAGTTCTCTCTCTACGCTTCCAACCCACTCATACCAGTTTAATTCCTCCCCAGTTACTACACATTTTTAACGCGGAACGACATGAAATCGTTTCGTAGTGATATGAATAACGCGGATTTGTATTTTTAAATGAAGTCCTCGTAGCCGTCGTCGTCCTCGTTTCGTAAGCTCCCTACTATGTATCTCATTACGCCATGTTTGCTTAAGCTATGTACATTTCATTAATTTCTCGAGTAGTAAGTTATAAAATTTCATTAATTCAAATAATGTGAGTGCAGATCAGTGGCCGGAAACTGGCGTAGTATGCGAAAATCTTAGCCAGGATTTAGACTTCTGACGTTTTTCTAGCTTATGATGACAGGTCCCTTAATTACTTCCATCTTCAATGTAAATTCTTTCAAAAAATTCTCAAGCTCCGTGAACTATTTCCTATTAAACGAGTTATTTATTTACGTACGGTAGCTTCGCTGTGCAGTGAAAAGGCCAAAAATTAGCCGGTAAGATTTTACTCACCTAAACAAAATCCCTTCTTGTTCGCTCGTTTCTCAACCAAAAAGCCCGCCTAAACCATCAGTTGATAGCGGAGATGTTCGTTTTTTTCCGACGGATCGCTTCGGTGGACGAAGAGTTAAAATCCCATCGAAAATAACCGAGTTTACCTTTTTTTGGCCGGAAACTGGTACCGGCCGGAAACTGGGCAACACACTGTACCACTAGGAACTTTGAGCATTTATGTTCAATAAACCTTCACTCTATTGCCTTTAATTCGTCGTGTTCGTCCTTAACGCTGCGCACCGTGTTATTACGTAATTTGCTTGGTTCATGTTCTCCTCGTTCCACCGAGTAAATTTACAATATCAGGCCCCCCATATCAAGCCCCCTACCATATCAAGCCCCCCACAACACACCATCTGAGGCCCCAACTTACCATATCAGTCCCCTAATATTCTATCATAAATACGACTTCATGACACACCATATCAGGCCCCGACCAACCATATCAAGCCCCTGATATTCTATCGTCAATATGACTTCATGACACACCATATCAGGCCCCGACCAACCATATCAAGCCCTTGATATTCTATCGTCAATACGACTTCATGACACACCATATCAGGCCCCGACCAACCATATCAAGCCCCTGATATTCTATCGTCAATATGACTTCATGACACACCATATCAGACCCCGACCAACCATATCAAGCCCCTGATATTCTATCGTCAATGACTTCATGACACACCATATCAGGCCCCGACCAACCATATCAAGCCCCTGATATTCTATCGTCAATATGACTTCATGACATACCATTTCAGGCCCCGACCAACCATATCAAGCCCTGATATTCTATCGTCAATATGACTTCATGACACACCATATCAGGCCCCGCCCAACCATATCAAGCCCCTGATATTATATGGTCAATACGACTTCATGACATACCATATCAGGCCCCAACCTACCATATCAAGCCCCTGATATTGTATCGTCAATACGACTTCATGACAAACCATATCAGGCCCCGGCCAACCATATCAAGCCCCTGATATTCGATCGTCAATATGACTTCCTGACACACCATATCAGATCCTGACGTACAATATCAAGCCCCTGTAATTAGATCGTCAACTTAAAGCTCTGACACATCATATCAAATCCCTGTTATGAGATCCTCATTTATAAGGCCATGACAGACCATATCAGGCCCCGACCTACGAACCCCCAGTATGGATGAGATTGTCAACAACAAGCCATGACCCACCATATAAGGCGCTTTAGCTAATTTACAATATAATATCTCAAAAATCCGTGTTGGCTGAGTTCTTCAGCGAAAGTTCATTTATTTATTTTCTTTGTATTCTGTCCATTGATAGCGACATGGCTTCTTTACTTTAAGTGCCCGGCGGCTTGGAGCACTTGACGGAGGTGTAAATAGTTACAACCGGCTGCGGGAATGAATCGAAAGCCAAATTTTTCTGCGCAAGAAAATGTGGTAAGAACTGAACAACGAACTGAATCGATTTTGCAAACTTAAATTTCGTTTACCAATTCTTTTGTGCCTCGGTTGCACACCCCCACAAGACAAATGGACCGCCACGTTGTTTCTCTGATTGTGCAACACGTCATTTAAAGCAGTGGTTAGCACGTTAACTAGCTAGGCTCCTAGACTGTACCACGATACTTAAAACTAACCGGCGTTTGCGCTACCCGTGGTTAATTTGGAACTATTGATAGGGGCTTTTATCAATGACATTGGTTAAGACTTGATAATTCGAGCAATCGGGGCAACGAATAGACTAATATTTTTAGCTAACCTATTATGCTTTTTGCCTTTCAGTGGGAGAGTTGAAAGATAAAGATCATATCATGTCAAAACACATTTAAGAAACACGTTTGGTTTTCGGTAGGTTCCAATTCTCCACACTGGTGACATCTTACACACATACCTATCTTTAAAAGCGAGCTATATAGGATTTTGCAAATAACCATAATGACCTTTGTGAGCTTAAATTACTAATCTGTTTTCTACAGTGTTTGGTGTTTCCCATTTCGATTTCGCAAGAACCACTTTTCTAGGCGTGCACCAGTCATGCAAGATTGTTAGCCGCTCTTAGGTGTTGCGTAAAAAAAAAAAGGAAAAATTAGTAACCGCGGAAGTCAACTTTAATTAGCATTTTTTTTTTTTTGCACTCTGCTTACCTGGGACAATCCACATTGCAAAGGGATTAAGGGGTTCATTTCATCAGTTATGGATGTAATTTTTTTACCACTCAAGTTATCTGAAAGGCATTGGTGTCATTCGCGGTGAATGACGAATGTATAAAAAGCTGCAAGCACAATGGGGAACGTTCGATTGAAGTGTGATCACAGAATAATCACTAGTTCGTGATACGTTCAAGCTCAATAAACATGCCTTTATTTCGCAAAGCAGTCACCGGCTGCTTCAAGTAATATAATGCAGATTCTAATCACCTATAACAATTACGCACAGGACTTTATCGGTGTGTACTAAATTAGTAAATGTACTGGATAAAATCGATTTCACCATTCCAGCTGATCGTTCGCTGCCGATATAAACATGATGTCAGGCTACAATAGTACATTCACTAGTCTCAAGAAGGGTTAGGGACAAGGGTTAATTTCTCACCCCGACAACCTTTTTTATGATGACCGTTAAGTTTTGCTTATCCGTTAGGGCTATGCCTCCATTACATTGGTAGTCGACATTATTTATTGGAACACTGATTGTATGAGAACGTCTGAAATACAACGACACTTCGCAAAACTGAAACCTCTTGTAGTTGTCTGACAAGTTGTCACCAACTCTATATTATTAGCTACAGCCAATAAATTTGAAGAAAAGTTCACATTGGTTTGTAGAGTGAATATGGTTGTATTGGAGGCAAAAAGTTAACTGGTACTCTTGCTTTCTTTTCTTAGCTGTTGAATCTGTCCATATTATCAAATTACATGCCGTTATTTGGATGTCGGAGATAGCACGTCCGCGATCAAAGTTTTCTTTACAAAATTCAACGCCACAAGATCTAAATGATTTTAAGCAACTGTAAACTACACCACCTGCCGAAATAAATCTTTATCTCACTAAAAGGACAACTGCCCGTCTCCTTGCATCGCATCCTTCAGATAATGCAAACGTTTTTTTTTTTTTTCATGTGGCCCATTGGATGCCGGTGACTTATTCACAGAGCCAAACGTTATAAAGAGAGGATTTTGGATCGCTGTGGGTCTCACAAGCAGAAACACGAGCCAAAACATTGTGTCGTTGGACAAAGGACAACGCGCATGTTTGTCGTGATTTTCCGTGCCACATAGGCTGCAAATTTTGTGCGCCAACATCGAAAGTGATTGATATCACGAAATCTATCGATTTTCGCTCCTACTTGCATAAGATTGATTGTGAAATTCAGCGGTATTATAGCTAAATTTCACAATCGATCTTACGCAACTTGAAGTGTAATCGATGGATTTCATCAAATCCTTCACACAAACCTGAAACTTAAAATTTCCGCATAAAATTATTTAGTCATCTTTATGTTTTACAGATTCACGGCAAATATAACTACTCTTTCTCCAACATTCACTGCATTTGACAAAGAAACAACTTTCTGTCGTCATGTACGTCTGTCTTCCTTGGCATGCCATGTTGCCCCTTTGGCGATCCCAGAATCCTTTTCGTAGGTCTCTCATCACCAAAAATCGATCAAGTGACCCTCACTTGCACGCCCGAATTTGGGTG
>OX421450.1:12858916-12861416 GCA_949126865.1 Montipora capitata | reverse complement strand
AGTACTGAAACCAGAAAGATTGAAGAACATAAAAGGGAATCGAGAAACATTGGCTTCTAGGCTGACATGTTGATCATTTGCAAGTTCCCTCACAACTTCTTTTCACCACAAGTTTAAGCGTGCACTCTGAGCATCTACAAAAGTTCACTGAACTTAAACCTGTCCGGCGGGGTTAGTATCTGGATGGGTGACCTAAAGTATAACAGAAGCATTGGCGCGAAAATTATATTTTAACGCTAACCAATGCGAACTGAGCAAGGTACAGATTTTGTTAGCTTGCTTAATGCAAAATAAATATTGATGCAAAAGTAAATAAATATTGATACACAGTTTTTAGGAAGAGCAGACAGAAGTTTCCAGGACGGTCGATCGAGAATAAAATATTTTGCCATCAGCAATAAAATTTACGACATGAAAACAACATTAATTTTGAACCTCGAACATAAAAAGTTACGATCTGTGAAAAACATTTTCGGAGAGTTTTGTTATCTTACTTTTGGCTTCACAAACAATCGCAAAATCGAAAGTGACATCGAATTCAGCGGGCGCCGTGATCAAGTTACCGCGGCATGTTTACTCGCGAAACAGTGAAGCATCTGTGTCAAATGATGGCAAGATACCGGATTTTTGTTTTTGTTAGTTTTCTTTTTCTTTCAAGTGTTATAAAGTTTGACAATAGATGTGCGAATTCAACACAAAGATCACAATCGCCCAACTCTTGAGGTTGACTATTGTTTCTGCAAAGTCAAAAATTTACTCTCCAAGACGAGGTTTGTTATCACCAGGTTATTCCATCGTTTTGGGAATAGCAGCCACTTTATTATTCATCAGCGTCACAATTTTTGCCGATTTTGGCGCTCATTTTGTTGAAACTCAAGCAAGCTTCCAACAGAACTGTTTATTTTCGTGACTTATGCGCTGCTTACAGGGCACTACAACAAAAGTCCTCCCTTATCTTATTTCAACACACGTATGCAAATTTGTTAAGCTCGAAAATTACACAGCATGACAAAATTTCACAAAACATGGAAATCTCACAAAAATCTTTTCGAGCGAAAAATTTATTGAAACAAACAACATATTTGCTATTAGAGGCAAAAAACCCTTCTATTTCAATTGCGTGCGTGCAAAGGAGACACACTCGGTGTCACAAAGCATATGCAATTAAATAAATTTCTGACAGTTCACATCAAACCCTTTTCGAAAGAACCTTGTCCGTAAATAATAAAGGACAAGAGAGACAACAAGCTTTCATTCAAATATTTTTCACTGTCACATTTCCAATCTTTTTTTCACCTTTCAGAGTTGAGTACAAAATATATTTTACTTGCCAGACAACTTAGATGCGACTTCAGTAAACACTGTGAGACAGACAATTTAGATCACAGATCCACTTAAGGTGTTCGATTCCTTCTCTGTCTTCTTTGAACCCATAAGTTACCTGAGAAATTTCCATTTGATTTCATTGTTGTACACAACACCACCTTGGCGAAACATTAGAAGTACAGCTCACTTTGATTTCGGCTCGACGGGCGAGAGATTGCTGTCGAAATCCATTACTCGTCGCTTTTAAGATTCCAAATGTTTATGTTTCACCGCCTGTCTTGACGTTCCATTCTTGAGCTCCATATGGGTATATTTTGTTTAAAGATGTACTAAAACGCCATGCGCGTTACAGTGACTTTCGACGCCATTGCCGGTTAAAAGTTAATCATTCTACTGTGTCCACCAGAGAAATCTACGCATTTCCCACTACCCTCTCGATCCTAAGAAAATACGTGCAGAAGGCTCTATGCACAAAGACACCACTTAGCAGGGGAGTGACAGGCAAGACTTTTACCGACACGGAAAAAAAAAACGAAAAAAAATGAAACCAACAAATGAAACGCAGATTCCGACTGGGTTTGCCATACTGGCAACCCAGAAATAACAGGACAGACGCATGAAAAACTGACATCAATTTGTTAATAGGCTTGATACATATACACCACGTATGAAAAATTGAAAAAATAATGGTCATCAAATGTGAATAATTATGATAAAAAGCTCACTGCTTTTAAATGTAACAGAACATTCTCTATTTTGTGAAAGGACAAGCAAGACTGAACACAAATGGTGTCCAGCGGTACTTGCAGTGCTACTAGTAAGCGAAAGAAAGCGAAAGAGAACCTATTTGTCTTTCGCCGTAATTTTTATATCGTAAGCCAGGTAAGTAGGTTACTTATAATTATTAAGCGCGCGGCCATGGGCCGAGCGCGGTTCTTGCTCTGCATGTTGTTTTTTATTATTATTATTTCTTTTTTTTTTTTTCTTCGTTTTGTCGGCGAGCTGAACCAAACTTCCACTCGGCCACTTAGTCAATGGGACTTCCAGTCACGCAACTTATGATGTTTATTCGCCAAGAAGCTGTAACAAAATGTATTTTTTTGTGTGTGCTTTTGAAACTTGTAATCGTGCCTTTTAAGAAAGAAAGCTAAGACTATTACGTCATAGGAGATTT
>OX421450.1:12808916-12843916 GCA_949126865.1 Montipora capitata | reverse complement strand
GTGGATCTTTAAACAAAGCTCAAGCTCAAGAATGGAACGTCAATTCTATAAACAAGACAGGGGGTAAAAAATAAATATCTGGACTTTTCAAAGCCTCAAATAATGGATTTTGACAACAATTGCATCTTTCGGGCGCCGAGGAGTGATCTGTATTTCTAAATCATGATTTTACTGACTGTTACTTACAACACTGCAACCAAATGGCAAATTCTGTGGTAACTTTGTCTGGTTGGATATGGGTTTAACAAACTCGTTGAAGGAATCGATCACCTCGAATTGTCTGGCTATTTGTGTTCATTTGCACTCAACTCTGCACAGTCCTCAGATAAAAACAATAATTGGAAGTGTGACTTGCTAATAGACCTTTTCGGCTTGTACATTTTGTTTTCTCAATACAGATCATGTGATAATACTCAGGAGGTTTGGTCTTTTGTTTTGTTCACTAAAATGAGGGCATACAAGCATGAACATGCCTGCATGCACTCTTTTTAATGAACAAAACAAAGGACCAAGCCTCCTGAGTATTATCACATGATCTGTATTGGGAAAACAAAATGTACAAGCAAAAAAGGTCTATTGCTGACTGTCAAGAATTATTTGAAGGAAAGCTTGTTGTCTATTTTATGCTTCATTGTTGAAGGAAAAGGTTCTTCAGAAATGAATTTGATCCTGAACTCCGGTGAGAAATATATTTACATAGTTATGTATGGTTTTTGACAGGGATTGTTTTGCTTGTTTGCACGCACGGAATGAAAGAGGAAGATTTTTGCCTCTAATAGCAAATTTGTTGTTTGTTTCAATAAACACTGGCTGGAAAAGGCTTTTGTGAGATTTTTCTGCCTTTGTGGATTCATCGTGTCGTGTAAATATTAATTAGCTTGCATGCGTGGGTTGAAATTTGATATGGAGCAGTTTTCATAATCGTGATAGGAATTCTTGATGTTTCGTCATTCTGATGTAAAAAGAAGTTAATTTGGGAGGCCAACAATACTTCTTTAAAAGCTTATCTACTGCGCATTTAAGCGATTTTTTACTTTTTTGACCAAATTTAATTTTTGCAGCAATTATTTGCAAACAAGAAGCCGACTGATAATTTGTTAGGGCGTGAGGCAAATGCGCAGAAACTTACAGAATATCACTTACGTCCCACATGTAAAACTATTTTAGTCCCCTATCAGACATAATGATAAGATTGACCATCTACAGCATCAGTTTATTGATTGCGTGATCAACGGCCAAATTGTGAATTTGTTCTGATACTGGAAGTAGGGCAGCAAATGTGTACTGACAAAATAATCCCTGCATCACATTTGTAGTAGCTACTACCAAAGGGTTAACAGACTGCGTTTCTCGTTCTTCGAGAAACTCTATCGTTAGTTTCCGTGCCAATAAGTTAAAACATCGACAAACGTCACTTTTTTTTCTGTCACACAACATTCCAGCGTGTCATGGCGTTGTGTCTGTCTCCTGACTAGCGGTAAGTTTTCCCGGCTTTCCCTCCAGTAATTCCACTGTTTACAAGGGGTCTTTGTTTTCGTAAACTAAGAAACGTTTTCGTACTACGGAAGCTAAGACCCGGCCGACTCCGGGATCTAAGGGCTTAGTCCTTAGTTTTCGAGGGCCTTAGTTTCGTAACACCCCTTACCAAAGGCAACCCAGTTTACGCTCACGGAACGTCTAGCCATTTCAAAGGAAAACAAGGGGAAAGTCGATTAAGTTGTCATTCAACCTCAGAAGTATTGTTTTGGGACGCCATCGTTCTCATTGTGGAAGTCGTTGTTCTAAGATTCCCGAATCTCTCTTCTTCGACTCCTTTGGTTCATGGGACAGTTTTCACTTACGCTATCCTTTTTTTGAGGGAAATAATTAAGAAGGGCGAACAGATATGCGCGAAATAAATTAAATTCCCTTTTTCCTTTCTATTACAGACTTTAATATCACTGCAAATGCATACATTTCATTCAAGCGTTATGAGGCATCAACCTCTTATTTCCTAACTCATTCAAAACATAATTAAAAATATATATTTGCTTGTGACTCCATGAAGCGTCCTGTGTCCTGCAATGAAAAAAAAGTGATTAAGAAAACGAACAAGAAAACATACTAAGCAAGTTGCAGATAACGAATACATTTTGCAATAAAATATGGAAGGAGCTCATTAACGTGAATTTTTAGCGGCCTCTTGCCCGAGATCTATTTCCTGGACATCCGTAAACCAGATATGTCCAGGATTGACCCTAATTAAGTAGATGCACGCGAATTTCAATAAGCGTCACGAATTGTCCAATTGTTCTCAGTCTCCCCAACATCAACATCACTCGTGTCTCGGAATACAGACAATTAACGTCACAAAGTGTTCCCCAAATGCTGCTCTTCAAGTAAAGGTTAACAGCTGCATATACCAAAAGCTAAAAATAACCCTAAACTTTACCCTACATTGTTGAACATAGGTAGCAAATGATTAGATTTAAATGGACACTTCGTGTTGGATGTCAAAATTGGGCACGGTGTGCATCTAATTAGGGTCAATCCTGGACATAAGTGCCGTAAACAAGATGTCAACACAAAAGCTAACAACAGATAACAGTCACAGGCAATGCAGTTAAATCTTTCATCCAATTTGAGGGCAAGACAACCATAACCCATTCTGAACACCACCCCCTAGCGTTGGAAGGAAACGAGATGGGAATTAAAACTCTCCTTGCTAAATAGCTAAAGGACCTTGTAAGCTGGCATACGTATGAATAAGGTCCTTTTAAGTGAAACATAGGCAATTTGTTATATACGAGATCAAAAACCACTATCTTTCAGAGAGGTCAATGTACTGAGCATAAAATTAGCTAGCCCGTTCGTCTTTCATCTTCCGAGGTCAAGTGTGTCAGCTACGCTTTAAGAAATTCAGTTCAATGCAGTACTCATTTAACTTACACAGAAAATTATGCACATAAAGTTAGGATATTTTTACAATATCATTTTAAAACTGAAAATAATGAATACTATACATATTGTAAAATAAAAAAGAATCAGAATAATTTACATTTCCCATATGAAAAATAAAAGGGAAAAAATACGTAAGAGAAGAAAGAACGTTAACAATAAGCTTGTTAATATTCTATTACGATGTAGAGTTTGAGACACCTAAATAGTTAGTAAACTAATGGAGCAAGGGTTCTAAATGTGATGCGAGTTCAGAAAATGCCATAATTCGTCAAAGGTTTTAGGTAGGTTAGGTATGTTAGACCCCAAACATAGACACCGAAATATCCACCCACGTTTCCTTGTTTTCGGAAGTGCAGCGTGCTTTTTAGGAAATGGCGCAAGCTCTAATGATGTAGTCTTATATAGCTGAAATAGTTAGTTGCGACCAAACCACCCATGAAGCAGTTCAGCCCTGGGCATCACAACTTTCAGTCATTTTTGAGGCTTTACTCTTGCTCTAGATAACAGTGCAAAGTTCAAATGCCGTTTGTCCTTTCGAGCTTTGTTAGCCTGAGTATTTAGCAGTTGAAATTGTCCCTCAACAATATCCACAAGAGATGATAAAAAAGTTAACTATAAAAAGGTGCAAATCGCCTAAAGTTAAGAATAACAAATTGTATCCATGATTGAATTGAAGCCAAATTTGTTTACCTGTTTACCGATAACTTACCGTTACGTTGTCATGTTTATGATGCTTCGGCTAAAGAAAGAAAATGAAGAGATAATCACATTTAATGAACTGAGTGAATCAAGAATACTTCGACAGTCCGGCTAAAAGCTCGCGTTCAATTTAATCCTGAGAACGAAGGCAATCTTCATTCCAAATTAATTGGCTCCAAACTCATAATAAAGCTTTTCTCCAAAGAATTTTTTCCATCCAGATTAACTGAATATATAGGATATAATAAAAGGAAAAACGCTTTAAAATCACATTTCACAGGAAAAAAATTTATTGCACATTCTACTGACAAGAAAAATGGCGCATCACGTCTCATAAGAAAAGATATACGATAATTTATGTATTTTAGGAATTGCATTCAAAGCAATGCCTTGTTTGTGAATGTGTTTTTCCTTCTTTTAAATTTATGTCTTCGTGAGCGCGTTGCCGCCGTTTTTATTTATGGACAAAAGCTTTCCTTATCACAGATCTGACGGTGTCGATAATAATGATGAGATCCATTGCCAAATATTAAGAATTAACTCACGGCATAATGTGTCCATCGGGCTTGTGTCCAGGTAGAAATCTCCTTCTTGCTTGGTTTCCTCAGCCCTGTATCCCATGAGAGGACATCCTTCATCACCGCAGCCGTTGCACCACCCGAACTTATACCAAACATAGCTGCTACATGGGTGTCCTTTAAACGGGTTGCTGCAATCCTCCGTCAAGGTTTTGATATAGAACTCTGTGGACCTCAGGTGGTTACAGCCGACTGTGAAAGTAAGGTCTGTACAGAAAAGAAAAGAAAAGAAAAGAAAGAAGCCAACTTTGAATTAAACAACTTACATCTCAAAAAAAGTAATCAGGTTTTCATCCCCACGTTATTTTAGGACATTTAAGAATTGAGTAAATCAAGTAATAGATTGGTTCGTTAGAGGTGACTTGATCATTACATCATCGCTGCTAATTCTGCTGTTTCAGTACCTTGATTGCTTTAAGACAAACTTCGAAAAATTTTAGAAAAATTATCCGTAATGTGCCCCTGACGATGGACTTTTAGAAGGGAACAAACAACCATTTTTAAGGGGTGCATTTATTTGGGCCAAGTCGTTCCAAAATCCACGGTTAACTACCAACCAAAGTCTCAAAGATCCTTCGTGTTTCCTTTTTTGCCCAATGTACAGAAAGGAAACACGAAGGGTTTTTTATCTGAATGGATTCTACCATTATTACAGCAGGGAACAGCCCAATTCCGGCCTCAAATGGATGTAAATTTGATATCCACTACACTACACACGCCATGCACCTTCATCAACTACATAAAGAGACCTAAAATTCACGAGAACATACCCGTGGGGTCATTCGCACAGCCTGGTTGAAGGCTGCCACCATTTGGGAAGAAGTCAGTATGGCCCACGTGGTCTGGAGTTCCTACTACTCCCATGTTTGTATGGACGACGTCAACGTATTTCGCATCAGTTTTATCCAGATGAACTGCATTGTCGCTTCCAGTGAAAAATGGCAAGGCGGGATCTAAACCTACACGTATTCAAAGAAAAGGATCCATTAGGAAGTGAAGAATTGCTGTTTTGTTGGTATCAAGAGAGTATGAAGTTAAGAGAGGTAATCCCTCATATTGGCCCTATTCCCATCGTAATCCCTCTTAAGTTTTATAGATCTCCTGCAAGATCCGGTATCCCCACGAGGGTTAACTGATAGCCAATCATATGTCCCCATTTTACGCTAACGACGCGAATCATTGCGTGGGAGTTCGCTCACCTGTCAAAATTGGTAAAAATGATTGGCTATCAGTTAACCTTCATGGGAATACCGGATCTCGTAGGAGATCTAAAAATAACTTAAGATGGATTACGATGGGAATAGGGCAAATATGAGGAATTACCTCTCTTACCTTCATAATCTCTTGTTGGTATGTAATCATTAAACTCTTCATTAACCTATCGCTTTTATTAATATCTCGGCCATGTGGCTCACTTCATCTTCATTAGTTATTGAAGTCCTTGTTTGCAGTAATAATGAAGGTTAATAAAGGTTTTACTCCATATTTCGGCACTCCCTTTTACCCCCTGCTTGAAAATGGGCCTGGAACCCAGGCGGGAAAAGAGAGAGAGTCCTGTATTACTTGCTCGCACATGCTCGGAATTCGCCCATCATATTACAATAGATACCAGGGTGGATATGCAAATAAAGGAATCGCGAAATTTGGAAACATGGAATCTCCGACAAAAAATCGTATATGAAAATTACTGTGATTTTCTGTGTCAGGAAAATATATCGAAATCATGCCTTGTCGCAACCAAACGAGGAGAAAAAACCCCGATCACAGTGAGCCACCACCGCCACCACCGCGGTGCCACCGCCCAGCATCGGGCTGTCATGCGGAAGGAGGACCAACACTCAGGGTCTTAAAATAACTGAGGAGAGAGTGCCGCCTTTGTAATTACATCTGCAAATGGTTAGACTTTCAAGTCTTCTCGGATAAGGACTGTAAACCAGAGGTCCCGTCTCATAGCCCTTGTTGGAAATTAAATAGTATGGGACGTTAAAGAACCCACTCACGGTTCGATAAGAGTAGGGAACTTTGTCCCCGGTGTTGTGGTCTGACCTTATCTCGACGGGGGCATCTCTCACTTCCTTGAATTAATTGTAAACTGGGTAACAAGCAGTCTGGCTAAGATAAATTAAATTTAAGATATTTACCTAGACACGTAAGGACAGCCGTTGGTCGTTATATAGATATCACAGTCAGCCAAATTTGTAATGATTGACAAATGTTTAGGTAGAACGTCGTAAAAAAGCTTCACTAATAGAGGTCATTCTATAATTTTTTTACATTTTGATAAGCACATAAGATACGTAAACTTCATCCTTTTTAATTAATATTCACAAATAAATTTTGAATAGAAAAAAAAGTCCTGACAATTAATGTCCGGATAACCGATGTTGTGCATATATGTGCGTAAATTAAGAAAACTTGAGTTATCAACACAACCTGTTACGTAAAGAAACAAATAGTCCAGGTTGTGATTTAATTTCGTTCAATTTTTTTATCTAACTGTTTTACATTGGGTATGTCCAAACAATTTTTCCAATTCCCTGATTTTGAAAGAAAATGGTGGGTATAAACTCCTAAAACAATCACAGTTTCAATAATTACTGTGCAACTCAAATATCTCTTCACTGGATCAATGGGGTTATCATATAACTAGATCGAGAGAAGTAATGAACAATAAACGATTAGTCATTGTTGAGCCATTCACATCCACGACCTCAAGAGAGTATCAAAGTAAGAGAGGCAATCCGTCATATTGGCCCTATTCCCATCCTAATCCCTCTTAAGTTATTTTTAGATCTCCCGCGAGATCCGGTATTCCCATTATCCGCCATGTTTCCAGCATAAAAGCAACCCGAATAAACTATGCCCAAATAAAAAATATTTTTTCCAAATATGGTTTTTACCCCAATTTGGGGGGAAAAATTGCGTCATTCCGAGCATGCGCCTGAAAGTAATACAGGACTCTCTCTTTTCCCGCCTGGGTTCCAGGCCCATTTTCAGGTTGGGGGTAAGAGGGAGTCCCGGAACAGGACTTATTTCTACGCGGTTTCTTAGGTATCCCTTTCACGATCACTTGGTATGCATGCTTTCAAATGTTTCATCGGCGATAGGATTTGAAGGAAAAGTCTAATTTGTCCCGATGAGTTTTTTACCCCACTGATGAAAAGTTTGTGCTGTTTGGATTACGATAGCAACCTTTAAGTACGCGCATGGAATTTGAAGGTGGAATCTTTTTCAAGAGCGCGAGCTCACAATAGAAAACCGTCCTTGCATGGACTATAAATACTAGTAGTTCCCTCTACGCGAGAGGCGATAAAAGAAACTCCAAAAATTCCCACTGTTTAGAAATAGGTATAAAATGCATATGTAAAGGAAATAACAAATTGTTAATCAAATGCTGTAGCACAATACCATAACACGAGCCAACAACTCGCATATCTTTCGTCTCAGTTTTCGCTTCCTTACCACCCATATTTGGAACGGTATTTCTCCCTGTGCATTAATGTATGTTAACTGAACCAAACAATATGCGATGTCTGCGATTACATCACATGTGTGGAAATAGCAATCTAAAAGTAAGGAATTGAACACTCGACTTAGGGAAATCATTTTTTCCATCCAAGTGATGGGCTTTTGACTCGAAGAAAGGAAAGCGTTCAGTATTAAAAATTGTTAACCTAAAAGTTAAAATAACAGTGCAATATTTACTGCAATCGTGTTGATTAATTGCATACTGAATTGAACACCACAAAGTGTCTCTAAACGCTAATTATTTATTCACAGGGTTGTTTTAAGCCAGTAGCGAAGAGGAGATTCCTGTAGTGAACGCATCGGTATCCTGCATGTCGCACCAGTGTACTCCAATAAACAGCTAAAAAGAACTAATCTGGGTAAATTAAGCCCACCGGCTAAAATTACTCAAGCAATCTTACCAGTTATGCGGCCAATGGTCATGCCGTACTTCGTCTGCAGATAACTCCCCGCATATCCGACAACGTGAGCTCCAAGACTGAACCCAATAAGGTAGAAATTATCAGCCAAATCCTTCGAATTGCCGTTGCGGTATATTAAGAACTGTGCAAGCTCGGCCATCTGAGCCCCGACCAACCGTGTGTTTCCAGATGACACTCCTAAGTCTTGATTTGCTCCAACACTCCAGTCTGTCATGATGACGTTGAAGTTACCTTTGTCCAGCAAAGCGTCTTTCATTCTAAGCCCCCAGTCGTAGTACCCAGAGGAAGTTTCTATGAAGGCGAGGTAATTAATATTGTTACTTGGATTCGTAAGTGCGTTCCATGGGAACTATTTATATGCCCTGCAAGCTTGTTCCCACCTGCCTGACCCATGAAGGCTAAGCCATGAAACCAGGTTTTTTTAGACCTTTTTTGCATTATTAATCAAGACTTTCACCATCCCAACTTTTATTATCATAGTTGGATTTGCTGATCTTGTTTTAGAAAATATGAGAAATGTTAAAGAAAAAAGAATTTGAACAAGTTTAACAGGAAACGAAAAGTTGGTAAACCGGATGAGACGAATCAAACTAACAAAAAAGAGAAACTTGATAAACAGCCAGAAAGTTTAAAATAAAAACTCAAACCAAGCGAAGAAGAACAAAGCTTTCAAGGTGGTCATTGTGCAATCAGTAAAAGCAGTGATTTTTTTGTCTAAATGTAGGAATCTGTTGGAGCAATCAAACCTTTTGAGCCTGTGAATTTGCTTAGTTAGATGAAGAGCCATTTTGTGTATTATTATCATCATCCATGTTTAGTGATGATGATGTCGATTTTCCCGCGGGCACAACGACGAAAAACGTAAGGTTGTTGGCGATAAGCTTAAGAAGTAATTAAGTACTAGGATGTTTGAGAACAAAACTTAGTAATTCTCGAAAATTGGGAGGGTGCCCGAAATCTACAACCGATAAAAGTTGAAAACGTTTTTTTACAGTGGTCTGAAGAGATAAGTAAGGAGTGATGATCTCTAATGGTGTTGAAAATGCGAAGGAGTGATGTTGGCTTACCTGTCCAACCATGGCACATGAATATTGTCCTTCGTGTAATGTTATAATGTGAGCTAGCCAGTTTACTTTTGTCACTGTCATCAAGCTCTTCTCTGTCGTTGGGGTTTCTGTTCTCTCTTGTATACAGATAAAATTTCGTGCCTATTTCCTCCGGACTTTGGGGAAGTTTCATCAGTACGTTTTCAAATGGTGGTAAGTGGCTGAAACAGCCGTACTTGCCATAGCAGACTTGTGGGAGTCCTTTACATTGGGAACAGGACAAAGTACATGAATTAGAGTCAAATTTACTCTGTTTTACCAAACAGAAAAGCTGATGGCCAATACTGAGGAAGAGTGTCAGGCTACGGTTAACAACATTTTTCTCGCATGTTACAAAAAACAATATTCTTATTAGGTACTACACAACCATGATTTTTTATCTCATGTTTTTTTACGTGGTCCACACAAGTCTCCTCCCCCACAAAAAAGGTGATTTCTTCCCAGGGAGCGGTGGGTATGATTTGTTTTAGATTATACTTGATATTTTCCGTGGTCAAATTTGCTTGGAAAAAGGGGTTTCACCGCCTCTGATTGCGTGCCCGAAATCAGCTTCCAGAGTCGTTTTGTTAGAGCCATTGGTTATTCAAGGAGAGGGGAATACTTAACAATTATTCTACGAGAGCGCGTTGGTTGTGAGATGGTAAATAGCCAACGAGGCGCGTAGCACCGAGTTGGCTTAACCCGTCTCATGTTAAACAAGCGCGAATGGAGTAATTATTGTTTTATTAAATTTTCATTCAATTCTTAACGCTTGGACAAAATCAAAGCCAATCAGTCTCCAGTTTGGCAACACTTGACGAAATCAGTTTCCATATTAGGTCATACGGTATATGAGCTGATAATCGAGATTGAGTGAACCAATCAGAAAGCTAGAACCGCAATACCCGAGGTCGAAATATCGGAAATTCTCTACTTGCACAAATCTCATAATACACCTCTTTACTTCCCAAAAATTTCATGTCCCATGAAAAAATTGGAAACAATTATTGAGCAATTTTTTTTGGGAGGGTGGGGGGGGGGGGGGGGTAGAGGTGTATTATGGGTTTTGTGCAAGTAGAGGATAAAAGGCGTTTGAGATATTCCCTTCAAATATAAAAAAATATGAAAAAAAAAAAGGACTTGTTACTCACCAATTCCAAATGAATCTCCCATTGAAAAGAAACTTCCAAAAATAGCTAACATCAGCAAATATGCCGTCTTCATTGTGTCTTTATCACGAACCCTGGAAAAGGTTTCAATACGCATGCTCATAAGCATAATTCCCACATTCCCATAATGCTGTTCTACCTTCTAACCAACCGAGTTCAGGGAATTCTCTTGACTAATTATATTTATGTACACCTTGCTTTAAGGAACACATTTGAATTGACAAGGGTGGGTCTTATTCTCGCGGCGGCCATCTTGGCCATAGACAATAGATTTCGTGGTAAAGACTTGTTTCCATATCTTAAAGTGCCCTTGGACGTGAGGTGCCTGGGAATGAAATTAAATCACTGGAATCGGTCAGTGTAAAATGCAGACTGAGGTTATAATGTAAATGTTGAAAAAGCCAAAACCCCTTAGAATTGCTAACCTTAGGCCTAATGAGGCCTAAAACAATATTTAGGCTTAACTGTTAGCATTCCGATTCCAGTGATTTAATTTCATTCCCAGGCACCTCACGTCCAAGGGCACTTTAAGATATGGAAACAAGTCTTTACCAGATTTCGTACCCTGAGCCTCGAGTTGAAATGTTTGGGAACGAGTTTCGGTGGGGAAAAACAAAGATTTTCAATCACTGGGGACTCAACATGGCCGCTGTTTGATTAAGACCTATAGGATTGAACACAAATGAATTAGATACATTTGTAAAGGGT
Organism: Montipora capitata; assembly: GCA_949126865.1. Lineage (NCBI taxonomy): Eukaryota > Metazoa > Cnidaria > Anthozoa > Scleractinia > Acroporidae > Montipora > Montipora capitata. The sequence goes on along the minus strand of OX421450.1, from coordinate 12,832,787 downwards.
AGGGATGTTTGGCCCTTCAATTTAGTTTGAAGGATGTGTTATCATATAATTTTTAACGCGACAAGCAATAAAAATATTGAGGTCATCATCGTCGAGTAAGTTTCCGTTTTCATCTATCCACACCATTCCGCCAGTCTTCAATTTTTTTTTCGCCTGCGCTATGACGTGTCGTTCTCAAAAGTTTATGTTTAACGCTTGTCATCAATAAGAAAACGAATGGTCGGATGCGTTTTCAAACATTGTCATATCTGAAAACCGTCTCGGTTTTCCCTGGCGTGTTCGGACGTAAGAGTACACGTTTTCAAACGGACTGTTGATAGAGCCTTATTTTGAGCTCACTTTATTGGCCATAATAGCAACGCATGTGAGTCAATGCAATTTGTTCGGAAGAATGCTTAGAAACACAACGTTTAATCAAGTAAAGCTATGATCCTCGCAGTTATGAACGCAATTTTAGCAATTGCGTAGAGAAGCCTGACAATTTCAAGACTTCAACGGGGTTTGAACCCGAGTGACCTCGCGATAACGATGCGACGGAGCTATGAAGCCACTGACATTTGGAGCTGGTCATTTGTGGGTTCTAATGTTCCCAAATGTTCAAAAATGACCAACTCCCAACGTCAGTGCATTCTAATTCATAGCTCATTTGGTTAGAGCGTCGCACCGGTATTGCGAAGTCACGGGTTCAAACCCCGTTGAAGTCCTGAGTTTTTCAGGCTTCTCTACGCAATTGCTCAAATTGTGTTCATAACTGCGAGGATCATAGCTTTACTTGATTTCATATCCGCAGTCCAGAAATATATATCATTTCGTTCATTGACGGAACGTTTAGTTAGACGAATGCTTAGAAATACGTTGGACCTTTGACGTCTCGAAAGAAACTCCAACGCTTAGACCTCTGTTGCCTGGTGATGGCTGATTGAATGAAGTATTACCTGACAGGGAAGAGGCACTGTATGGAGTCTTAACTATATAAAACACAAAGCAATTAATTCGTAAACACAGCTTAAACACAATATGACAAAACGGGTTAAGCATCCGACTTTTGATAAGTCCAATTATTTTTCGAGTCAAATAAGTAATTAATAGCAAAATTAAGAGCACTAGTGATGATGTTAACGATTTTCCTGCTAATTTAGAATAAGATCTTTTTTTGCGCGACTTCAAATGAAAGGGAATTTATAAAAGGATGGAAGTGGCATGGATATCGCTTGAAAATTTATAATAAAGAAAGCTTTAAAATCTAACTTACTTTTTATCCGCCACTGACATCGTTTTTTTTTTTTTTGTTTTCTTAAAAAGTCAAGTAACTTGTTAACATAATATGACTGAAACCTGATTTTCTGGCAACGTGCAATCATGATATTTTGAATTAAATAATACCAAAGTAAAAGCATAAGTGATTGGTATATTCGTGTTGACATCATGGCAACGAAAGCATTGACAATAGACTTTATACCAAGGAGATAATATGCCTAGATATTGAGCCTCAATTGTTTAATGTTTTGTTTTAAATTTGTTTATATTAAGATCTTTTTTTCTTGTCTTTTGCGTGTCTTCAAATGAAAGAAAATTTTAAAATCGAAGTCACTTTTTTTATCCGCCATGGACATCGCGACTTAATTTTTAATTTTCTCAAAATTTGCAAACAAAGGGCTTTACGATAAAAAAGATCTAGATTAGGAAAGACAGGGAGAAAAAGTGGAACAATACTAGTAATTATGCAAGGGCTTATTTGCAATAGTTCTTTTTTTTCTGAAATGCTGTCAACTGCAAGAAAGAGCCGTTTACTTTACTACAAGCGAGTGACACAAAGTATTTAATTTCAGTAAGGTCATCTAGACTCAGCTATGGGATCGACTCAATGTAACTTAAGGTACCACACAGGGCTAGAATACTAACTTATAACTGAGAGGTGGAAAGAGCTATTCGCGTTTAATACATACAGTTTCTAAATACAGGCAAATACTTACCACCTTGTTTGACTTGTTTAACCTTTTGGCTCCGATGACCTTTATCGGCTTCAATGGCAAGAACCAAGCAGAAGAGTTACTTATATGCAACATGTGCTATTGAGATGTCAGTCAGGGTGCATCAGTGGTTGGAATATGCGAAAAGAAGGCGGAGCGCTAAAGTACAAAGCAGAACTAAGAAATGTGTTTTTCATTAACATTTTTCCGATGGTGAGGTAATGCCATATTCCTGTAGCGTTCTCTGCTGTACTCAGGGTTGTGGATATAAAAAAAATTAAAAAAGGGGCCGAATAATTCTACTCTCTGGATTGCGTAATTTCGTAATACGTGATCATCAGTGTTTTCCTCAGTGAAATTTCAAATATAGAAGTAAGGAGACCACTATATAGCTAATTATGTTTTTTTCAGTTGCTGAATAGTAAGAATCCGATTGAATGAAGAATATCAATAAAGAAAGTATCCTTAATTAACAAATATTCCGTAGAGTCATGGTGATACGCCAGTGTGGTGGTCGATCAATAAGGTTTTACAGAAAAGGGTTTACAAGAAGATGAAAAGGCTTGGATTGAAAGAGAAACGTCATTCAACGTTTAGTAAAAGTCTTGTCACTGTTCTTGCCATAACAAAAGCAAAGCGTTCGCTCTGATTGGTCAATTACCCATTTACTATTTGCCCATGGGTGAATGGTTAAGACAAAAACTCTGAAACGTGCGCCGGAGTATTGTAACTATTGGTATTGTATTGTATGTTATTGTAAGTACAACAATGACCGATCAGTCTACCGCCGAAAATGCTGACAGTTCTTCGCAGCTTCATGAAAAAAAGGTTTACCAATTCAACCCGTTAGTTAGTAATTTTACTCGAAACACCAGCAAAGCGATTTGCGAGCCTAAGTGAAAGCCAGCTCGACGAGTTAAGGAGCGAGAGACAAAGAATGTCACAAACTGTCACGTGGGAAGTTTGCTAAAGGCTGGTTTTAACTAGCGAAGGAGTGGGAGTCGGAGTCGTAATCAGAAAGCGTAGAGCGATACGATCTAGTGAAAATCAAACTGTCGGAGTTGGAAGCAGAATACCGCTACCGCTTATGACTCCGTCGCTTACAATCCAGTGAAAACTGCATTGTAGCAGAAGCAGAAGCGGAAGAAGAAACCAATCACAATGCTCAATTACAAGCATTGTGATTGGTTGGTTCTTCCGCTTCTGCTTCTAGTTTTTACTGGATCATAAGCGACGGAGACATTAGCGGAGTCAGAAGAAAATGGAAACGTTCTAATTCTTCTTCCGACTCCGATTCCGTCGACCTTATCATGCTCCGCATACGACTCCGATCTTTGATTTTCACCAAGGTCATAAAGTCCACTCGGCTGTTGCGTCGTGCGACTCTGACGCTTCTTTCGTGTTTAGCAACGTCCCGCGTGGAACTATAACTCGATAGTACACGCTGAACTGTTTACTATTTTTTAAGTACAAAGGACTGGTTATAAATTTAAAAAAAAAAAAAAAGTACTACATTGATCTTAAAAATCGTGAAGGGATATCTTGCTTTGTTTTCTTTTTTGTTCTTTTCTTCTCACATGTTTAAACGCTAGAAACACGAGGGAATAACTATGGAATTTACTATAATTTTGTTGTGTTTTCCTCTTTGCCAAAAAAAAATTTCTTAATGAGTAGTTTCTGAGAAATTGATTTGGTGATTAAAAAAAGCGAAAAGAGGTCACGACGTGCCGACCTGTCAATGGGGTAATTTTCAAGTGTGAATGAAAACACAGTATTAGCATGAATATATTACTAACAATTAAAAATGGTTATAAAGTAGGTAAAAATGTCACGAACGCTAAAATTTGATAAAATATCTATCTCTTTTTTTACTTATGTTAACATTTGAAATGCTAATCTTCTACTCTTGGTGTTTTATTCACACCTGAGACTTCCGCGGAGAGAACGAAACGTGATGACATCTTATCGCTTATTTTTGTTTAGGCCAGGAACTGACTGTTAAGACTTCGTTAATTTATGCCCCGTGACTAGATATTACATAACGAAAATTCGGCGCATCGAGCTTGAAGTAACACTTAGAATAATACAGGTGAGTGAATAAGGGCTCAATTAGTAAAAAAGCTCGATTTTATTATTTCTGGCGCACACATCAAGAAAGGAAAATAAATGTCATAATTGACATGTTTCCGCCGAGTTTTACTCACAGCAACGCGGTGGTTGCGATGGAATTTTAGCACGAGAGGGACCGAATATGCTTTGAGGTGTATACAAATAATAGCACAAAGAATATTAAATGAGTGAAATTTCTGGACGGCTTAAAAGCAAAAACCTTAAGCGTACAAGAACAATAATATCAATAAAGGAAATAATATAAGCATGAAATTAGCATAGGTTTATTTCCGCTAAGTTAAAATCATAGCAACGTATTGGTTCCACATGAATTATTCAATGAAAAGGGCCGAACAGCTTGAAAAGAAAAGAAAAGAAAGAATGTTTATGGTGCGACGGACCTGATGGATTGATGATTGTGGTTCCAGGATTTGATGAATCGTCGATGGGTCTTCTTTGACTAATTTTGATACAAATAAATAATGAGTTCAGTGAGAACTTGGTGTTGTTTAACCACTATCACCGATTGCACTGCCGGATGGAAAGTTACTAACCGTAAAGGCCATGGATACACAAAATTGGAAGAAAAAGAGAAGATAAAATAGCTGCCCGGAAAACACGATCATACTATATTATAAAAGTAGTATAAACTAGTATAAACTGGGAGTCAGGGTGGCTTAGTGGTTATCTATCGGGCCTCCCACCACTGCGAGCTGGGGTTCAATTCTGGCCTCGGCCAGCATGTGGGCTGAGTTTCAGTCGATCTTAACCTGACTCGAGGGTTTTTCTCCGGGTTCTCCGGTTTTCCTCCCTCATCAAAATCGACTCACAGCTAATTGACATCTAGCTGTGGTGCTGTGCTCCGACATCAAACATGGACTGTATAGCGGCAGCCAGAGGCGCCTTTGTATGCTTTCAGCCCGATGTCGTGAGCCGCGCCCTTCGCAATTCAGTCCTCGACTGCAAGTAAGGGTGATTAGCACTAGCAATATTAATATATATATTAAACACTGATCAACACTTGTCAATTAAAAACCAAACAGGTTTTTTTATCGGGATAGGTGGTTGGCTGTGTTAACGTCTTTGCAAAATCATGATGTCTCTCCTTTCTTGCCATTTTATTTACTCATTACTTGATTTCTTCAGGACTTTCCTTGATGTTTTACTCTCCAGCGTTAATTAGCTTGACGAAATAAGCGCAAATTTTACATCAAATTTCCGGCGTTTCTCGGAGCGCTTAGAGCAAAAACACTTTTGACACCTTACTGTGTTTCTTCTTTTCTTCTTTAGCACTCAATATATGAAGAAGAATGAGATATCTGCAAAAATAGTGAGGCCGTTCTTCTGTCATCTTTTTATCAGTCTTTTCATTTACGATTTTTAATAAAGATGGAAAGAAGCCTATACGGTCGGAAAGTGACCATTGTAGAGGGTGTTAATTTCATGTAATTTCGCTCTTGTGTTAAAGTGGTACTACGACCAAAAAAAAAAATTGTTTTTCCTTTGGATTTCAAAACTGTGTTAACTAAAGACTAACTCACCCAAGTTTTAAGTTCTGATTTTAAAAAGACACCTGTTTGTTTTAGCTCCAATTTTCTTATTTATTGGTCCGCCATTACTAACTTTAAAATCTTGAGAGAGCTGGGTCGAGGAGAAAATGACGTCAAACACTCACTAGTTTAAGAATGCAATGCGTGTGTACGCGGCCTGATTAATATGCAGCACGGGAGTTTTGGGCTTTCAGACTTTTCAACCCGTGTTTTGCATATATAATAAATTGTGTTTACACGCTGAAATTTTAAGCTAGTGAGTAAATGACGTCATTTTCTCTAGATCCAACCCTCTGAGGTCCAATCGGCCAGTTTTGAACGTGAGTAATGGCGGACCATGAAATCCAAAACTTACACTCAAAATAAACAGCCTTTGGATAAAACTCAAAGCTCAAAATTTTGCCAGTTAGGTGTTAAGCGAACACGCTTTCAAAATCAGAAGAAAAAAAGGAAATGATTTTTTGATCATAGAACCACTTTAAAGACAGCAGAATCTTACTGAGCGCTAGCAAAGCAATATTGCAGAAGTTACAAGGATTTTGTCCTCAAGGATAAAATGTGCGTTTGCAATAAGTCCAAATGTCGCAAGAACAACAAATTTAACAAAGAGAATAAAAGGCAGAAGGCTCCAAACTGTAAATATAACGAATATCACAAAAGTTGCAAGGATTTAGGCAGTTTTACGGACAAATTGTGGTCAATATTCAGTAGTGAATTCCAAATGTCGCAACTAATTTAAAAAGAGAAAAAGCGATGAAACCCGCAAATATCCGTTGCAATGATTTTGTACATCCTCAAGAACAAAGTATACGCTAACACTGAAGTCTTTTCAAGACTTCAGTGTTTGCAGAAAACAAATTTTCCGAACTCGGAAAGCCAAAAGGCAAATACGTTAGTCTTTAAAAAGGCTATAATGTCTGTAAATGCATAAAGACTTTTTCCGGGGGGGACTTTGTGGTTATTGCAAAGGCATAATTTGTCCTAGCAGACAAAATCCTTTGCTTTCGTTTATGCAGTCTCTTTGTTAAATTTCTTTTATTACCGTTATTTGTTACTCTTGCTAAAGCGCTAAATCATTGACACTTTTGAGATACTATTTTGATACTAGAGTTTTGCTAACTCTTCATCAAATCGCTTGAACCACAACGAGCAATCCATCAGATCTCGAACCAGAAATTTTCTTTTGTTTTCTTACCAAGCAGTTTCTCTCCTTCTCATGGCATGTATTGAATAATTCAACCAATACGTTGCTATGATTTTAACTTAGCGGAAATACGCTATTTTTTATAAGAACCTTTTTGAACGCGTTCATGGCAATATTTTAAGAACATACCTAGGCTGAGATTTAAATGTAAAACTGTAGTCCGGCTGACAGGACAATCACCTCAGATACTTTGGGACGTTTTTTAAACGTTAATAATTTGGTTTTCTTATTGCATGATGCACTGGCCATGGAGAAAAAGTTGGTAGTCGAACTTAGTAGTCGAAGAAAAAGATGATTAGAACATATTAAGAACATTTTCAGGCTCAAATTGCAAAAGAATATAAAAACGTTCAGGCACAGTCTTACTTGAAAAATGTGCCGTTTTCAGTAAAAAAAAAACAGTGTAAACCAATACAGTCACTAATTTCATTCCTGTATTATTTACTTTTTTGATGTAATTTTTCTATGCGCTCAAGATTTCACTGTTAAGCTGTCCAGAAATTTCACTTATTCGATATATTTTGTGCATCATAGTATTTGTATGTTACACCTCAAAGCATATTCGCTCCCTCTCGTGCTAAAATTCCATCGCAACCATTGCGTTCCTATGAGTAAAACGCAGCAGGGACATATTAATTTTAACACAGTTATTTTCCTTTTTTCGTGTGTGCGCCAGAAATGAAATAAGTGTTTTTAAAATTAACGAAATTTTCACACTTATAATTAATTTTCGAACCAAACAAAACCTATTACCAAGTTATCGTTGTTTTGTGTTATTGTATTAAATTCTTTTGTGAATAACTTTAGCAACATGAAAGAAGCTACTATTTTTTTTATAAGAAGGTCTAATTATTGGGGCTGAGGCCGCTTAACGTTCTTATTTTTTTTGCGATTTACTTTTTCAGGACAAAAAGTAAGCAGTCCAGTGAGTTATATACACAACCGAGTAGAGTGGAACCGTTACTTTGCTCAACTATAGCAGTACTTCACCATAGAAAAAATGTGATAGAACAAACATTTCTCAGTTCTCTTTTGTTGTTTGGCGCTCTGCCTTCTTCTTTCACATTCCAACCACTAATGGACGATGATTGACAGTTTGACATTTCAATCGCACATGTTGCATATAAGTAACCCCTCTGTTTAGTTCTCTACATCTTCTTTCTTGCCCTTGAAGAAGAAAGATCATCGAAACCAAAAGGAAGTTAACCAAGTCAAGCAAGGTGGTACGTATTTGTCTATTTCAGAGCCTGTATGTGGTGGGTGTTAATAGTGAATTTTCGTTTCCCTTATATCGAAACTATATTTCCACACCTAAGTTGTGCAATACGTAATGCTTAGTATTCTAGCCCTGCATGTGTGCATGTTAAATCTAAAGGGAAAAATGACGAAGAGTAACTGAAAGGTCTTGTTTTGAAATTGAGTGGATCAGAGGAGCTCACCGCACTGGATGACCTTAACTGACCTTGCCAAGAACAAGTTTTTTTTTTTTCTCGCCGATATTCCCCTGCATTTTAGGAAAAAAAAAAGAGCTATCGGGAAAAAAAAAACTTTACATGATTTTTAGCACTGTTCTACTTTTTCTTGCTTTCTTTCCTCATCCACCTCATAGATGCATTTTATATAAAGAGAAAGTAAGATACAAGTTTTAAGAAAACAAAAGATCAAGTAAAGCTATGATCCTGGCAGTTGTGGACGCAATTTTAGCAATTGACCAACTCCCAAAGTCAGTGGCTTCATAGCTTGGTCTTGACGGATTGTGCTAGCATAATTTTTGGCATAATTGGCCTCTTTTGCCGAATTTTGCGTGCGCGGTTAACCTTTTGGAGGAGTCTGGTACTCTGGTTTCCCATCCGGCTTCACGTGGGGAGTGTGTAAACTAGCACAACTGCCATACGACTCCAACATTTGGTGTCGTTATTGCGCGCCTATATGTATAGAATCTACGTCATTTTATGAGCATAATTTGGGAAATCAGGAGCATAATTTAGGAATTCTGGCATAATTTTGGTATAATTTGGCAAAATTTCGAGCACTGCTAACAATATGAGATGTCTTTTTCAGGAGCATAATCCGCCAAGGCCTATTCATAGCTCAGTTGGTTAGAGCGTCGCACCGGTATCGCGAGGTCACGGGATCAAACCCTGTTGATGTCCTAAAATTTTCGGGCTTCTCTACGTAACTGCTAAATTCCGTCTATGACTGCGAGGATCATAACTTCACCTGATTTCATATCGGCAGTTCAGTATATGATTTATTTCATATATCATTTCTTTCAAAAAAAAGATGTCAGTAGCGGGTAAAAAATAAGTTAGATTTTAAAGCTTTCGTTAACTTTTGAAGCTATATCTCCTTCCATCCTTTTATTAACTCCCTTTCATTTGAAGACGCGCAAAAAAAAGATCTCAGTTTAATTAAATTAGCAGGAAAACCGTTAACATCATCACTAGTGCTCTTGATGTTGCTAGTAATTACTCATTTTACTCGAAAAATAAACCGACTTCGTCAAAAGTCGGATGCTTAACTCGTTTTCGTCAAATTTTGTTTACAAATTAATTGCCTTGCTGGGCTTCATGAGGGAAAACCAAACAGTCAGACCTATAATTAACATTTGATTCAATGAGCCATCGCCGGTTTGCAGAATCGCCTCAGATTCTTAAATGGTACACTCAGAGGTCTACCAATTAACTGAGGTTTTTTCAGTCGAGACGTCAAAGATCCAAAGGTGTATATAACTAAGCGTTGAATTTCTAAGCACACTTTCAAACCAAATTCTATTGACGTCCTTGCGTTACTATGCATATGGACTTCAACTGAGGCTCCATCAACACAAGTGCGCTTAAAAACCCCAGTAGGCACCAGAGAAAACTTTTGAAAACGCATCGTCGGTTTTGAAAACATCCTCAGTATTATTAATGACAGGTTTTGAGAACGTTGACGTCAAAGCGAAAAAAAAAACTGTTTCATTAGTGCAGTGATCAATAGGTGAAGGACGAATTTTCAGAGAAGGCGTTTGTATCATTTTTGAGGTGTGTATCAACAAGAGGATAGGAGGTTGTACCCTTCCAGGGGCCCACAAAAGAGCCATGAAATATTTCGAAGGTTAACGCACTTTAAAAGAGATTCCTTGATCTCGGTTAGTTCAAGGGCAAAACGACGTTACTTTGTTTTTCCGCGAAAAGTCATGAGATTTGAACTTATATGAGCATGCGTATTCAAAACATTTCCAGGTTCATAATAAAGACAAAATGAAGACGGCATCTGTGCTGATGTTAGCTATTTTTGGAAGTTTATTTTCAATGGGAGTTTCAATTGGAATTGGTAAGTAACAGCTGTTTCAATTGTATTTTTACTTTTGAAGGGAATAACACATATAACGTCATGGAATATCTTTATGTTTCCTTCTCCTTGTATGTAACTAAATCATCGACTCAAACAAAACGACTCCGGAATCTGATTGCGCGCGGGCACGCGATTAGATTAGGAAGCTCAGGTGAAACCCAAGATAACCCATCTCGAGAGGCAGGTCGCCAGTTCCCGTTTTCGAAGCACATTTTACCGTGGAAAATATATATTATCAAACAAATTATACACCAACTGCCCACCGAAAATACCTTTTTTTGGTGGAGGAAGGGTCTTGAGTGGACTGCAAACGAGAATTCAAATATGACATGAAAAGAATCATGATTTTTTTGTAGTACCTCATAAGAATATGCACTTTGTAACGTGAGAAAATGTTGATATCAAGGCCTGACACTCTTCCTATTTGCTATTAGTTGTTCTGTTTGGTAAAAGAATGGACGTTTAGAGATAGATTAGGTAGCAACAAGTTCAACTTGATTTGAATTTTACTAATGTACTTTGAAATTTCTCTTCCTGTTTCCAACTGTAAAGGACTCCCACAAGTCTGCTACGGCAAGTACGGCTGTTTCAGCCACCTACCACCATTTCACAACATACTGATGAAACTTCCCCAAAGTCCAGAAGAAATAGGCACGAAATTTTATCTGTATACAAGAGAGAACAGAAACCCCAATGACAGAGAAGAGCTTGATGACAGTGACAAAAGTAAGCTGGCCAGCTCACATTATGACATCAAACGAAGAACAATATTCATGTGCCATGGTTGGACAGGTAAGAAAACAAGAAACCTCCCTCTATCCAACATTATTAGAGAACATTACACCTTATTTCTCTCTTTATACCGCTGTATAAAACGAGTGTAAATTCGTAAGGTAACTCTATGTAGCTCGTTTTGTTCGTCCACCAGCAATTGTACATTGCAGCATTCTTAATTGTGTCGCTAGAGATTGGTTGCACCTATTTGTACTTCTTACCTCGGATTAAAGTTGTACTATGATCAAAAATATCACTACCTTTTTCCTTCACATTTTGAAAGTGTGTTTGCTTAACACCTTACTGGAAAAATTTTGAGCCTTGACTTTTATCCAAAGGCCGTTTACTTTTGAGTGTAAGTTTTGGATTCCACGGTCCGCCGTTACTCACTTTCAAAACTGACCGATTGGACATCAGAGGGTTGGATCCGCGGAAAGTGACATCAAATGCTCACTAGCTTAAAATTTCAGCTAGTCAATGCAGCTTATTATTTATGCAAAACGTGAGCTTAAAAGCCTCGAAGCCCAGACTTTCCATGCTGCATATTAATTTTGAGTCTTTGACGTAATTTTCTTCTCGATCCAGCTCTCTCAAGATCTTAAAGTTAGTAATACAACGAACCATTAAATAGGAAAATTCCAGTTAAATTTTTTTAAATCAAGGCTTTGAAATCCAAAGAAAATAAGAATTGATTTTTGAAGACAGTTGCACCTCAAGTTTTTGTTTTAAAGTTTCTGATAGTTTATCACTCTTCCCTCTTTTTTTGAATTAAGCCACATCGTGTTTACAAACGGTTTTTTTTCTTTTGAGGTTCTTCAAAGACGTTTCGCTCACAATTTCTTATCTTTACAAAAACAAGTTAAACCCAATAAGATAACAAAAGATAGTCAAATTAATTATTAAAAATGAGTAAAAAGTCTAAAATAACCTGGTGTTGAATGGCCCAAACTTCACGGGTCCCAGGTGGGAACAAGCTTGTACGGCATACAAATGTTTCCTATCGAACGCACTTACGAATCCAAGTAACAATATTAATTACCTCGACTTCATAGAAACTTCCTCTGGATACTACGACTGGGGGCTTAGAATGAAAGACGCTTTGCTGGACAAAGGTGACTTCAACGTCATCATGACAGACTGGAGTGTTGGAGCAAATCAAGACTTAGGAGTGTCATCTGGAAACACACGGTTGGTCGGGGCTCAGATGGCCGAGCTTGCACAGTTCTTAATATACCGCAACGGCAATTCGAAGGATTTGGCTGATAATTTCTACCTTATTGGGTTCAGTCTTGGAGCTCACGTTGTCGGATATGCGGGGAGTTATCTGCAGACGAAGTACGGCATGACCATTGGCCGCATAACTGGTAGGATTCTTTAAATATTTTTCAATTTTAGCAGGCGGCTAAGGAAGCTGTTCACGTTATCAATTTGTGGATCAATTTACTCCGATTAGTTCTGTTTAGGCGTTTATTGGCATACACTTCCGCAACATGCATTATACCCTTGCGTTTACTAAAAGGACCTCCTCTATGCTTCCTTTTCACCATGGCGGCAAATCATGGACAGTTAGGATGACGCTACTGGCTTTAAAAATAACACTGTGAATAATGAACATTTTGAAAACATTCGCACCAAATGAAAGAGATGTTTTAGAAAACGTGCAGGATTAAAGCAAAAAAATCCTTTCATAATTATTAGAGATAAAGTAGGAACCAGTTTATTAGGATTGGTGTACTGTGTGTATCGGAAAATCATATGGCTGGGCACGGATAATATTAAAAGTGATTCGTTACTTAAAAGGAACGCTTAAATTATTACACACTTCAAAAAACTTGTAATAGTAATTCTTCCTAAGTTCTTCTTTTTTCTTTTAATACGTAAAGGTTTAGATCCCGCCTTGCCATTTTTCACTGGAAGCGACAATGCAGTTCATCTGGATAAAACTGATGCGAAATACGTTGACGTCGTCCATACAAACATGGGAGTAGTAGGAACTCCAGACCACGTGGGCCATACTGACTTCTTTCCAAATGGTGGCAGCCTTCAACCAGGCTGTGCGAATAACCCCACGGGTATGTTCTCGTGAATTTCACGTCTCGTTATTTGAAGGTGGCTTCTCTAGTGTAGAGGATATCACCAGCAGTCCCCTTCCTAGCACTCCGGGTTGAACACGAGGTGTGTTCCAAAGTTCACTTACATTTTCATCCATTTGAGGACCTTTCGTGCAATTTTTTCCTTTCTGAACATGCGCACTTCTTAAAAGAAGGATTTTTCAAAGGGCAAAATTGAAACCTCGGTTGACAGTTAACAGTGGCCATGGTTTTGGAAAAACTGGGCCCGCATAACTTGACACACGAAAAAAATGTATGTTCCCTTCTAAAGGACCTTCGCGTCAGGGGCACCTTAATTACAGAATTTTGGGGGAAAATTGGTCTTTCCGAAGTTTTGTTTTAAGACAGTCAAGTTACTGAAACATCGCACTTTGCAGAGATAGCGAAACAATCAAATCACCTGCAACAAACCAACCTATTAGCTTGATTTACTCAGTTCTTAAACGTCTGAAACTAACGAGAATCAAACACTGATTAATTAATAAGATGCATGCCGCTTAATTCAAACCGTGTCAATATTTCTTTGCTTTTTTTTATAGATCTTACTTTCACAGTCGGCTGTAACCACCTGAGGTCCACAGAGTTCTATATCAAAACGTTGACGGAGGATTGCAGCAACCCGTTTAAAGGACACCCATGTAGCAGCTATGTTTGGTATACGTTCGGGTGGTGCAACGGCTGCGGTGATGAAGGATGTCCTCTCATGGGATACAGGGCTGAGGAAACCAAGCAGGAAGGAGATTTCTACCTGGACACAAGCCCGATGGACACATTATGCCGTGAGTTAATTCGTAATTGTAACCGCCTTAGCTAAAGAAATCCAGTAACACATTTATCGCATTATATATTATTGCACAGCTTTTGTCCATAAATAAATATGGCGGCAACACGCGCATAAAGACATTTAAAGGACACACACATAAAAAAGGCATTACTTCGAACATAAATCGTAAAAGACATAAGTCATCGTTTATCTTTTCACGAGAAATGTGATATACCAGTTTTATTACCTATAAAATGTGCAATTTAATGAACATTTTATTTTCCATCAAATGTGATTCTAAAGCGTCTTTAGTTCCTTTTACTACCTTATAGCTAATCTGGAAGGCAACAATTCTTTGGAAAAAAATATATATTTTGGTTTGGATCCAAACTGAAATAAAGATTGCCTTTATACTCAGGATAAGGGGTTAATAATATTAGTAATAACAACTTTATTTTAGAATCAATGGATTTAGCACTAGAGCACTCATTGAGGAAACTAATGAAATTAACTCAAACCAAATCAAATCAAATCTTGGTTTTTGTAGAGAGGGGAAAACCGGAGTACCCGGTAAAAAACGTTAAACGCGAGCTATTAGCAGGCACCGTCGAAGTTTTCCTGTTTTACTCGGCAATTAAGTGAACTTTTTTCTTCATTTTCTACTTTCAGCTGAAGCATAATAAACATGAGAAAGGAACGGTAAGTTGTTTGTAAATAAATTTGCGTTCAATTTAATCATGGATTTAGTTTGCTATTCTTTAGCGCCAATTTGCACTTTTTCACAGTTTTTTACCTTGAGGAACGTATTCATCTTCTAATAATGAATAATACACTCTTTTTCTTCTATAAGAGCCTCCTATGTAACAACGTTCAGACTCAGATTTACCGACCAAAATTTTGAAAACATACCAAGGCTGAGAGTCAATTAAGAGTGTGTTTGCTTTTTGTTCATTTGTTTACTTGCCTTTCTTTGTAAGTATAGTATAAATAAAGATAAAAGAAATGTAAGAAATGAAAAACTGTTGTCTTCTAACAGGACAATGAACTCAAATACTTTAGGGCGTTGATACGCTGGCATGATACTCTGAAGAAAAATCTCGGGTTGTAGTCAAACGTATTGTTAATGTACCACACAATTGCAACCACGTTAAAGTGCTATTATGACGGCCAAAAAATCAATTCTTCTTTCTGTTTGGATTTCAAAACTATGTTAATTAAAATTTAAGAAGCCCAAGTTTAAAGCCTT
The DNA here is from genome assembly GCA_949126865.1 of Montipora capitata. NCBI lineage: Eukaryota > Metazoa > Cnidaria > Anthozoa > Scleractinia > Acroporidae > Montipora > Montipora capitata. The sequence goes on along the minus strand of OX421450.1, from coordinate 12,817,721 downwards.
CATTTCAAAAAGGCACCTTTTTGTTTTAACTGGAAGTCCGCCATTACTAACCTTAAAATATTGAGAGGGCTGGATCGAGGACATAATGGCGTCAAAGACTCACCAGTTAAAGAGTACATTGAGTTTGTACGCGGCTAAATTAATATGCAGCGTGAAAGTTTCGGGCTTTCAGACTTTTAAACTCGGGTATTGCATATTTAAAATATATTCGTCACTTCAACTGATTTAATATGTTCTCTCTTTTTTTCTTGACTTTTTTTGATCATTACAGGACACTGCAGGACGCTTCATGGAGTCACAAGGAAATTTATATTAATAATTATGCTTTGAGAGATAGTGAAATAGCTTTTTTAGCTGGAAATAAGAAGTTGATGGCTTATTGAGTTTGAATGAAATTCATGCATGTGATATTAATTCGTGTGACAGAAAGCAAAAGAATTAAACATATTGATTGCATAATTGTCCGTTCTTCTTGATTATGTATCCTAAAAAGTGTAAAACATCGTTCACAAATGAAAACAGTCCCATGAATCCAAGCAGTCGTAGAAGAGAGACTACTGAAGGAACTTAAGGTGGCTCAAACATATTTCAACAATTTGGAGGGAATGCCTTATTAGAAGGATTAACTCTACAATTAACACTATATAATTTCAGTTAACGGCAATGTTATGGTACCATATGAAACACTAACGAGTTGCTTCCGTGAAGCATACACTGGGTTGCCTGTGGTACGTGCTACAGAAAATCAGAAGGCACTGAATTGTGTGGTATTGAAATACAGCATTCCAGTCTCTGAAGAATAACAAATAAAAGAGAAGCGAGAACCATTGGCTTCTGGGCTATGTTGATAATTTTCAAGTTCCCTCACAACTTCTTTGCACCACAAGTGTGCCCTCTGACAGCTTTGTAATACTAAACTTCACTGAAGTGAAGTCCTGTTCCACGGGGTTAGTGTTAGGATGGGAGACCAAAACAATGAACCCTTCATAAAAAACAGAAGCATCTGACCGAAAATACTATTAACGCTAACAAATGCGAACTCAGCAAGGTACAGATTTTGTTAGCTTGCTTTATGCAAAACAAATATTGATGAAAAAGCAAATAACTATTGATACACAGTTTTTAGAAAGAGCAGAAGGAAGTTTCCGGGAAGGTCGATCGAGAATGAAATATTTACGACATGAAAACAACATTAATCTTGAACCGTGAATATAGAATATAAAAAGTTACGATCAGCGACAAACATTTTGGGAGATTTTTGCTACGTTCAAGTAAATTGCAAAATCGAAAGTGACATGGCCGGAATTCAGCAGGGCGCCGTGATTAAGTTACCGCGGCATGTTTACTCGCCAAACAGTGAAGCATCTGTGTCAAATGATGGCAAGATAAAGGTTTTTGTAAGTTTCTTTTTCTGTCAAGTGTTATAAAGTTTGACAATGAAATGAGCGAGGTCAAAACAAAGATCCCAATCGCCCAACTCTTGTTTATGCAAAGTCAAAATTTACTCTCCAAGACGCGTACGACGTTATTTATCACCAGGTAATTCCATCATTTTGGAAATAGCAGCTACTTTATTATTCATCTGCGTCACAAGTTTTCACTGATTTTGGGGCTCATTTTGTTGAAACTCAAGCACGCTTCCAACAGGCCTGTGAACCCTTCCTGCTAACAGAGCAATACTAAAAAACTTCTCCCATATCACATTTCAACCTTAAGCTCGAAAATTCAATACACAACATGATATTATAATTCACAAAGGCAGAAAATACCACAGAATCCTTTTCGTCTCGACGGGCGATAGATTGTTGTCGAAGTCCAGTACTCGTCGATTTTGAGATTCCTGCCCAGTTTATCCAACTGACTTTCCATTATTGAGCTCCATAAGGGTATATTTTGTTTAAGGATCCACTAAAACGCCATTCGCGTTACATGACTTTCGACGCCATTGCAGGCTAAGTAAATGATTCTACTGTGTCCACCAGAGAAATCTACGCAGTTCCACTACCCTCTCGATCCTAAGAAAATACACGCTGAAGGCTCTATGCACAAAGACACCACTTACCAGGGGAGTGACAGGCAAGACTTTAACCGACACGGAAAAAAAAAACAAAAACAAAAAAAAATAAAATAAATGAAACAAACAAACTAAACGCAGACCTCGACTGGTTTGCCATAGGCAACCCAATAAAAAACAAAAAAAAATAAAACAAATAAAACAAACAAACTAAACGCAGACCTCGACTGGTTTGCCATAGGCAACCCAGTAATAATTGCTTAACAAGATCCACATATTAATGTGACGTAATAAATTACTATGGAAACAAAAGAACCATCTAAAAACTCCCTATATTTTGTGTTTAGGCGCTGATATCTCAAACACGAACTCGGTGACCCCGATTTTTTATTGCAGAAAACTGATAAGCAAGCTAAAATGAAACTCTCTGCAAAATTGAAATAAATTCTCTGGAGCGGATTCAGAGCCACCTTAGAATGTTCTAAAACATTTTGGCAGATCTTTGCTAAGTTCAATTTTTCTAATTTACTTTTAATTTGGCTGCACCAGTAAATCGCAAAATTGAAATTGACATCGATACCAGCGGCCGCCTGTGATCAAGTTACCTTGCGTGTGACTAACAATTCACGAAACAAAGGATACATCTGTATTTGTGACAAAATGACGGGAAGACACCCGGTTTTTGTTCTCGTTAGTTTGTTTGTTTGTTTGTTTTTCTTTCAAGTGTTATAAAGTTTGACAAGAAATGTGCGAATTCAACACAAAGATCACAATCGTCCAACTCTTGAGGTTGACCATTGTTTATGCAAAGTTGAAATTTCACTCTCCTAGACGTGAGGCTATTTATAGAAGCTGCTTTATTATTCATCAGCGTCACATAATGTTGCCGAATTTGCGGCTTATCTGTTGAAATTCAAGCACGCTTCCAACACAGCAGTTTATTTTCGTCATTTATGCACGCGCTGCGGGCCTATTGCCATAATGGACTTAAACACTTAAGGCGTGTTGGATTGACCGTACCATCAGCCGGAATAGGAATACATGGAATAGAAGTTAGAAATCCTTCGTTTTTACGGAGATTCACATTAAATTTTTCAAACACTGGCTAAAATGCTATTTTAGACATGTTTTTATTATCCTTGTTGCTTCAAAAGCGCCAGACATACCGTTTTAAATCATTTGTTTTATTCATTAAAAAAAGTGCATGCAGGCATATTCATGCTTGCATGCCCTCATTTTAATGAACAAAACAAAAGACCAAACCTCCTGAGTATTATCACATGATCTGTATCGGGAAAACAAAATCTACAAGCCGAAAAGGTCTATTAAAAATGTGACCGCCATTTATGAATAAGGTCTACGAGGGAGGACGAAGGGCGCTCCAGACGAATCTTCACGAGGTGAATAGCATGATTCAAAAGATTGTTCACTCGAAAAAGTCTTCCTCTATTCCCTTACCAGTCAATGTAATCTCAGCGCCTTGCTCGGACCAGTCTAAGGGTCGTCAAGAACAAGGTACAAGGCATTTGAGAGGATCTTTTGACATTTGTAGATATCGAGGAAGAGCCTTCCAACCGGGTTCGGAAAGTCGCTGATCTTCCGGTCCAAGCAGCCCCAATCGTTGTCGATGAGCTGTTATCTTCCTCGATATCTACAAATGTCAAAAGATCCTCAAAAATGCCTTGTACCTTGTTCTTGACGACCCTTGGTCCGAGCAAGGCGCTGAGATTACATTGACTGGTAAGGGAATAGCGGAAGACTTTTTCGAGTGAACAATCTTTTAAATCATGCTATTTACCTAGCGAAGATTTGTCCGGAGTATCCTTCGTGCCCTCTTATCCCCTCTCCTCACGCCGTCTACGCAGGCTCAGTATTTCTTCAGCGCTGACAAAGAATTTATTTCCACTTTACACCCCATAGATAACAATTCCTCTTGTACTTTAAAAGTATTACCTTGACCATCAACACGATTTTTATGGATATGTAATTTCTCACCATGTACAAACCACAAAGTACACAGGAACTCATCGTAATATCTTGCAAGGTGTTCTTAATGTAAACGAGATATATTTTTTTGGAGAAATAAAAATAAAGGCCAATCGAAACTCGTTCAAGTTGTAATGATGGAGGGTAATAACCAATTAAATCATTTCCACACATTCCTGAAACAATCACTTGGTGGTATTTGAACACGATTATCAACCGTAAATCACGGAACTGCTCCTCTCCGATATATGAATGAGTGCAAGAGTGTAAGAGTCCGTTGTGGCAATAGGCCCGCAGCGCGTGCATAAATCACGAAAATAAACTGCTCTGTTGGAAGCGTGCTTGAATTTCAACAGATGAGCCGCAAATTCGGCAACAATTTGTGACGCTGATGAATAATAAAGCAGCTTCTATTTCCAAAACGGTGGAATTCACTTGGTTATAAATAGCCTCACGTTTAGGAGAGTGAATTTTAACTTTGCATAAACAATGGTCAACCTCAGGAGTTGGACGATTGTGATCTTTGGGTTGAATTCGCACATTTCTTGTCAAACGTCATAACCTTAAACGAAAGAAAAAAAAAACTAACTAACAAGAACAAAAACCCGGTGTCTTGCCGTAATTTGGTCACAGATGTATCCTTTGTTCGTGAATCGTAGTCACACGCAAGGTAACTTGATCACAGGCGGCCGCTGGAATCGATGTCAATTTCGATTTTGCGATTTACTGGTGCAGCCAAAAGCACAATAGAAAAATTGAACTTAGCAAAGATCTGCCAAAATGTTTTAGAATATTTTAAGGTGGCTCTGAATCCGCTACTGAGTTTTTTTTAAACTTTGCAGAGAGTTCCGTCTTAGCTTCCTAATCAGTTTTCTGCAATAAAAAACGGGGTCACCGAGTTCGTTTTTGAGATGTCAGCGCTTAAACACAAAATATTGGGAGATTTTAGATGGTTCTTTGTTGCCATGGTAGTTTATTACGTTACATTAATATGTGCATCGTGTTAAGCAATTCTTGGTGGTTTGTATGGTACCATAACATTGCCGTTAACAAAAATAGTGTTGTAGAGTAAATCCTTCTAATATATAATAAGGCATTCCCTCCAAATTGTTGAAATATGTTTGAGCCACCTTAAGTTCCTTCAGTAGTCTCTCTTCTACGACTGCTTGGATTCATGGGACTGTTTTCATTTGTGAACGATGTTTTACACTTTTTAGGATACATAATCAAGAAGAACGGACAATTATGCAATCAGTATCTTTAATTCTTTTGTTTCTGTCACATGAATTAATATCACATGCATGAATTTCATTCAAGCTCAAAAAGACATCAACTTCTTATTCCCAGCTAAAAGAGCTATTTCACTATCTCTCAAAGCATAATTATTAATATAAATTTCCTTGTGACTCCATGAAGCGTCCTGCAGTGTCCTGCAATGATAAAGAAAAGTCAAGAAAAAAAGAGAGAACATATTAAATCAGTTGAAGTGACGAATATATTTTAAATATGCAAAACCCAAGTCTGAAAGCCCGAAACTTTCGCGCTGCATATTAATTTAGCCGCGTACACAAGCACTGTACTCTTAAACTGGTGAGTCTTTGACGCCATTATCTCCTCGATCCAGCCCTCTCAATATTTTTAAGTCACTAATGGCGGAATTCCAATTAAAATAAAAAGGAGCCTTTTTGAAATGAAGGCTTTAAACTTGGGCTGCTTAGTGTTTAGTTAACATAGTTTTGAAATCCAAAGAAAAAGAAGAATTGATTTTTTGGCCATCATAATAGCACTTAAACGTGATTGCAATTGTGTGGTACATTAAAAATACGTTTGACTCCAACCCGGGATTTTTCTTCAGAGTATCATGCCAGCGTACGTATCAACGCCCTTAAGTATTTTAGTTAATTGTCCTGTTACAAAGACAACAGTTTTTCATTTCTTACATTTCTTTTATCTTTATTTATGCTATACTTACGAAAAAAGACAAGTAAACACATGAGCAAAAAGCAAAGACATTCTTATCTGACTCTCAGCCTGGGTATGTTTTTAAAATTTTCGTCGGTAAATTCTAACATAGGAGGCTCTTATACAGGAAAAAGAGTGTATTATTCATTATTAGAAGTTGAATACGTTCCTAAATAATGTAAAAGGTAAAAAACTGTGAAAAAGTGCAAATTGGCGCTAAAGAATAGCAAACTAAATCCATGATTGAATTGAAGGCACATTTATTTACAAACAACTTACCGTTCCTTTCTCATGTTTATTATGCTTCAGCTGAAAGTAGAAAATGAAGAGAAAAGCTCACTTAATTGCCGAGTAAAACAGGAAAACTTCGACCGTGCCTGCTAATAGCTCGCGTTTAACGTTTTTTACCGGGTACTCCGGTTTTCCCCTCTCTACAAAAACCAAGATTTGATTTGATTTGGTTTGAGTTAATTTCATTAGTTTCCTCAATGAGTGCTCTAGTGCTAAATCCATTGATTCTAAAATAAAGTTGTTATTATTAATATTATTAACCCCTTATCCTGAGTATAAAGACAATCTTTATTTCAGTTTGGATCCAAACCAAAATATGTATTTTTCTCCAAAGAATTGTTGCCTTCCAGATTAGCTATAACGTAGTAAAAGGAACTAAAGACGCTTTAGAATCACATTTGATGGAAAATAAAATGTTCATTAAATTGCACATTTTATAGGTAATAAAACTGGCACATCACATTTCTCGTGAAAAGATAAACGATGACTTATGTCTTTTACGATTTATGTTCAAAGCAATGCCTCTTTTATGTGTATGTCCTTTGAATGTCTTTATGCGCGTGTTGCCGCCATATTTATTTATGGACAAAAGCTGTGCAATAATATATAATGCGATAAATGTGTTACTGAATTTCTTCAGCTAAGGCGTTTACGATTACGAATTAACTCACGGCATAATGTGTCCATCGGGCTTGTGTCCAGGTAGAAATCTCCTTCCTGCTTGGTTTCCTCAGCCCTGTATCCCATGAGAGGACATCCTTCATCACCGCAGCCGTTGCACCACCCGAACGTATACCAAACGTAGCTGCTACATGGGTGTCCTTTAAACGGGTTGCTGCAATCCTCCGTCAACGTTTTGATATAGAACTCTGTGGACCTCAGGTGGTTACAGCCCACTGTGAATGTAAGATCTGTAAAAAAAAAGCAAAGAAATATTGACACGGTTTGAATTAAGCGGCATGCATCTTATTAATTAATCAGTGTTTGATTCTCGTTAGTTTCAGACGTATAAGAACTGAGTAAATCAAGTTAATACGTTGGTTTGTTGCAGGTGATTTGATTGTTACGCCATCTCTGCGAAGTGCGATGCTTCAGTGACTTGACGCCTTTAAAGCAATCCTCGGAAAGACCAATTTTCCCCCCAAAATTCTGTAAGTAAGGTGCCCCTGACGCGAAGGTCCTTTAGAAGGGAACATACACTTTTTTCGTGTGGCAAGTTATCCGGGCCCAGTTGTTTCAAAATCATGGCCACGATTAACTATCAACCGAGGTTTCAATTTTTCCCTTTGAAAAGTCCTTCTTTTAAGAAGTGCGCATGTTCAGAAAGGAAAAATTGCACGAAAGCTCCTTAAATGGATAAAAATGTAAGTGAACTTTGAAACGCACCTCGTGTTCAACCCGGAGTGCTAGGGAGGGGACTGCTTGTGATATCACCTACACTAGACACGCCACCTTCAAATAACGAGACGTGAATTCACGAGAACATACCCGTGGGGTCATTCGCACAGCCTGGTTGAAGGCTGCCACCATTTGGGAAGAAGTCAGTATGGCCCACGTGGTCTGGAGTTCCTACTACTCCCATGTTTGTGTGGACGACGTCAACGTATTTCGCATCAGTTTTATCCAGATGAACTGCATTGTCGCTTCCAGTGAAAAATGGCAAGGCGGGATCTAAACCTTTACGTATTAAAAGAAAAAAGAAGAACTTAGGAAGAATTACTATTACAAGTTTTTTGAAGTATGTAATAATTTAAGCGTTCCTTTTAAGTAAGGAATCACTTTTAATATTATCCGTGCTCAGCCATATGATTTTCCGATACACACAGTACACCAATCCTAATAAACTGGTTCCTACTTTATCTCTAATAATTATGAAAAGATTTTCTTGCTTTAATAATGGAGGTTTCGCTCCATTCCTGCACGTTTTCTAAAATATCTCTTTCATTTGGTGCGAATGTTTTCAAAATGTTCATTATTCACAGTGTCCATGTTTTGCCGGCATGGTGAAAAGGAAGCATAGAGGAGGTCCTTTTAGTAAACGCAAGGGTATAATGCATGTCGCTGAAGTGTATGACAATAAACGCCTAAAAAGAACTAATCGGGGTAAATTGATCCACAAATTAATAACGTGAACAGCTTCCTTAGCCGCCTGCTAAAATTGAAAATTATTTAAAGAATCCTACCAGTTATGCGGCCAATGGTCATGCCGTACTTCGTCTGCAGATAACTCCCCGCATATCCGACAACGTGAGCTCCAAGACTGAACCCAATAAGGTAGAAATTGTCAGCCAAATCCTTTGAATTGCCGTTGTGATATATTAAGAACTGTGCAAGCTCGGCCATTTGAGCGCCGACCAGCCGTGTGTTTCCAGATGACACTCCTAAGTCTTGATTTGCTCCAACACTCCAGTCTGTCATGATAACGTTGAAGTCACCTTTGTCCAGCAAAGCGTCTTTCATTCTAAGCCCCCAGTCGTAGTATCCAGAGGAAGTTTCTATGAAGTCGAGGTAATTAATATTGTTACTTGGATTCGTAAGTGCGTTCGATAGGA
>OX421450.1:12778916-12806416 GCA_949126865.1 Montipora capitata | reverse complement strand
TTTATGGGGATACAAATTGATCCTTATTGCCTCGTTCAAGATAAATATTCTTTTGAATTTTAAGCTTAAGAACGAGGCATCAAGGGCTTATTTGAATAAAAACAAAAGAATAGTTAAATGGCGGCCATTTTGGAATAAGGTATATACTACCATTGGCGTAGCTAAAATACTTATTGCTAAAACATACTACCTTAATTTAATTTATTTGTGTAGAAAATACACCATATTTACTAAATTTTATGAATTTATGCTCCAAAAAGTGCTAAAATTTGCTAATTATGCCGTGGCAGTGCCAGTTTAAAAGTTTTGCTCCAATTATGCCAAAAATTATGCTAGAACAATCTATAATTGCGTCCATAACTGCGAGGATCATAGCTTTACTTGATCTTTTTTTTTTTGTTTGTTTTCTTAAAACTTTCTTAAAAATAAATAAATCACAAGGCTCTAAGATAAAATGCATCTATGAGGTGGATAAGGAAGAAAGCAAGAAAAAGTAGAACAGTGTTAGAAATCATGCAAAGATTTTTTTCCCATTGCTCTTTTTTTTCCTGAAGGGCAGTTATCTGCGAGAAAAAAAACCTTGTTCTTGGTAAGGTCGGTTAAGGTCATCCAGTGCGGTGAGCTCCTCTGATCCACTCAATTTCAAAACAAGACCTTTCAGTTACTCTTCGTCATTTTTCCCTTTAGAGTTAACATGCACACATGCAGGGCTAGAATACTAAGCATTACGTATTGCACAACTTAGGTGTGGAAATATAGTTTCGATATAAGGGAAAAGAAAATTCACTATTAACACTGACCACATACAGGTTCTAAAATAGACGAATACTTACCACCTTGCTTGACTTGGTTAACTTCCTTTTGGTTCCGATGATCTTTCTTCTTCAAGGGCAAGAAAGATTATGGAGAGAACTAAACAGAGGGGTTACTTATATGCAAAACGTGCGATTGAAATGTCAAACTGTCAATCATCGTCCATTAGTGGTTGGAATGTGAAAGAAGAAGGCAGAGTGCCAAAGGAGAAAAGAGAACTGAGAAAAGTTTGTTCTATCACATTTTTTCTATGGTGAAGTTCTGCTATAGTTGAGCAAAGTAACGGTTCCACTCTACTCGGTTGTGTATATAACTCACTGGACTGCTTATTTTTTGTCCTGAAAGAATAAATCGCAAAAAAATAAGAACGTTAAGCGGTCTCAGCCCCAACAGTTAGACCTTCTTATAAAAAAAATAGTAGCTTCTTTCATGTTGCTAAAGTTATTCACAAAAGAATTTAATACAATGACACAAAACAAATGATAACTTGGTAATAGATTTTGTTTGGTTCGAAAATTAATTATAAGTGTTAAAAGTTCGTTAATTTTAACACTTAATTTCATTTCTGGCGCACACGCAAAAAAGGAAAATAACTGTGTTATAATTAAAATGTTCCTACTGCGTTTTACTCATAGGAACGCAATGGTTGCGATAGAATTTTAGCACGAGAGGGAGCGAATATGCTTTGAGGTGTAACATACAAAAAAATGCACAAAAAATATCGAATAAGTGAAATTTCTGGACAGCTTAACAGTTAAAACCTTGAGCGCATAAAAAATTTACATCAAAAAAGTAAATAATAAAAGAATGAAATTAGTTACTATATTGGTTTACACAGGTTTTTTTTTTTTTTAAATGAAATCGGCACATTTTTAAGACTGAGGCTGAACGTTTTTATATTCTTTTGTAATTTGGGCTTGAAAACGTTGTTACTCAGGTTCTAATTATCCTTTTCTTCTTTTTTCTGTATGGCCAGTGCATCATGCAATAAGAAAACCACATTATTATTGTTGTTTAAAAACGTCCCAAAGTATCTTAGGTAATTGTCCTATCAGACTACAGTTTTACATTTCTGTTGGTCCATATACTGAGACTCAGCCTGGGTATGTTCTTAAAATATTGCCGTGAACGCGTTCAGAAAGGTTCTTATAAAAAAGTAATGTATTTCCGCTAAGTTAAAATCATAGCAACATATTGGTTGAATTATTCAATGAGAAGGAAAGAAACTGCTTGGTAAGAAAACAAGAGAAATTTCTGGTTCGAGATCTGATGGATTGCTCGTTGTTGTTCAAGCGATGTGACGAAGAGTTCGCAAACTTTACTATCAAAATAGTATCGCAAAAGTCTCAAGGATTTTGTCTGCAAGGACAAAATGCGCTTTAGCAAGAGTAACAAATAAAAAATATATAAGAATTTAACAAAGAGACTGAATAAACGAAAGCAAAGAATTTTGTCTGCTACGACAAAATATACATTTGCAATAATCGCAAAGTCCCCGCTGGAAGAATACCAAATTTATCAAAGGGAAAGATGGCAAAAGCCTTTTTGCATTTACAAAGACATTAGTCTTTTCAACGCCACTAACGTATTTGTCTTTTGGCTTTCCGAGTTCGGAAAGACTTCAGTGTCAGCGTGTACTTTGTTCTTAAGGACAAAATCATTGCAACGGATATTTGCGGTTCTCATCCCTTTTTCTCTTCTTAATTAGTTTTAAACATTTGGAATTCATTAATATGGACCACACTTTTTTCATAAAACTGCCTAGATCCTTGCGACTTTTGTGATATTTGTTGTATTTGCAGTTTGGACTCCTCTGCCTTTTATTCTCTTTCATTGTTAAATTTGTTATTCTTGCGACATTTGGAATTATTGCAAACGCACATTTTATCCTTGCAAACATAATCCTAGTAACTTCTGCACTATTTCTTTGCTAGCGCTTTAAAGCACTCCACGGTGAGCTCAACAAAGTGAGAACTTGGTGCTGTCTTTAACACAAGAGCGAAATTAACACCCTCTACAATGTTTACTGTCCGACACTATAGGCTTCTGGCCATCTTTATTAACTAAAGGTCGAAAATGAAAAGTTTGAGAAAAAGAAGACAGAAGAACAGTTTCACTAATGATTTGTGCAGATATCTTATTCATATATTGAGTGATAAAGAAGAAAAGAAGAAACGAGAAAAAGGTATCAAAAGTGTTTTTGCCCTAAGAGCTCCGAGAAACGACTGAAATTAGAAGTAAATTTGTGCTTATTTCTTCAAGGTAATCAACGCTGAAGAGTAAAATATCAAAGCAACTCCTCACGAAATCAAGTAATGAGTAAACAAAATGGCAAGAGTCATTCAGAATCAAGAGGATAGAGAGACATAGGGCCGTTTATACTAGAGAAAATAAGCCGCGGCATACTCTGGCCGCGGCGTACATAATACAGAATACGCGAAAGGAACTAATTATACTAGTATAAACTCCCAGGCCAAGAGAAAGCCGTGAACGTAGATTTTGTACCATTTATACGGGATGTTCGCGTCTTATGTAAGCCGCGGCCAGAGTATTAATGCGTGGCTTATTTTCTCTCGTATAAACGGCCCTAATTGCTAAGACATTAACACAACCAACCACCCGTCCCGCTAAAAAAAACCTGTTTCCTTTTTCATTGATAAGTAATGATCAGTGTTTATACTACTTTTATAATGTAGTATTCTATCGTGTATTCCGGGCAGCTATTTTATGTTCTCTTTTTCTTTCATTTTGCTGTATCCATGTCCTACATGGCTGTTGAGTAACGTTTCCAATCAGTCCGGCAGTGCAATCGATTATAGGGTATAAATATATATCAGAAGTGTGAAACTTGACTTTTGCAAAAACAGTGCTCCATACATAGGAGTAGAGCGAAGTATATATGAAAGAAAAAAAAACAAATATTTGTAAATATATATATATAGCCTGCTTAATATATATATATTATATATTAACTTCGGTCTAGTGGTTAAAAACAACACAAAAATCCTGGATCCATCAGATCTCGTACCAGTGATAAATATTCTTTTCTTTTCTTTTCTTTTCAAGCTGTTTGGGCCCTTTTCATTGAATAATTCATTCGCAACCAATCCGTTGCTATGATTTTAACTTAGCGGAAATAGGCCAGCGCTAATTTCATGCTTATAACATTTTCTTTATTGATATTAATGTTCTTATACGCTTAAGGTTTTTGCTTTTAAGCCGTCCAGAAATGTCACTCATTTAATACTCTGCGTGCTATTATTTGTATACACCTCAAAGCATATTCGGTCCCTCTCATGCTAAAATTCCATCGCAACCACTGCGTTGCAGTGAGCAAAACTCGGCGGAAACATGTCAATTATAACTCTTATTTTCCTTTCTTTGCGGATGCGCCAGAAGTAATAAAATCGAACATTTTTACTTTTTTGAGCCCTTATTTACTCACTTGCATTATTCTAAGTTTTACTTAAAGCTCGATTTTCCGAATTTTCGTGCTGTAATATCTACTCACCTGGCATAAATTAACGAAGTTTTAACAGTTAGTTCCTGGCCTAAACAAAAGTAAGCGATAAGAAGTCACCACGTTTCGACCTCTCCACGGAGGTCTCAGGTGTGAATAAAACTACAAGATTAGCATGAACATCTTACTAACAGTTCAAATGTTCACATAGGTAGGAAAATAGATATTTTATCAAATTTTAGCGTTCCTGACATTCTTGCCTATTTTATGAACGTTTTAATTGTTAGTATTATATTCATGTTAATACAGTACTTTTATTCACGCGTGAAAATGACCGCACTGAGAGGTCGAAACATCATGACCCCTTTTCGCTTCTCTTTATCACGAAATCAATTTCTTAGAAACTGCTCATTTTCAATTCAACGCTTCTGGTACTGAAATAGGCGTTTAATTGAGCCGGTGAGGGTTGGGAAACTAACGGAGCGCTATTTAAGGTGAAAGTACGGGATTTAAGAGTGAAGTTTGTCGATTGCCACAACGGAGGTTAAGTATTACTAAAACAACAATGGTATAAAGAAATAACAGTATACCTCCTGAATAATCAATAAGTGTGTCAATCTTGAAAGATATTATGCATGAACTGGATACTCGGAAAAATCCGAGCCCCAGATGGGATTTCAACCCACGATCCTCTTAGTCCTGTTCCGGGACTCCCTCTTACCCCGCCCTGAAAATGGGCCTGGAACCCCGGCGGGAAAAGAGAGAGTCCTATATTACTTGCAGGCGCATGCTCCGAATGAGCCAATCATATTGCATTAGATGCCAGGCTGGATATCTAAATATAGGGAACCTTGAAACTCCGACAAAAAACGTATATGAAAATTACTGTGTGATTTGCAGTGTCAGGAAAGAGAACATCTAAATTATGCCTCGTCGTGACCAAACGAGGAGAAAAAACCCCGATCGCAATGATGTTGGAAAATTATTGCCGAATAAATGTAACGACTGAGAGAAGATCGCAATTAATCGATGCAAAGGCTGAACTACTAAATATAGCATAGGATTTCACTAAGCGACAAAACAGCTCGGGGTCAGAATTTCATATTATCTGCAGTACTTTACCTCTAACAATGAGTTTCAGAAGGAAAGTGCTTTTAAGTAGCAACAATAAAAGAAAGGTGACACACGCTTTTAATTAGCATTTTTCATCCTTACGAACACAAATTTTGACCGGAAAATAAATGGTGACAACTTCCGAATAATTGATGTTTGACTGTGCATAAATATGTATAAATTTAATAGGAACATTTATGCTTCGTCATTGCGTTATCAACACAAACTGGTATGTAAAGAAACAAATAGTCCAGGTTGTGATTCAATTTCGTTGAACTTTTTATCTAACTTTATCAGGAATAATGCTCCGTTTTTCTAGTGGTCTTTTAGTTTTTCCGATATAAAAATCATTGCAGTCTCAACAGGCAGCTCTACATAACTACATAAAACCTTAGCCATTTGGCCACGGCCACGGCTTGTAAGGAAAGAAAGATTTAATGCGACGAGTGCTTGGAAAAATTATTCTAAAGAAAAATTAATAGTCTGAGTAAATTACTGTATTCTAATTACTCAAAAAAAAATAGTCTGTTTGTTACCGGTGTTTGTGTATTATTCCTGATAAAACTGAGAGTATTTACAACATTTTTTACTTGATTGTTTTATATTGGGTATCCAAACAATTTGTCCCCGATTTTGAAAAAAATTGGTAGGCCTAAACTCCTGAAACAATCACAGTTTCAATAATTACTGTGCAACTCAAGATCAGTGCATTTATCACATAACTAGATCGACAGAAGTAATGAACAGTAAATAATGAACAATAAACATGAGTTCCAGCAGGAGATTTATCAGTCTAGCTTCATTGAGTGATTCACATCCACGACCTACAGTATATTTGTAAGTTTCAGTGAGTCTCGGGAGAGCAGTTAAATCAAAATTTGATATTTTTCTGCGCCAACATCATGCAGCTGTTCAGTTGGGTTTCGGGCACGAAATTCCATAATTCGTATGTCATCCATGTGATCTTCCACGATTGGGACTCACGATAAGAAGGATTGATTTACAATTAACATCGGACTCGGATCGAAGAAAATCGCAAACATGTTAAAGGAACAACCATGTAGCAAACAGACTTGCCAAATCCTGTTGCAGGTTTAACAAAGCCATCATTACCGGTAACGACTGCATGAATAGCTTGCAGTTGTTCCGCCTTAGGCACAAAGGTAAAGTGGCATTTCTTAAAGGCGAAATCAATTGCCTCCAGAAACTTGGCGTTATAATTTCCTTTCACATTATCCCCATAAATCCAGTGTAAAACAGTCCAGGATTGTTATCAATTTTGATAACCACTACCAAAACAAACCATTAGCCAATCACTGCTCAAATTCGCGTCCACGTGACCATATTGATAAGCAACTGCGTGAAAATTCAAAATGGCGGACGATAGTGCGAAACGCTGGGCAAGAGGAAGGAATTTTCAATGCTTATATCACAGTGAAATGCATAGAATGTGGAATGTTTGGGCAAAGTTATTTCGAGGCTTTATTTTGAATACCTAATCTAACAACTGTCCCGAGTAAAATAACAGTAAAGGAGACGACAACAGTTAAGCTAAAATGCACTGTTTATTCTTCGATACTGGGCATGATATTTTCATCAGTCATCAGTCGGCTTCTTTTTCTTCGGAGGCGAAACTGGGGCATTCTGTATAAAATATAAATGAAACAAGAAAAGTAAATTATTTCGTTTATGAAACAGCTCTTAAATTGCCGAATGCACAGGAAGCCGCGATGGTCCAGGGGAAAAGTTACTTTTTATTTACACGTTACGACATTAATATTGCCAAATTAAAGCCGCTGAAATTACTCTCTGTATGTGTGTGCAGTGCTTAAATACCAAAAACATATTACCTTACGAACGTGTTTGCAGAACGTCTTTGCTCTTTCACAACTTCGAGCAAAATTTCACGGATCATCTTTTTGTTCTAAAGTAAGAAAAATGTACATGTATGCATACCTGCCAACTCTCCCGGTTTTCCCTAGTCTCCTTCGCTGCCGTTAGTCGGGTCGTCACGTAACGCTCCTCCCCCAACTAACGGCTGCGAAGGAGACTAGGTTTTCCCGGGAGTCTCCAAGTTTTTCATCAAATCTCCCGGTCTCCCGGTTAAGCAACCAAATCTCCCGGGAACTACCTACCGTGGCTTTTTCTATTTTTTTTTCACTAATTTCGTTATTTTCGCGATTTCAAAAAAGAAAATTAAGCAAGAAGTGGATTTAGTGCTCTAATTTGATCGGAAAACGTAAATCAGCGGAAGCAATCAATTTTATATATATTTAACGAGTATCGTAACTGGTCAGATATAAACCAATCATATTGCACAATACATAGTAGAAAATTGGCGCAGTTTTCGCGCACTGTTTACATCTGATCTGTCGAAGCAAAGATGGCCAACATGGATTTCGATTCACTTCAAAAGGAATTCTTAGGCGCCCTTCCCTCGGGTTTTGAGGGGGTGAAAAACCTTGCTTTGCAGAAAGTGGAGAGGATTATTCCTCTAGCTGGCGTCCAGCCATTTGCAAACACACAAGGTAAGCTACTTTTATGAGTGTTCTTTTGAAATTTGAGCGGGTTAGAGTTGCAAGTCACCATGCCAAATAGTTTCCATAAAACTTTACTTCTGAAAAATTCATGAATTGGAAACTTTTCTGATTTTCTAGTGCCTAAAGTTTCCAATTCATGAATTTTTCAGAAGCCCAGTTTGTAAAAACTATTTTAAATCACTTTTCCACACAAACACTGTTAATTTCAGACGTATTTGCCTTCTCATTATTGATAAGATGGCTTCCAAAACCATCATGATAAGTTCTATTCAGGCTGCAAACTCACTCAAACTCATTATTACTCGAACTCGGCTTTGATAGATCTCACGCATTCAGACAAGTTTCCCACGCCCAACTGACAATAGTGAGTATAATTGCTTAAAAACCGATTAAATACAAATTTAAATTTTTTCGGCCAAAAACAGTTGATGAGTCCGGTTTTGAAGTCGTCAAAAATCCTTCTACACCCTCGATTTTCTTCGGAAGTTGTCGGGAAACCTTCGGCAATCGCCGGAAGTCATCGGAAATCTTCGGCGATCTTCGGAAGCCTTCCAAAATCTTTGGCAAGCTTCGGACGAAAATTATCTAGACGTTTCGAGATTTTTGTACTCTGGGGGTTGGCAGTTATGTGTATGATACTTTCAAATGGGCTTCAGTATTTCTCAACAACGTACTAAACTTAACACAGAAATACATCATTCAACCAAATTTTTAAAAAAAATTGTAAATAGAAATGAGAGTCCTCTTAATGAAAACGAAATAATTGAATACATAACCAGGTTGGATCCAAACATAATTGGACTAATAAAGTTGTGTTTTGCTACACTTTGCAGGTGATCAACGGCCATCACTTTTTTGACAGGCATTGTTCCTGTGTCACTCAAGCCTTCGATTCCACTGCACTTTTCAGAATTAATACCAAAATATCGTACAAAGTCTTCCTTGAATTTGTTTTTAGGCCTTTTAGTCTTTTTTGACGTTGCAGAGCACAAAATATACATAATTTTGCTAATTTTTTCCTGTGGGCGTCAGCATCCGCCATCTCAACGCCTAGGAGTAAATCAATCAAATATGGCCGTCATTATTAAGAGCACATCGCAAATCAAAATACCCCCTTGCACATTTTTAATAGATCGTGCACAACAGCAAAAACACAGGAAAGTTCAAGTAAAAGACTTAAAGATAGCGACATTTTTTTTGCAAATGCTGGAAAAATCTACAAGTACCTTTAATTTAACGACAAAGTGTTCAACCTGCTCTTCCACCGCCATCTTTGAGAAAGGCGAAGAACGTTCCTTTCTTGTCCATATCGAGTAGAGTTGCGGGTAGATAACCCAACCAGTTCCGAACAAAAAACGAATAAAGCAAAGTGTATACAAAATCCTCCGATTTCTGCAATGGCCGCCATGTTGTGACGTAACATGGTTATCAAAATTGATAACAATCCTGGACTGTTTAAGGGGTTGAATGTGGTGAAGTGGTCAGAGGAGAGCTCTAACAACCATGCAGAGGAACAAGACATGATATTTTGCTGGGAAAGATTCCTCGACCAGATCTACATATAGTTAAACTACTTTTTCAATTGAAATGTGCCCATAGTCATTAGCCATAGTTTAAGGAGGTAGATTGCCTATGCACACTCTTTCTTTGCATATTTTTAACAGACCTTTGAGTGGACCGTTAAAATGATTGCAGACTTGCTCATTTATGTGGCAACTGAGTAGGGCGTGGCAAATTAGAACTTTTACCAGACTGACAAAATGTAGAGGGAGAGTAATCACTGATATACGTGCAAAACAATAGGCAGGATAGTTTTTCTTGATCTCTCTTTTTTCGGTAGGTAGCTGAAGGCTTGGTGAAAGATTGCCAGTCGGAGGATGTATTGATGTTTATTACAGGGGCTGACCGAGTTCCTCCTCTTGGGTTTGGAAAACCCATTACAATTGCTTTCTATGACCAGGATGGTGAAAAAAGGAGGCCTTCATCATCTACCTGCAGTCTACAGCTGAACCTGCCACGTGGTGAAGAAGATGTCAATGCATTTAATGATCTGATGGTTAGCGCACTCAAGGAAAGCTGTGGCTTTGGAAAAGTGTAATCACCACATTCAGACTTAATTTTTTTAGTAACATTGTTACTGTTGTTTTTATCACAGAAAAGAAAACTCTTTTAGAAGTTAGAAGAAGTTAGTGCATTTAATAATGATCTGAAGGAAAGCTGTGGCTTTACCACATTGAGACTGTGTCGTTCGAGACTAACGCTAATGACTTAATCACTGTAATATGAAGATTCTAAACTTATAATGGCTTACGTCACAGTAGCTCGTTAGATTGTGAACATTTTCGTTGTAAGCGGAGGCAGATCGAGAAGCCACCGGGTAACTATACATTTTATATTTAAGACCTTGTTTCTGCTTTGTAATTATTACTTATGAGGACGTACATATTTCTTAGATTTCGAACGCACTCCTCCTCACGTATGCTACTGAATAAAATGGAACTGTGATAAGCCTTTGTTTGAAACCGATGGTGTTAAAGGACCGTGAACAACGAAACATTCGAAATCCGTTTAGCAAATAGCAAAACCTCCGTGGGCAAAAAGATGTCGGCCGCGGAAGAAGCAAAAATCATCCGAAGATCTGCTAAAGGAAGATTCACAAGAAAAAGGAATGAGCTTCTCAAATCTATCGCTGACAAGAGAAACAGAGAGATTATCGAAAGCAATTATTCTCAGCTGGTAGAAGCATGGGGACTCTTAGAAAGCAAACACGATTTATACGCCATGTATTTGACTGACGAAGAAGTAGAAACTGCCGATAACTGGACAACGGAAGTCCAAGAATCATTCACGGAAGCTATGACTATGAAGATGAGTTACATAAACGACATAGTAGTATTACAATCTAGAGCGCGCGCAGAAGCAGAGCATGAAGAAGTGAGAAACAACGAGCGCGAGCAAATAAAGAGAATAATTGATCAAACAGCGATAAAGGAGAAGCACGGCACAAGTTGCTTTTGAAACATCGTGCCAAAGCGTTATCAATATCCTAGAATCAAATAAGGGGACGATCTCTACAATCCAAAAATTTCAGCTCCAATTTGAAGAAGCATTTAAGGAATGCAAACAAACTAATAAGGAGCTACTTAATTTGCTGACGAAAGAATCAGCAGAAGCTGAAATCAGATGGATTCACGATATTCAAAGAAAGTACAACGGGATAATTGAAAAACTAGATGTGCAAATTGCTAAAGATGAACAACTAAAGGAATCAAAGCAAGCGATAAAGGAAAAAACGACCAACCTTGGCTTGGAGAAAATAAAATTGCCCAAATTTGATGGTGAAATACGAGAATATCCACAGTTTAAAAGAGATTTCCAAAGGAATGTTGAGCCCACCTTAGACAAAGGCGATGTTTCGTACGTCTTACGATCCTGTCTCGGTAAAGAACCTTACGAAACAGTAAAGAGTGTAGACGATGACATTAACGAAATGTGGAAACGCCTCGATGATAAGTACGGAGACCCCACCAAGGTTGCAGATGTGATCATTGACAGTATTCGACGAACCAAAATCATCAGAGAAGAAGAAGATAAACGACTCGTCGAATTTGGAAACATGTTGGAGGACGGATGCAGAGACCTAAGAAGACTTGGACTTGAGGCAGAGATTACAACGACCAGTTCTGTAAGCATTATAGAAAGAAAATTACCGATGGATATAAGGAGAGAGTGGGCTCAAACAGTCAGCTCAGATGCAAGTATGATTGACAAGATGAACACGTTTCCAAGCCTTTTACGATAGTTACTAAATCAAAAGAGAGCCATAGAATATGATTGTGCCGCACTTCGGGCTTACAACTCCAACACGGCAATGTCTAAAGCAGTCGCGCACCACGCAACCGCGAGAGAATACACTGACGAAAGACAATCGAATTATTCTAAATGCTTGTTCCACAACAACGCTGAGCACTGGACAAATGAATGTAAATTATATCTGTCCGAATCAGTAGATGGAAGAAAAAGAATGTTAAAGGAAAAGGGTGCGTGTTGGTCATGCTTGAAAAGAGGACATCGCATACATATGATTGTAAAAGAAAAGGAAGTTGTGGCATAAACGACTGCGCGGGAAAACATCATAGAACCATCCACGAGGAAAGAAAAGAAGTCACAGCGTCAGCAAATATCTGTAGCAACTCACAAATCGATACATGTCTCCTGCAACTTCAAAGAATAAAAACAAAGAGAGGATACGTAAACGTCATGTGGGACAACGCGGCTTCCATATCACTCATCACAAACAAAAAGGCACGGGAAGAGAAACTAAAGGGAATACGGGTAGAGCTGTCTATCGTAAAAGTGGGTGCGAAAAGCGAGAAGATTGCATCAGAAAAGTACCGTCTATGTCTCATTGATAAAAAAGGCCAAATTGTCGAGTTTGACGTTTATGGCATCGACAAGATCACCTCAGACATTCAAAGCATAAATATTGATGGTATAGTTCAATTGTTCAAAAACGTTTCAAAGGAAGAAATTGTGCACCCTACCGAAGCAATCGATGTTCTAATAGGCTATGAATACGCTGGATTTCACCCTGAGAGAGAGCACTTGCTGCTTCTGAAGAATCGCGTCGGCCGATGCATAGGGCGAACACATCCATTAATCAAGGAAACCAGTGTGAAACCTAATCTCAGTGATGTAAACGTCCTTCATGTTATGAAAGCGAACGTAGAGGATTTCTACAACATCGAAAATCTTGGAATCGAGTGTAAGCCCCGCTGTGGAGGATGTAAATGCGGGAGATGTCCCATTGGGAGTAAAGAGTACAGCATTAAAGAGGAAAGAGAACTTGAGCTGATCGACAAAAATCTCGAATATGACTATCAGGATGGTCGATGGATTGCAGAATATCCTTGGATCAAAAACCCTTCTGCCCTCCCAGATAACAGGCGAGTAGCCGTGGCAACGCTGATCTCTACGGAGAAAAGGCTCCTCAAGAACCCTCAGCACGCCAAAATTTACGATATGCAAATAAAAGATATGGTTGCAAGGGATGTTGCCCGTAAACTCAGTAAAGAAGAACTAAACAGTTACAAAGGCCCTATACATTATATCTCGCATCATGAAGTTCTCAAACCAGATTCGAAGTCTACACAGGTTAGAATAGTGTTCAATAGTAGCGCTAAGTACATGGGCCATGTACTTAATGAATATTGGACAAAAGGTCCAGATCTACTCAACAATCTAGTGGGAGTATTAATACGGTTTAGGGAGAACCAAGTAGCATTGATGGGTGATATCAGGAAGATGTACCATACCGTAAAGACGAAGCCAATAGATCAGCACACCCACCGATTCTTGTGGCGAGATATGGACACGACGAGAGAACCAGATACATATATCATACAAAGAGTATCATTTGGTGATAAGCCATCAGGCACCATTGCGACAGTAGCCCTAAGAAAAACCGCTGAGATGGGAAGAGAAAAGTACCCGCGAGCAGCACAAATTATCCAAGATAATACTTACATGGACGACATCATTGACAGCATTGAGGACCTACCAACAGCGCAAACAATTGCCAGCGATATTGAGAATTTGATTAAGAAGGGTGGATTCCAAGTCAAGGGCTGGATATTTTCAGATGATCCTATAAATCAAGACAAAACGGCTATACCTAGCGAGCCAAATACATCGACAGAGAAAGTCCTCAGAATAATCTGGAATCCAGTCAAGGATTACTTATGCTTTGAAGTTAAACTAAACTTTTCACGTAAGAAACACAAGTTACGCATCGAAACAGATTCAAAGGCTAACCCGCTCCCCTACGAAATTCCAGAACAGCTAACGAAACGCATTATTCTTTCACAAGTTAATAGCATCTACGATCCGCTCGGATTATCAGGACCTTTTACAGTGAGAGCGAAAATAAGGATGCGTCAGATATGGGCAAGCGACATCAAGATGAACTGGGACAATCCTATTCCGGAGGAGAATAAGCGAGATTGGATAATGTTCTTCAAAGAACTACATGAGATGGACAATGTCAAATTTAAAAGATGCATGAAGTCACGTGATACAGTCGGAGATCCAATATTGATTATCTTTAGCGATGGATCCAGCCAAGCCTTCGGCGCATGTGTTTACGTAAGATGGGAACTAAAGGGTGGCCTGTTTAAAAGTAGCCTGATTCTGTCCAAGAACCGCCTTGCCCCGATTAAGAAGATTTCTATTGATCGCATAGAGCTATGCGGAGCAATAATCAACAAACGACTAAAAGTGCTCGTACAACAGCAGTGCAGATATCAATTCCAGAAATTCTACCATATCGTTGATTCACAAATAGTGCATGCTATGATTCAAAAGGATTCCTACGGTTTCAACACATTTGCCGCGACGCGCATAGGGGAAATTCCAGAAGGCACGGATCCTAAAGATTGGTACTGGGTCGAAAGCGAGTATAACATTGCCGATTGGTTAACGAGAGGCAAGAAACCGAGCGAGCTTGGTTTTGGTAGTAGTTGGCAGATTCCTTAACCAACCCGAGAGTGAATGGCCAATAAGTCGTAATTACGCTGAACAACAATTACCTGACATGATGAAAACCGTAAGAATTGCGACTGCAGTTATAAAGGACGATATAGTAACCAGAATTAACATAAACAATTATTCCAACTATGAGAGATTGCTACGAGTGACAGCGCGAGTTTTATCGATGTATCACACAGATTCGAAACCTACATTCTTTAATGTCAAAAGGGAACCCAGAAGATCTCATGAAGGCTGAAGATCTGTGGATCAAAGAAGCTCAGAGGAACATACAGGAAGAACTCAAGGCAGGAAAATACAAACGTCTATGTCCTCGCCTACGTAAAGATGGAATATATGTCGTGGGAGGTCGTGCCACCAGTTGGATAGAAATGAGTTACAACATATCTTATTACCCTATGAGCATCGCTTCTCACGTCTCTACGCAGAATATGTCCATAACAGGGGACATTACGGAGTATCTATAATTGCCAGTAAAATTCGCCCCAAATTCTGGATTACAAAGTTACTTAAGATGACGAAATCAATCAAATACAACTGTATCATATGCAAAAAGCTTGATAAAAAACTAAGTGAGCAAGTAATGGGAGAACTTCCAGAGGAGAGACTCAAGCCCTCTCCAGCCTGGCATTGCACAGCTATTGACTTGTTTGGTCCCTTCAAGATTAAAGATGAAGTAAGAAAACGAATGACAGGAAAAGCGTACGGAGTTATCTTCAACTGATTAGGAGCACGAGCCGTGTATCTAGATCTTACAGCGGATTACAGCACTGAAAAGTTTTTAATGGTGTTGAGAAGATTTGTTTCATTAAGAGGTTATCCATTCAAACTTTACTCCGATAACGGACCTCAGCTAGTTGCAGCTAATAAAGAACTGAAAAGTGTTACCAAAGGATGGGACTGGGAAAAATTAAAAGCCTTCGGAAACATAGAAGGTTTCCAGTGGGAATTCACAACAGCTGATGCTCCCTGGCAAAACGGAGTTTCTGAGGCTCTTGTAAAATCAGTCAAAAGAGCTATTGCCGCAGCCATCCATGAAAGCATTCTGACCTTTTCAGAGCTACAGACAGGTTTATTTGAGATCGCAAATTTGATTAATGAGAGACCCATTGACAGACATCCAACATCACCCGATGATGGAACATATTTATGTCCCAACGACCTTTTACTGGGAAGATCAACTGCCAGAGTGCCCAGTGGACCTTTAAAATTTACATCCAACCCACAACATCGATTTGCATTCATTCAAGGCATCGTTAACAGCTTTTGGAAAAAATGGACAAGAGATTACTTCCCCAGCCTTATTATTAGACAAAAATGGCACACTGCACAACGCAATATGATTTTCGGAGACATCGTCTTGATGCAAGACTCAAACCAAATCAGGGGACAGTGGAAACTCGGTAGAGAGTCAAAAATTTACCCAGGGAAAGACGGAAAGGTTCGTAAAGTAGAGGTACAGTACAAGAATCCCAGGCCAGGTGAACCTGTGACTAAATACGATGGGAGAGGGTATGTCACTGTTGAACGAGCTGTCCACCGTCTTATAGTATTACTGCCAGAAGAGGACAATAGAGACAAATCAAACTAATCGATTATTGACTCTGATCATTAACTCAAAATCTGTAAAAAAAATTTTTTTCGAGCTGGGGAAGTGTGTCGTTCGAGACTAACGCTAATGACTTAATCACTGTAATACGAAGATTCTAAACTTATAATGGCTTACGTCACAGTAGCTCGTTAGATTGTGAACATTTTCGTTGTAAGCGGAAGCAGATCGAGAAGCCACCGGGTAACTATACATTTGATATTTAAGACCTTGTTTCTGCTTTGTAATTATTACTTATGAGGACGTACATATTTCTTAGATTTCGAAAGCACTGCTCCTCACGTATGCTACTGAATAAAATGGAACTGTGATAAGCCTGTGTTTGAAACCGATGGTGTTAAAGGACCGTGAACAACGAAACAGAGACTTGAGCTTTTTACAAACATTGTTACTGTTGTTGTTATGCTTACTGAAAATAAATCGCTAATACAGTAGATAGTTATTGTTAGCATGGTAATCCATTGTCATACCTAAGATTGGGGAATGGTCAGGTAATGGATTTTTCTCTTGAACTTCATACGAACACTGTGTTTACTCACTACTGTTTTCTGGAACATACGTACATCACTAACCAATAAATAGTTTCTGTTAACACGGCAATTATTGTTTAAATGACACTGATCAATTATTGTTGATATACATATTCCTGCCAATGTAACACCAACCACTATCCCCTACCCCTTTAACATTGGGAATGGTTAGCTAATAATAAATTTTTATAGTTGGCAACAGCCATGATTTTCAGTTCCGGCATAACTCCTTAGGACAAAACTAAGTACAAAATAATTACTTCGGGAGACACAGCTTTACCAAATTAAAGTGCGCTGTTTCAAATTGTTATATCTAAAGTTCCAGGTATAGACTAGAAAAGTGAATTGCACTCTTTTTCAACATTTGAACTTGATAAGTTCACTGCTTTTAAAGTAGAATCTACCTTAAAAAGCAGTGAGCTTATCAAGAAGATTTCGTTTTAGATTTCATTTTACGGATTGAGTCATTCAATAAAGCCAACACGACAGTCTCTAAATCCCCTATTGATAGCATTTATCTTGCAACTTGAAGGAGGTAGTGGTATAACTGAAGTGCTTCTCTCCAATGAGCAGGCTTCCTTATGTGATTGGTCTCTCTCACGTATTGAAAATATTGCTGGTATTCCTCCCCTACAGCATTTTCAACCAGTTGATCACGGGCATATGTTATTTCCCTTTCGGGTACTGGAAATGATAAGCTGATTGATCCCCCCTGCAACTCGGGCAAGTAAAACAAAGCATCTGGCCGCCCAGGTATTGTATCACATCTTGACTGCCGAATTCGATGAGTGTTACCAGTTTTATCGGATCATCCAGGCCGGATTTGACAGGTAGTCATCAAATGACGTCATCAATCAAAAGACAAAAGAAGGGGCGTACATAAATTAGGGGCAAGTTGGGGCATGACTGACACCACGCGGTGTAACCCTAAGAAGGGGCGTGCATAAATTAGGGGCATGTTGGGGCATGACGCAATGACGGTTGTAACCCTAACACGTGAAACAACACGTTCATCCCAGGTCGTCGCATAAATTAGAGTTAGGTTAATGACATGCCAGTCATGCACGAAGACGAAGGTTTCTTTTATTGAGAAAGTAGGCGAGATGTGTCTACTGTGCTTGTATTGTGTCCACCCAGCCATCCGGGTGGTAGCGCAGTTATATACCGAAAAAGAACAATGGGAAGGACAGGGAGCCAATGAGGTAAAGGTGAAGTCATCACAGACCAATGATACACCGCGGACATCAGTGGGAAAGAACAATGGGAAATGCAGGGAGCCAATGATTAACAGGTGATGTCACCACTGACCAACGAGACACTACTGACGTCAGTATACATTAACTTAGTGGGAAAACACTAGGGTTTGGCTTGGCGACAAATTCAAAATGGCGCATGACTGGTGATCTGCAATAACGTGAACTTGTCTATACTACCCGTTTTAAAATCGCGCAGTACAATCTTCCTTCAACAACGAATATTTACAAATGGAGAAAAATGAAAAGAAAGCAAGGACATGGGTGTTTCATTCTTTCTCTTCTTTTTAAAGAGTGATCAACACAATTAACATCTTCGCGGATGCAATAAACTAAAACTTGAAAAGAACCTCTTCGTATACTACAAAGATTTACTTGCGATTCGTTTCACTTACATAAAATCTACTGGAAAAAAGTCATTTGTATTGTCAACTTCACGCCTTAAAGAAGCTGCGAACTTGTCCAATTCCCGAAACGGATCGATGGTACATGAAGTGATGACTTCTCTTCTCATGTTATCAATCATTTTTGATCGTTCTCTTGATTCCCTTTCGCGGGAATCTGCTTTTGCGCGATTCGCACGTATTTGAGCCAAACGTTCTTGCGCTGAGTCGAAGAGGAATGATCTCACTCTTTCCTTTTCTGTAATTCTGTCCTTTCGTCCCTCAGTTGCCAGTCTGCCATAAAAAAGGAAATCAATCAACAAAGAAACATGAAAATTAAACCCCAAATATGTTTGTAAGAGTCTCTCAGATAAGTCATTTAGCGAATCCGTATTAAAGAAGTCAGAATAATGAAAACGTTTTTTTATAATCATCTGAATAAACCCTTAACATCACCACCTTAGATAGTTTTAAATTTGTTTGTAAGATCATAGCGCCATGTACGAAACAAGACCTACCGTTCTGCAAAAACATGTTTGCTTATCTTGCGTGGCTGGAATTCTTTCGCGCAATAACTTCTTTTCTGGTTCATAGCTTCAATCTGTTTGCTGTCTTGAGATGTTTGCAAAGCGCAACAGTTCTACCCTGTTCGTTCCTTAAACTAAATGATTGCGTTGACGCGTAGCGTTTGGAAAAAAAGCAAGTTGTGTATTGTTTCATGAGCTCTCTGAATTTACTAAGTGTAATCCGCTTTGTATATAAAAGAGTGAGTGGCGTTATTGTGAACATAAATTGTTCGACTGATAACGGAATGTTAACGAATGATAACGGAATGTAAGGTCAATGTAGTTTTTCAACATCTAAAAATGGTGGTATAAGAGCAACTATTCCCTCTTTAACCCAAAAATAAATTGAGGGAAAAATACCCGGGACAAAATCCGCGAAATTGTATTATTGTGAATACATCCTGCACTTCATTGTTTTATAAACTAATTGCCTTTCCTTTGTTTTTGCCGCAGTACCGCCTTTTGAAGGCAAAGACACATGTAGAATATCGGTTGAAAGTCGTTTAACATTTCCAATACATTTGCTTTTGTACGAAGTACGGACAAGACAGGGCATGTTTGAAAAGTTACGGGCGATTTTGGATTATATGAAACCAATTACTTCTTACCTAATTTAATACCAAACGTGTGGTTGATAGCAAATCTGGACAAATTAAAGACTCTTCAAAGCCTGCTAATGTTTCAGATCTTCTAGAAAAAGGCTCTCTTGTACCTATGCAGACTTTTCGAACTGGAAAAACCACATTTCAAACACTTCTTTTTCCTTGCCTCCGCTCTGATCGCAATTAAGAAAATAGTGTTATTATGAATGAGATGAGCTTTGGATGAAAAGACGCTCTTTTGCGCTATTGTTCCTTCGGAGAGACGTAACGTTCTAAAAACAGGATTGCCGCTCTTATTTACCTTCAAACCTCCAAGGACTTGTAGAGAGCGTTGTTTATGTCGGCAAAGGGTTTGTTTAAAGGGATTTTTTATGCCGCAAAAGAGATCAGTTAATTTTCTCACATACCTCACATATCGTATGCTGTAATAAATAGTCTTGAAAAACTGATCATCATGATTCACAACAATGTTGAAAGCAATAGATACCGCAACTCTTATCCTGTCGGAGAAGGCTGTGAAACACATCATAGAGAGACATGTCAAAAAAGCTGTGAGAGCTTCGCAATTCTACGAAAATGTTGATGTAACTGCATTAATTCTGGATACGATCACAGAGTTGGAGCGGAGAAAACGGGAAGAAAATGAAAGATTGTACCATGCGCCTAGAGAGGGTCAAACTGTACCCTATGTCTACATATTACCGAAAACCAGTAGTGTGTTTAAAGTGAGGTATGTAAACATGGGGTACAGTATTGGAATAAGTTTAGGAGGCAAGGAAACAGATGACATGGGAATCGTCATGGTGAAAAGATCAGGTCGCTGGGATATAATCACAACATATCCTTGTTCTTGAAGTGATACCTTTTACCAGTTCTTGAAAAGTCAATAATCAACGGGTTTCAAGCAAGAGCCTGGCTTTACTAATATTGATTCATTGTTTTTTATCTCTTAATCTTGATGGATAATTGGGCAATACCATCAAAGATTTTCTTTTATCCTTACAGGATAATCTCTGTGGGAAGTAAAAAACATAAAAGCATGTTGTGTAGTAATCCTTTCTAGTAATTCCACCAATGAATATATCGGTATTATACAGAACCATATAAAAAGCGAAAGACAGTCCCACACAAACCACTTCTATTTCCAACTCATTGAGTGAAAGCAGAAAAAGATAAGCGAGGACATACAAAAATGGAGAATATGACATACATCGAAGCAATGACTGACAGCACGCTGAATGAAGTTTATGACGAATTCGAAGATGACATGTTGCTCGTGCAAGCGCTGGAACAATTTGAAGAAGGTAAATTGAAATACGTAAAAATCATGATCTGCATTGCTTTCTTGAAGCGTGATATTTTACACACGGGTACTTTCCGTGAAATGAGAGTATAGGTTGTGCAGAGATTTTGGATTTGTGATAATGCAAAATATTAGATGGGAAAAAGTCGTAATTGTTGTTTACATTTGTCATGTTTCTTTGCTTGAAAATCATGATTTGCGTTGCTGTATTGAGAAGCGTGATATTTTACAACGAGTACTTTCCGTGAAATGAGAATATATATGTTCATCGTTGTGCAGAGAACTCGGATTTGGTACGCAAATATTAGAACTGATTTTGTCGCAATTGTCATGTTTTTCTCTAGTGTTGTAATGCTTGCACGGGGGAAGTTGGGTGGCGATGGTTCGAGATTTAATGGCAACAATTTTTTTTTTCGATTAGTTTTTCCTAGTTTTTTCCTACTAACTTATTTTTTCGCTTAGTTACCGTAACTGTTATTGATCTTGTTTTTAGAACAAAACGTGTAAGATGCTATTGATTTGTTTCGTGAAATGGTGGAAGATGTTGACAGAGAGTTACGAAATCTCCCCGAAACATCATCCTCGCCTCATAGTTAGCAACACGGTGCTGGGTTTTACAATCCCCTCAGGAATCTGGTCGCATAGAATTCACCCTGGAGCCCGTAGTAGAACGTCAGTCGAAGAGAATGGGAGTTCACGAACGCGTCTTTGAAACTAGAGTCTAGCAGATTGGGCCAATATTACAAGGACACAATTTAACGCATGCATTGACCCACGGATTACGCAGGGCATTGGAACGCTTAGTGGATAATCCTGATATTATGATCGGAATCGTATTTTTTTCGTTTAAGTTCAAACCGGCACGATAATAATTTTCACAGCGCGATTTAAAGCAGGAGAGTGGCGTAATGATATTAGACGGGTCGATGAATTCATGAATTTCATGAGTCGCATGCTAAACTCCAATGAACAATTTGAACTGAACGATACCTTTCAATTAGAATTTGTTCACGTGCGCGCCAGTCCACAGGGTTGGGGACATGGTAGAGACTATAAGCCCGGTCACCCAGCTTCAACGAAGTTTCGTTTGAAGAAACAATGTATCGTAAAGATCCCAAGGAATGAACAGAATTTGTGTTGTGCTCACGCCATCGTCACAGCTAAAGCACACGTGGACAACCATCCTAAATGGCGTAGTTTCCAACGAGGCTTTACCATCCAAGGCGATGAGGCTATCGTTTTAAATACAGAAGCTAACGTTGAACCCGGCCTCTGTGGAATGGACGAACTAACTCTGTTTTCCCTCGCCCCCTCCCTATTTTTAAAATCTCGAATCATCATGGTAGACATAGATCGCGCGTACGCATGTTTTGCGTTTGGTGAAGGCGAGAAACAATTGGCGATCCTACATGAAAACGGTCATTACGATACCCTCACTTCATTACCAGGATTTTTTAGTTCCGGTTATTTCTGCGGGCGGTGTTTACACCCCTATAATGATTTGGGGCGGCATTCCTGCCCTATTGCGACCGGAATTCACTGCCCTGCCTGCTGTCAAGAATCATGCTCTGATTACCATGAGGCATACAAGACTAAACGGTTTGCTTCCCACGTTTGCAATAGCTGTCGCCGTGTCTTCTAAGGACCCTCCTGTCTGGAACTCCATAGTAGCAAAGCACAAGATGGGAAACCTAGCGGTCCTCAAAAACCATCCGTCTGTCAAGCGCGACGGAAATGCGCCTATTGCCGAAAACTCCTCGTAGGAAGGAAAGAACAAGACGATCATTGCTGCGGTTGGGGTGAATCTTCCTCGTGTCGCGAACAAGTAGACCTTAGCACGCATCGATGCTTTATTCAGAACGCCAAGGACCCTGATGAGATCCGGGAAGAGAAACGAGCTGTGCAACTGCCCAAGCAAAAAAAACGGCGGCGTCAACAAGGAGGAGATGCCTCAAGGGGGCTACAAACCCTTCGATCCAATACAAAGACGGAAAACCAGGAACAACCAGACGAATATAAGGAACCTCTTTTAGTGTTTTTTGACATAGAGGCAATGCAAAACACCGGGAAACATATCGCCAATATGTTCATAGGAATGACCGCAGAAAATACCGACCCCAAAATCTTTCGTGGACCCCAATGCGTTGATCATTTCTTAGAGTGGTTAGAAGTCTTGACAGAAGAGGAAACGCGCGAAATCACAGTCTTGGCCCTTAATTTTAAAGGGTACGATTCTTATTTTATCGTCGACGCATTGTACCGTCGCAAACAAGCATTAAGGCAGGTTCGCAATGGCGGTAAAGTACTGGAACTGACTTATCTGGGAGGCTACATTCGTTTCATTGACTCTATGTCGTTTATACCCGAACCTCTCTGTTGTTTCACAAAAACATTTGGACTCGACCCGATCAATTTAAAAAAGGTTACTTTCCTCATTTATTTAATACCCGCGCCAATATGGAGAACGATTACCGCGGTGAACTGCTACCCATGAAAGATTACATGCCCGAGGGAATGAGCAAAGAAGGGAATGAAAATTTTGAGAAGTGGTATGAAGAGCAGAAATCAAAGGAGGTTCAATTTCATCTGCGCCAAGAGCTCGAAGATTATTGCCTCGATGACGTCCGGTTATTGCGCGAAAGCTGCCTCACATTTCAACGCGATTTCCACAAGCGCACCCGGTTTTGCTCCTTTGAACAAATCACCATCGCCTCGGCCTGCAATCGAGACTTGCGCCTCAATCGCATGGAAGAAAACACCATTGCCTCAGAACCTCTCTACGGTTGGCGCTTAGATGTCAATCATTCCAAAGCGGCTATGGAATGGTTAACGTTTGAGGAACAGCAATTGCGCCGAGACGCCTGGCTTGCATGTAGCGATGACGAACGAAAGCAGCTGGAAGAAATTTTCTTGGAAACAGGCGATGATAGTTCCGACCCGCGGTTCCATCAGCGAGTACAGCATGCTAGGAATCAGGGCGAATATCGCATTCCAGACACCCGGTGGATGGTCGACGGTTATGATGTTGAGACCAACACGGTTTACGAGTTTCTTGGCTGTTCCTGGCATGGTTGCCCCAAGTACTTTCCTCTACGCTCGGAAACCTACCGCCGGCTGAACGATCGTTCCATGGCCGACGTTCATCAAGAAACCGTGCTGCGATTACAAAGTCTGTCCGATCGAGGCTATACAGTAAAAACCATCTGGGAGTGCGAATGGCGTAAATGTAAGAACCACGATCCGGAAGTAGCTGAGATTGTAGCAGGGTCAATTTAGAAGAACCGCTTTCACCTCGCGACGCCTTTTTTGGTGGCCGCACAAATGTTGTTCGTCTTCATTACGAAGGCAACGAACATGCCGCTGAACAAATAAAATATTTCGATTATACCAGTCTTTACCCGTGGACCAACAAGACCCAGAAGTATTCGGTGGGACATCCTGAAATGATCTACGCCCCATCACGAGAGAAACCAATTTCCGATTATTTTGGCCTCGCAAAATGCACAGTAATACCAACCTATGGCCTTTTCCACCCTGTATTACCATACAGAACTCATAACAAACTCACGTTTCCTCTGTGTCGTACCTGCCTCGAAGAATACATGGACCGTGCTCTCCACGGGAAAGTCTCTTGGTGTGGCCACAACGAACAGGAGGGAGCATTGACGGGCACGTGGTGTACGCCGGAACTAGAAAAAGCGGAACAGATGGGTTACGTGATCCAAGCCATTCATGAAGTGTGGCATTTCTGAGAAACGTGAGTCGGACTATTCGAAGATTATGTGAACACTTGGCTCAAATTGAAAACGGAAGCTTCAGGCTGGCCTGCATGGTGCGACACAGAGGAAAAGAAACAACTCTACATGACTCAGTTTCAAGAGAAAGAAGGTATTGCCCTAGAGTATGAGAAGATTGCCGTGAATCCTGGTCAGCGGGCTTTGGCCAAACTAATGCTAAACTCCATGTGAGGAAAATTTGGGCAGCAAGTGAACAAATTTCAAGTGAAAGAATTCATTGAACCTTAAGCCTTTTGTAGTTTCACGGACTCTGATCAACATAATGTTCGCTATGTCAGCTGCATCGACGAACAAAGAGTGGAAATCCATCATCGCGAGGAAGCGTTATGTGAAAATATCTCCCCCAATCTGAATATCTTCATGGCCTGTTTCACTACCTGCTGGGCGCGCTTGCGTCTCTATGAAGCTCTAGGACTGTTGAACGAAAGGGTGTTGTATTTTGATACAGACAGTGTGATTTTCGTGCAATCCCCAGGAGAAGTGGAACCACTGCTGGGCGATTATTTGGGAGATTTTACGGATGAATTAACCAACGGAGATTTCATTACAGCGTTTTGCTCGGGGGGCCTAAGAATTACGGGTATTGTACGAAGAAAGACAAGTATTGTTGCAAAGTACGAGGATTTTCATTGACACAACTCAATTACCAAGTGTTGCGTGAATGAATTGCAAAAGCCTTTAGATTCACCGCGAAAAACCCGCGTCACGCAGACACACAAAATCGTCCGCGTCTCGAAAAAATATCAACTATGGACCAAAGAAGCCCACAAAGAATACAAATTGGTGTTCAATAAACGCGTTCTGGACCCACGAACAGCGATCACTTATCCATATGGATATCAAGTACTTGACTCTGAAGATGAAGATCTTATTGTCTCAATGGTCGAGCTATTGGATGAAGATGATGAATAAAAAAAGCTCTAATTATGTAGGCTCTTTAGGAATTCAAAAGCAACATTTCAAATGCGCTAACAGTTTTTTGAAAATGATTTTCATTGAAAAATCGCTATCACAAGGCTCTCTTAATTTGTTTCACTGAAAAAAAAAATTAATGATAAAAAATAGTCCACCCAGTCGGATTTGACCCAACAATCTTCGGTTTTACAGTCCTACGCTCTAACCGATTGAGCTATGGGCGGCAACTTAGCGACCTTCAGGACACGTTCCTTGTTGTAAATAAGGCTATCTTTCATCATGATTTTTTAAATGAGCATAGGCTATAAGAGACTCACTCAATCACAGATCTCAGTTTTCAAGTTTTATTACTGGGTTGCCTATGGCAAACCCAGTCGAGGTCTGCGTTTTGTTTGTTTGTTTTCTTTTTTTTCTTTTTACTGGTAAGTGGTGTCTATGTGAATAGAGCCTTCTGCGCGTATTTTCTTAGGATCGAGAGGATAGTGGATCTGCGTAGATTTCTCTGGTGGACACAGTAGAATCATTAACTTAGCCTGCAATGGCGTCGAAAGTCATGTAACGCGAATGGCGTTTTAGTGGATCCTTAAACAAAATATACCCTTATGGAGCTCAATAATGGAAAGTCAGTTCTAGGCAGGAATCTCAAAAGCGACGAGTACTGGACTTCGACAACAATCTATCGCCCGTCGAGACGAAATCAAATGTGAGCTGTATTTACCTGAAGTACATGGTAATTTGACACGATTGAGTTTCTTGTCTTCACGCACGCAATGAAATAGGAAGAGGTTTTCGCCTCTAAGAGCAAATATGTTGTTTGTTTCAATAAATTTCTCGCTGGAAAAGGATTCTGTGGTATTTTCTGCCTTTGTGAATTATAATATCATGTTGTGTATTGAATTTTCGAGCTTAAGGTTGAAATGTGATATGGGAGAAGTTTTTTAGTATTGCTCTGTAAGCTGGAAGGGTTCACAGGCCTGTTGGAAGCGTGCTTGAGTTTCAACAAAATGAGCCCCAAAATCAGTGAAGAATTGTGACGCAGTTGAATAATAAAGTAGCTGCTATTTCCAAAATGATGGAATTACCTGGTGATAAATAACGTCGTACGCGTCTTGGAGAGTAAATTTTGACTTTGCATAAACAAGACTTGGGCGATTGTGATCTTTGTTTTGACTTCGCTCATTTCATTGTCAAACTTTATAACACTTGACAGAAAAAGAAACTTACAAAAACCCGGTATCTTGCCATCATTTGACACAGATGCTTCACTGTTTGGCGAGTAAACATGCCGCGGTAACTTAATCACGGCGCCCGCTGAATTCCGGCGATGTCACTTTCGATTTTGCAATTTACTTGAACGTAACAAAAATCTCCCAAAATGTTTGTCGCTGATCGTAACAGTTTATATTCTATATTCACGGTTCAAAATTAATGTTGTTTTCATGTCGTAAATATTTTATTCTCGATCGACCGTCCCGGAAACTTCCTTCTGCTCTTTCTAAAAACTGTGTATCAATAGTTATTTGCTTTTTCATCGATATTTGTTTTGCATAAAGCAAGCTAACAAAATCTGTACCTTGCTGAGTTCGCATTTGTTAGCGTTAATAGTATTTTCGGTCAGATACTTCTGTTTCTATGAGGGTTTATTGTTTTGGTCTCCCATCCTAACACTAACCCCCCTGAACAGGGCTTGACTTCAGTGAAGTTTAGTATTACAAAGCTGTCAGATGCTCAGAGGGCACACTCGTGGTAAAAAAAAGTTGTGAGGGAACTTGAAAATTATCAATATGTCAGCCCAGAAGCCAATGTTTGTCGCTTCTCTTTTATTTGTTATTCTTCAGAGACTGGAATGCTGTATGTCAATACCACACAATTCAGTGCCTTCTGATTTTCTGTAGCACGTACCAAAGGCAACCCAGTGTATGCTTCACGGAAGCATCTCGTTTTTCTTTTTTTTAATTTTTTTTTTTTTTTTCCGTGTCGGTAAAAGTCTTGCCTGTCACTCCCCTGGTAAGTGGTGTCTTTGTGCATAGAGCCTTCTGCGCGTATTTTCTTAGGATCGAGAGGGTAGTG
>OX421450.1:12768916-12776416 GCA_949126865.1 Montipora capitata | reverse complement strand
TGGCCAATGAAATTCAATCCCAGTCTTCCCCAACCATTTTTGAATGTCTAATCCTTCTCCACGTTGTGGGCGTTTGCGCCTAAGTGATCTGCGTGCTGGGGCTTTTCGTTTCTTAGTAGTCCTTCCCATCAAGTTTGCGTTGGGCTCGACGTCCCTGTTGAAATGCTTCCCACCCTGGTAAAGATTTCAAACGTTCTACTTCCGTAGCGGCTTTCTTACGCTGATGGCGTTTGAGTTTATTCACAATAATCTCAGCTTTTTCTTTCGATGTACTCCCTGGGGATGATCTCAAGACTTCAGCAAAAGGGAGGGGAGCTTCTCTTTGTTCCGCCAAGGACAAGGACGGCACTTGTAAAAGCACGCGTTTGGGTTTGGGCGGTAAGGCGGGACGATGTGGTGTCTCCGCGGCGTTACCAGACGTTATGGTAGCGCCTTTCTTGCGATGCGTTTTTTTAAGCAAACTCCGCACCAGTTTGGCTGTGGGTCCTTCAACCATAGCATCTGTTTCATCATCTTCTTCTTCTCCTTCAGGTAGTGGGGCTGCTACTGGAGGTCCCCCTCGAATCTTTTTGATTAATCGATTTAATGGACGCGACACTTGTTTGACACGTGCTTCTTTCAAACCGCTTGGCATGTTAGAGTCTAACAATAAGTGTTTTTCAGCTGCCAAACGGGCCGCTTTAGTCAATCGCATGTTCTCGGTCAAACGCCCTTTTTATTCATCAGCCAAACGCGACATTTCGTCCGCAGAAACCATGACATACTCGCGAAAAGTACTCATCGTTTTTGGGGTGGCGAAATGAATAACTATTTACACTCTAAGCACGAGACTTCAAACGTTCCTCCGTCGTTGAGTGTGTCCCAATAATGTCTACAGGCTTCACACATCAAATTATATCTCAATACGGATACGTCGCGCCCCAAGGTCTGTACCTTTTTACGAGAGAGCTCTCTTTCGTCCTGTAACGTTTGCAATTTGTGTTGCAACCCCTCAGCTTGTAGTTTCCAGCGCCTTGCTTCTTGATACGCTTCAACGAGATTGTGCAATGCTGCTCTATTCATGGTCTAGGATAACCGCAAAACAATTCCTCGTTCAGTCCATGACGAAGGTCATTAGCTTTCTGTCGCATCCACGCGCGACAACGGTTTATCAAAGATCTCACATTCAGAGCTTCAAAGAAGGTGGGGCGGAATACAAACTCGATCGTGATGAAGAACGGTGAACACAGCAACCATCTAAAGCATTGTTCAGTCCCCTCCAAAAGCCAGTGCCTTTCTGATTCATCAACAAGTCGCGTCGCTTTTTTAAGGAAGTTTTGCGGTGGGCCAGGGTTTGCAAAGTCTGTTTTTGAGGACGCCATGCGCGTACCGAGGTTGGCGATAAGGGTACTCTCCCTTTCAAAGAATTCAAAATGACTTCGCTGACAGCATTGATTTGATCAGCGTTGGCGTGACGTAAAAGATCTTGACGCTGTAAATGACGCGCTTCTTTAGCCAGCTGTCGTAGGAAGGTAAGTTGTGTACGTAAACGGGGAGGCGGTGACGCGGGCATGACGTTATTCGATAGGTACAAACACGTGCGGGTACCCTTGCAAAGGTAATAGGTTCGTCCACAGACGGCGGTCATCTGAAGAGGCTGGGTGTAAGTCAAACATTAAATAGCCAAAGGGGTGTTCCGTGGCATGACGAAATATCTGCATAACACCTTTGACCTCTGTCGGAAACACCAAAGCTCGTAGCCCTGTGCAATCCCGAGGATTCTTGAAACAAACTATGTAATGCGCATTGTGCGACACGGTCTTTGCGTAAGGGCCCGGTGGAAACAGATCTTGACACAAATACAATATGGTGATGTTCTGATGGTGGGAATGTTTTGTGAATAGGTCCAACACACGCTTATCTCTTCCCCCTTTATCCATCAAATCATCCAACACTAGCACCCCGTCACCTTGTGGTGCAAACCAAGCGTCCAATTCCTTTAAACCAGGAATGCCGTCGTGAAAATGTATAGCATCCTCTTTTTGCATCATTTTAAACGTGGGCTGCCATGCTCCGTAACAATAG
This sequence comes from Montipora capitata, assembly GCA_949126865.1. Classification (NCBI taxonomy): domain Eukaryota; kingdom Metazoa; phylum Cnidaria; class Anthozoa; order Scleractinia; family Acroporidae; genus Montipora; species Montipora capitata. Next base: position 12,774,352 of record OX421450.1, on the reverse strand, counting down.
TGTTTGGTAGGGGGTGGTGGGTCCATGAAATGAGAAGCATGTTTCAAGTAATTCCTGCGTGAAGGTGGTCTCACCACAGCCCGAAGGACGGGTTACTAAAAGACTGCAGGGGGGTTCGAAAAAAAAAAGCCTTCTCTCTCCGATTGTGGCTGAGTCATAGTCCTATCTGACTATGATCCCGTACCCTGCCGCGGCACTTACACCCCCTAAGGCGGCTGCTTTATCAACGGCGGTCAATGCAGGAAGGGCTAACGCGAGTAAAGGAAAAATACCTCCCTTCTGGTGTTTGTGATTTCAATACCAGGAACTAACACGGTTCCGGTATAAAAAGCTTCCAAATGCGGTTTCATGACCAGCCGCACCCATCCGTTCCCCAAAAACTTGGAAGTTAACACTTTCAAGGGATTCGTCTCTCCAGTAGCAAACACACCAGCGTTAACGGGGCGGTCATCATTCACAGCATTGATGGCTTGCAGGGAAGCATTCACATTCAAATAATTCACCCAACCTTGTGGGGCCAGCAATGTTTCACCTTCACTGGGCGTGTAATTCAGCAAGGTTTCACCATATGGCTCGGTAGGCATACATGCCCGTCTGTTTGGTCATTAACGTACCATTCAATTGCATGTCAAATTTCTGGATCATGGTGTGCGCAACATTATTGACCAGGTAAACGTACTTGGTGTAATCGTCTCCCGATTGATTAGTTTCAGCTGCCGTGACTTGCCTGTCCACATACAAACCAGCATTGTTAGCACCGGTAGGTAGTCTCATGTCAAAGGTTAAATAACTTTGATTCAAATCGACAAAATCTTCCAATTCGAAAATAGTGAATTCCTAGGGGGTAATAGTGCTGTTGTTGAGCGGGGAGTAACCCACCCATCGAGACCCTTGAATAGCCACATCTTGCACTGGCAAAGCCCAGAAATTCAACGACTTGCTCATGACGAATGTCAACGTCGTTTGTGGGTTGTTCGTCGAAGTCGTTTGGGTTTTATCTGTGTTGTCCACCGACGGAACAGTTCGTAGTCCATGGTTGTTGGTGGTGGTGACACGTGATTGGAAATCCAGCCACCACGCTGTCCCCACCCCCGCAATCGCCGTTCGCGTCTAGGAATACATCGGACTACCAATCGCGGCATGATGGAGTCAGTGTCCCTGTTGGTGGTCGAGTAGGTCTGAGATCATTTGGAAGGGGGAACGGCTTGATATGTGGGCCCATTGACGGTGTGGGGAAGGCCACCGATTTAACCATAGCAAGAAAACAGTCACACGCCCTACATTGATAGGCGACAAACTGACCCATAGGTCTTGTGGGATAATACCCTCTGAGGGCCATTGCTCGATAGTGTCTAAGAGCTCTGTAGGGCAACAAGCACGCAAGGAGCTCACCTCGCGGGTCCATCGCCAGCAGTGCCAAGTATCACACAACAACACACACACAGACACAGAGGAAATGACAACGACACTTTCTTGGTCTGAATCGGACTCTCCTAATATGTCATTATGCTCCAGCATGCGTTCTCAGCTTCTCAGCTTCTGTTCGGCTTTCCGTTCATCTTTCAACGTCTCTTTCAGTTTGGCTAGTGCTAGGCGAGCAATGAGTTTGCTGTGCTCCTCTTCTTTCGTTCCTTCTTCTTGCAGGTGCATCGATCGCTCACATTCATCCGCTAACGTTCGAGGTGTGATGCGTTTCCTTTTTGGAGCAGGGGTGCGTGGCTTTTGGGGCACTGTGATCTTCCGTTTCAAATTTTGGGGGTCTCCATTCACTTCGGTCGCAGACTCTTTCCTTGTTTGCTTGACTTCACCGATACTTATCTTTGACAGGATCATCACTTTTCCGACAGGTTCTAGGATGGTTTTCTTGATCGTTTCTTTCCTCTCTGCATTCAAAGGCTCTAATAGGTCCGTGTGGGTAAATGGTGCACCGTGAGGTTCTTGTTTCTCTGCACAAAGGTCTGTGTGAGAGGTTTCTTTGTGAATAGACATGATGGAACGTACTCTAGATGGAGGTGTTTGTGCTCTGCACATGAAATGGTGTATGACTGTCAGGGAATGAAGTTGTCTCTTTTATAGAGCTTTTTCTAGACGTTGATTGGTCCAAATCCTTTCTTGCTTTTTGATTGGTCCACATCACACACCCAAAACATCCCGCGCATGATTGGTTGTTTGACGGACCTTTGATTTGATGCTATTCTTAGCACGTTTGGCTGTTTTTTGCATCGTAGACGTTACCGATTGACTGGCTTTTCTTTTCAACCCGCTGACTCCTGCACGAAAAACCGTGCCTGCTGCCGCATCAAGCGCTTTACCTTGTGCCAAACTCTGCAACCCTTCTGCTACAGCAGGAACCCCGATCTCCAATAGAGTTTTTCATAATCCATCTCCCACTTGCGAGGGTGTGTATCGAGTGAGACTTCCTCCTCGCATGTTAACTGTTTCGTACTAAAGGTGATTCCCTCAGGACTGCTCTATTTATCTTGGATGAAATGCAGGGTAACCAAGGTACGATTAAATTTGTTGTTAGGAAATGCAACCAAGGAAGCGTTTGTTTCAGCTACGTCCACTTGCAATGTTGCGTAGGTGTTTTGGCGCACTGGATGAAATTGTTTGTGTTTGGGTTCGAAATACACCACACCTCTTCCTCGTCTCTCGTACCAGACTTCGCGCAATAAATCCGTCTTCATTCCTCCCACGATCGTGTTCTGTGCTACATTACAGTACACATGCAAGGTGCGAGAAGGCTCCCCAACCACCATTCGAAAGGCGTGGTTCAGGTTGGTGAAACGCCAATTACAACTCATGCTTAATCGAAGGCAGTTTTTTTCTATTGCCCAGAACAACCCCATTTCCATCTTTTTCCAGCAAGTCTCGGTACTTCTCAGAAGTTGTCAGATCAGGCACTTTGTCATCTATGTACTCTCTAGACAGGTTATGGCCCAACTCCCCTGTTTCTGTAAGCCAACCCATCTTGATAGCCATGGTACCATTAATCCAAATTTCTGGAGTGTTGTCTACACCACCGAGTTTGATCTTTGTATTGTCAATCAGCAAGTCTTGTTCGTTTACTCGCTGTATCCAGCAAAAGGTTATGTAGATACGCTTTCCCGTGTCGTCCACAAAATGACTCCCTTGAAAGGGATCCCTTAGGCGCATTTGGGTGAGAACATCAATACAGGCTTTGATGGAACTTTCTCCATCCACCACCCACTTGAATTGATCGATATTCATCATGTTGACTTGCACGTCTGATCTAGCCCCAGACCTCATTAGCGTTGTGTAAAACAGAAAATCGTATTTTGGTACCAGATGATAGAGGTTGACACGAGTGTCAGGCACGGACATACTGCTCAAGGCAACTCGCCAACCCCGCCCCGGCAATGTCAGTCGCTGGGGCAGCCGGACCTTAAAACTGGATGGTGAGTTACCTGGAACTTCAGGTGAGGGATCACTCGGTAAGGTCACGTAGAAATCACCCATGGTTCTCTCACCCTTTCCACTTGCGAATGGTCTTCGCATCGATCCAACTGTCGTATTTATCAGACCATCCTTGCCAACGCACTTTGACCTGCTTTCCTTTGCGTTGTAAAACCTTTTCTATCCGAAAGAGTCTGTCATATGGTACGGTCACCGGTTGCAGATCTTGTCTGTAAAATGTACCTTCCACTGGAGTCCCATCCCATTCTTGTACTTTGTAGGTGGGTACTACCCCTTGCACCACCCGACGGATCACAAAAACCTCTTCTGTCCACCCGGGCAAATACTCTTTTTGAAATGGTCGATGTTTCGGTGTAACGGTGTAGCGTGTAGCTTAAGACCCCTTGCAGAAGGTTTTGGGCCTCTCGTCTTTTTAACCCATGTGCTTTGGCAAACGCTTGGACCCCACCCAAACTGCCAGGCTCCCCGGGGAACTCGTGCGTTAAGGGTGACGGTTTCATGACACTAAAGACTTCACAGTTTTACATCAACATTTTATTTATCTTGTAAAATGAAACGCACAGTTTTGCATCCCCCAAAATTACAATTGGATGGTTTCCAGCAAAGAATCTCTTCGGGCGTGCCTTCCACATAGGCTTCATTTGTCTCTTCCATGCACAGTTCACACAACACCAAGTCTAACACATCACTCAACCGCGAGTGCCACAGGATCACTTCACGACATTTCGCCTCGTACAATGCTTGGTAACTCTGATTTAAACGTTTCAGACCGTTCAGTTCTCGTCTCATTTCCAAAACGCGATTATCTATCTCCTTTATATTCTCCTCTCCTTCTTCTTGTATGCGTTTTTGAGCCATTTCTTCCTCTTCCATGATGGTGGCCCATCGTGTGGTATGCTTGATGATAGACATTTCGAGATGGAGGCGGCGCTTATCCAGGTTCCGCACTGTTTGGTGTTGACCTTGCATATCATTGTCTTTCATGCAATCATCCACAGACTTCAATTCCTTGACTTTTTCTCTCAATGCCTGTTCAATGTCAAAGGCTTGACGATGCCTTATTTGCCTTGTCCTGCGGGCGTCCTCTAAACTCAATGTGTCATTCATGGTCTGCTTCTATCCCTGTCGCTGTGAACTGTCGTTTTGGTGAAACGGTGAGTTCTTTTTATACATTGATCTGGACATTGATTGGTTGAGTGAAACCATCCAATGACACGCTTCGAGCAATCAATCTTTTTTTCATCTTCTCAATATTGTATTTCTCTGTAATCTGTCTTTGCACCCATCGATCATTAAAGGGTACCATGTGGTGTTGTTCTACCGGGGGAAACATCATCATACACTCTTCATGCCAGGATTTTAAAATATCATTTTTGTTGACCGATAATATGATTGCTTTTAGACATGCGTCAGATTCTTCTGCTGTATTCGGCTTTGAATAACGCTCCCAAGCTTGATTTTCATAGATTTTCCAGAACGCTTCGATTATGTCCTCACGCATTGGAGGGCGACATTTCTTTCTTTGGAGATGGCACTCGTGTAATTGCTGCTTTTGAACTCGAACCATTCTTTGAAACTCTGAGCAACGCAAGGTAACTTCGTCTTCATCCACTAGGTTTGTGCTAGGAATTCTTTCGAGACAGTCACGTGTCTTTTTTCTCTTTTTAAAAAGAGCTCTTGACACGTCACTGTAGAAATGAACGTTTCTCATCCTCAGGCAATATGAAAAAACAGTGAGCAAGAACAACGCTTTTCAAACATATGTTCCTCATGGTATGATGGACCGGTGACATCATTAGGAACCAATCACAGGAAGGTATAATTTGCTTTTCATTGGAACTCTATTTCCCCCAACGATTCGAAAATATGTTCTGTAAACTGCGCCACGGGTCTGTATGAGCTTCCATGTTTCGTGTACCAATGATGGCGCATGTTTTACCCATCAATGACATCATAGGTTCGAGGCAGGCTTCAAACCTGTCCTCAACACGATCATAC
>OX421450.1:12756416-12758916 GCA_949126865.1 Montipora capitata | reverse complement strand
TCTTTTTGCTTGCCTGCCTGTCCTAGGATTTTCGAACATCTAATTAAAAAATGGTATAATTGCCTATTTTAAACATATTTTTACCCTAAAAAGGTCACCTAGAACTTTCGGGAGCCTTTTTTCTGGCTGAAATTTTCGAAACGGTAAGTTTTGATCCCTAAAATTTTCGGGTCACTAGACTTTCAGCTAGGAAATCCGAAAAGATAAAAAACTTTTAGGGGATAAAAATATGCCTATATCTACCATTTAAATACCAAAAAACTTTAACAATGCTATGTTTAAGTGGAGTTTGAACTATATTCTCGTTGGGTGCCCCTGATGGAATTTTAGCACGAGGCTTTGAGGTGTAATATACAAATAACAGCATAAAAATTATCGATTTCTGGACGCCTTAATAGTAATAATAACAGTAAATGTAGTAAAAACCTTAGGCCCGATTCAGACGACGTACTTTTTCATGAGCTGAACTTAAACAAACCATGTTTTGCCTTTCACTCAAAAATCGCTGACAAAATGAATTGGTTTTCTTGGAAATGTTTTAGGAAAGGCTGTGGCTCGTCTGAATCAACAGGCGTACTTTTGTGTCGGTCGAAACTGGAATATTAAGTTCGGCTCATGAAAAGTATACGTACAGCGTCTGAATCGGACCTTAATTATGAGCGGTTTTTATGCCCTTAATTAATTAATTAATTAATTAATTAATGAAACGCATAAAAACCGGCAAAAAGTAAATAATACAATTGGGAAGTTTATTTATTATTGGTTTTTTAATTTGTCTCCCTTAAGTTAAAATTATAGCAACGTATTGGCTGCAAACGATTTAATTAACAAGAAGGGCAGAAAAAGCTTGGAAGGAATAACAAAACAAAAGAAAATTCTATGGTGCGGGATCTGATGGATTGCTAGTTGAAAAACATAAGTCACGTCCTCAAGAAATCAAGCAATGAATAAAATGGCACGGGTGAATCAAGAGTATCGAGGGACATTATGCTAAGAAGTTTACACAGCCAGCCACCCATCCTACTGAAACAAACCTATTTGCTTTTTATTTGATAAGTCATGATCAGTGTTTGTACTACGTACTTTTATAATACAGTATGATATCGTGTGTCCCGGAAAGCTATTTTATGTTCTCTTTTTCTTCCTGTTTTGCTGTATCCATGTTGTTTAGTTATTTTGAATTTCCATCAGTCAGTAAAAAAAGAAATGCTCTGTTTAAAGTGGAAGTGGACTTAACTATCAAGCTAGTTTACAGGCACTAATCTTTGAACAATCTAAAAGAAACTATTTAAACTTAAAGAACATGCTTAAGAACCCCAACTGGCAGGAGGCAGCGAGATGGCTATTTACAAGGCGTGGTAGAGTTGAATCCGGGACAACCGCGAACAAATCCAAACCGGAGGTTAGGCGCTATAAAAAAACAGTACAGTATTATTATTTTATTTATTTATCTGTTTTTTATCATCTATATCTGTAGTGAAACCGTTCCTCTGTCATCTTTAGTTTACTATTCATTTACGATTTTTTAGCCCGTAGAAGAAGCACTATTCTTTATGATAAAAGTTAGCCAGTAGCATGCAGTCTCGGACAGTGAACATTTAGGAGGGTATTATTTCGTTCATCGATTAACCCTTTCAACGATTGTCGGAGAAAATTTCCCGCGAAATATTTTTTTTTCCAAACTATTCACTTAAAATATAATTTATCGCTTAGCGTTGCATCTTATCTGTTCAAATAAAAGCTTAAAATAAAGCTTATTACGTGGAATGCCGAAGGCATACCACGTCTTAAGATCGGTCTGGTGTCTTTTTTTTGTTGGTAGTCACAAATGTACATACCCCACGGATATTGAAGTAATCTCCGATCGGGTGAATTTACATTTATTCCCTCCAGTAAGTCCGAACTTCCCTACCCCGAGGAGAACTCATATTCTTTCCCAACCTTCACAATTACCTGCGAGCGCGATAGACCACTCGGCCACCGCTAACATGCTTTTTCTTTGAGAATGGCAAGCTTTAAAGGTAAGGATAATATTCTACGTTATTTCTAGATCTTGCCTCGTACTTGTGTGTTCCACTGTGAACACTATTTTGCATACAACCAATACTTCATTAGAAGTACCGTATTTTGCATAGAACGAATACTCCAATATTTCTTGGAAACCAGTTTGTTCGCTGTTTTGACGTAGAAAGAAAATAAGAAAATAGATTTCAACGGCCAAACAAGATAAATAATGAATTCAAGTTTAAAAAACTGAATTAGCTATCGCCGTTTCGGGGACTTGGAGCGGTCCCCCATCCAAGTACTAACCTCATTCGGAGAAGCTTAATTTAGCTGACACGTGGACTAGCATCAACGATTGTGATCTTTGTGTTAAATTGTCGAACTTAATAACACTTGAAAGAAAAAAAAAAAGGAAACTAACAAAAACCCGGTGTCTTGCCGTAATTTTGTCACAGGTGCATCCTTTCTTTCGTGAGTTGTCAGTGTTAAACACGCA
>OX421450.1:12738916-12746416 GCA_949126865.1 Montipora capitata | reverse complement strand
AAAAAAAAAAGGAAACTAACAAAAACCCGGTGTCTTGCCGTAATTTTGTCACAGGTGCATTCTTTGTTTCGTGAGTTGTCAGTATTAAACACGCAAGGTAACTTGATCACAGGCGGGCGCTAAAATCGATGTCACTTTCGATTTTGCAATTTTACTTGTACGACCAAAAGTACGATAGAAAAATTGAACTCTGATCTAAAGTAACAAAAATCTCCCGAAATGTTTTTCGCTGATGGGAAATTGTTTTATTCTCGATCGACACTTCCTAGAAGTTCCTTCTGCTCTCCTTAAAAACTACATATTAATATTTATATACGTTTGCGTCAAATTTTGTTTTGCATAAAGCAGGCTAGCAAAATCTGTACCTTGCTTAGTTCGCATTTTTGAGCGTTAAAATAGAATTTTTGGTCGTATGTTCCTGACCGTAAGTCGCATATTTTGACGTCCCCATCCAGATACTAACCCCGCTGGAAAGGGGATAACTTTAGAAACATTGGTCTTGGAAACAACTGTCAGCAGCTCTGAGTGCGCGCTTAAGCTTGTGGTGAAAAAGAAGTTGTAAATGATCAACATGTCAGCCTTGAAGCAGCTCGAGTGTAGAATCATGACGAACTTTTGTAGTTTCTGAGAACTATTTACTACTTGTAGCTTTTGTTGAGTTTTTGAATCGATGATAGAGAGAGTTTTGGCGCTCTCAACCAGGACTGGACTACTGGATTTAAGCTTTTTTCTTAACGAGATTTCAAGTTGTTGTGGAACGTTTGGTACAAAATTACTCTAATACTGAAATCAAGATTATGGAATTGTAAAATTAAAACTTTGGATTGGACTATAGAACACGCAATTACGGAATTTTTAGATTTTTGAGCATTGAGAGAAATAGAGTACAGATGTTGTCTTCTTGTCTTCGCCACGGCAGATTTAAGCAGTTTGCAAGGAACTAAACCAGGATTACGGAACCGGACTTCCAATGCAGGGCCCGGTTGGTCGAAAGCCGATTACCTTAATCCCGGATTAGCGTAAACATTTGTTTATGTTTTCACATTTTTGGTGACAGTTTCCTTTGCTTATTTTTGTTTTTCAAGGTTGACTTCTTCTGATGTAAAGTTTTACCGAATATCAGCCTTGAACAGCATTTAGGAGTAGAGAATAAAACTCGTTTTAAAACTTGGCTTTTGAACAACTGGCCCAGGATTTAAGTTGTTGAACTGTGATTTGTAATACGTTTTTCAGATGATTTAAGGCTGATCTTGTAATTTTTGGATGAATGGAGTTAAGGAAGCAGGTAAAACTGCAGGATTTGAATAAAGTCTCCTTCCAAACAATAAATAAATAAATAAATCCCGTATCCTGATAACCTGCTAATAGGGCTTCGTTGTTTGCATTTGCAAATTTAGTAACATTAATAACGAGTTTTTACAACAAAAAACTTCAAGTTATATTACAGATTTATCTTTCTGGTAATCTCTCGTCATTTTCCGAAGTTTACCTGTACTTGAAGTTGACTGTAACTGGACAATTTGTGTTAACTGTTTGCGCATTCCACGGATACGCCCATGTAGGCATCTTGTTCAACAATCTTTCAGTACACGTGTTTTTGTAATTTAATATTCTCTGTGAATAGTTGCTTATAACAAGAACAAATAATGACTTCAAGTAGGCACCAAGCAAAAGGCGCCCTTACCTCATCGTTGCAGTCTCGCACAAAACACAGGAATTTTTATTAATAAAAAAGATCCCTTTTCCATTTTTTAGCAATCACCCTTTCAAATTTCAGAGAGATCGACCCATTGGCAAATATTTTACGACTTTTATGGGCGCGGTGACAAAATTTTAATCTCATTACAGGCAGTGAAGACGCCACATCTGATAAATATTTTTTTCACAAAATGCCATCGAATCAAAAAGTATCACCTCAGAGGACAAGAGCATCATTCCAAAAGCTTATTCTGTGACCTTCGAAAGGTCACGGGATAGCGTAGCTTTGTATATTAGGAGCAAAATTGAACGCGTAACGTAAACCACCACGTGATAAATTACGGCTATTTATTCCCAAGTAGCAGAGTAGCGATGTGGTTGTGATTACGGTTCGAACTAAAAGGCAATTAAAAAACGAAACAGAACTAAGAATAATGCGCAACTAAATACAATAGATGAATAGCGATGAAGCGATTTAACATAATGTATACGACGGGAAACTAATTAGTAAAAATAAACAATAAACTAAACCAAGCAAGGAAACAACATAAACTGACTTACTTTGGTGAAGCTCCTAAGTACTTGACAAAAAAAAACAGCGATGGAATTGTTAAGCTTGGGATACCACGATCACGATCACAACAGCGATATAAACTTAATCATTTCCTCAGACCCCCGGCCCCTCAAATATACCGTAATCCGAGAGACTAAACTTAACTAAATTACATAACGAGGAGGCGATAGTGAAATAAACCATAAACATGAAATGAAGAAGCTATTTACAAAAACAACTGTGCTAACGAGATAAAAGTGCGATCTAAAAGTAACATATTCTACACAAAACGTAGGTTTCGGAGGTAGTTTAGAGAGTGGAAAAGACATTTCTGACCGAAGGTTTGATTACGCCACGTAGCATACTCACGACAAAGTAAAACGCCACACTTTATTTGACAATTGCCATATTTTGCCATAAAAACCATCCAAATTTCTTCACTTGGCTCTGAAATTTTCCTCGATTTCGACTAAATTCCCCGTTTTTCATCCTCCTCGGTGAATACCATTTAAGGTGTCGTTCGAGGCAAATCTTCGGCACATCAGGGATAGATGTCATTTCAACAGATTCCCATACAAACTGGCTAGTGATTGGCTAGTTATAGTTGTCTTAAAAGTACAAGTGTTAATGATATTTTTAAAAATACAACCACACTTTTGAGTTTAAGGAAGATGTTTCGACGTTTCAAATATCATTATAAGCCATAGTGAGAGTAAGATAATACAATGATTCTGTTGGTTAGTTTGAATTTACCTATTTGTAACGAACATTAATCTACAAAGAATCATTATATTGATAGTTATAAATATATGGATTATCTTGTAACAATTTTAATGTTGCACTATGACTGATGATGATGTTTGAAACATCGAATCGTGTTCCTTAAACTCAAAAGTGTGGTTGAATTAAATCCGTAAAAGATGATTCCTGAATTCTTTATCAAATCGCTTAATATTTGTTTTTCAAGTAGCAATATAATCAGATCTCACCCTCAGCAGCCTTTCGTTTTAGTTTCCAGTTTTTTCCGTAAATCAGGTGGCAATATGGCGGTCAGGACGCTGACCCTCGGTCTTCTGTTAGTTGCGCTTTCCTACTCTTGGCTTTGTGGTTACAACTCTTTTAGTGGGTATTCTGAATTTCTGAATGGCACTACCTGCAATATTCAGCAGAAGAATTTGAAGTCCAGCGATGTTTATTTTAATTTTTCGACTGGTGTTTATTTAGGAAGGTGCACGTGCACGTTCCCTCGACGAAGATTCTCAAAGGGAAGAGTGCTATATACAACGAACGGCTCTTCATCGTTCAACCCTTGCCTATTAATAGTCACTCTAAGTGGAGACGTTCATCCTCATCCTGGACCTGGACCGGAAAACAATTCCATGAGACCCAAGAAAGCCCGACAGCGTTCAACTCGTCATGTTATCGTCGCTCACCTCAATGTCCGCTCAATGAGATCAAGAGAGAATTTTTACCTCGTTTGGCAGACGATAACCGACAATTGCCTCGACATATTGACAATCTCTGAGTCTTGGCTAGACCCATCTACAAATGATTCTGACTTGCAAATCCCTGGATATATTTTGTTTCGGCAAGATCGTGGATCACTTGGTGGCGGCCTTTGTGTCTACATCAAGGACATTTACAAGGCTTCTGTTATTGGCAATCTTTCTAACATCTCCGAAAATTCCTTTCAGCAACTGTGGCTTAAAGTCATTTGCAAAAAGTTAAAGTCGTTTCTTCTATGTACGGTATATAGACCACCGAATACTCCAATTAGTTTCCTTGAGATCCTGTCGAAATCCTTTATGGATTCCCTGTTGGTTGGGTCAGAGGTTGTGATACTTGGAGACTTAAATTGCAATGTTTTGGAAGATTGCTACGAAGGCAGAGCCTTGACTGAGTTTTGCTCCACTTTTAATCTTACTCAGCTCGTCGAATCACCAACAAGAGTCACCGAAACTTCTAAATCCATAATTGATATTGTATTAACGACAAATAAGGACTTTGTCGAAAATTGCGTTGTGAAATCTTCGTCTATCAGCGATCACAACCTGGTGTGTTTTAACCTTAAGTTAAAAGCTCCAAGACCTCGTCATTCGTATGTCACCATTCGAAGCTACAAGAACTACGATCGCGATAACTTCCTTGTGGACCTATCTCGTGTCCCATTTCATATGGTTTATTTCTTCGAAAGCCTGGATGACCAAGTTGATGCTTTTAATTGTTTATTTCTTGAGGTTCTTGATGTTTACGCACCATTCAAGCGCATAAAAATTAAATCACGCCCCAACCCATTCATCACCCAAGAGATCAAACAGTTGATGAAAACTCGTGATTTATGGCACAAAACCGCTAAGCGAACAATTTGGGAATTTGGCTTTTCTCCAAGCGGTCATGGCTTGTTACACAACTATGCAAATGATGTCCACGAAAATGACCATCGAGAGCTTTTTATGTTTTCTGCAGTAACTGAATCTCTAGTTGAAAATATCGTTAATGGTCTGCCTTCGAATAAAGCTCCTGGTGCCGACAAAATTACATCTAGAGTTCTTAAGGATAGCCTTCCTGCAATACTTCCGATAATCACGCATTTGTTTAACAAGTCGTTTGCCACTGGTACTTTTGCACGATCGTGGAAAATGGCTGAAGTCATACCTGTTCCCAAGTCTGGCGATTTCAACGAGCCAGTAAATACGCGCCCTATATCCTTACTTCCGATATTATCGAAGGTCTGTGAAAGACTCGCCCATCGTCAATTCGTTGATTTTCTGAATCGCTCTGGAAAAATCTCAAAGTTTCAAAGCGGGAATCGTGAATTCCACTCTACCGAGACGGCTCTACTTCAATTTACAGATGACATTTTAAAGAACATGGATGAGAAGAAAGTTTCATTGATCGTGTTATTAGATATGTCGAAGGCTTTCGACAGCATTCAGCATGAGCGCCTACTTATGAAACTCCACAAAATCGGCATCTCCACTGCTGCCTGGACCTGGTTTGAAAGTTACTTGACAAAGCGCAGTCAATTCGTGAGGATCGAGGATGCTATTTCGGATCCATTACCTTTAAATTTCGGGGTTCCCCAAGGCTCTATCCTTGGACCCGTCCTGTTCACAGTGTATGTTAACGATTTATTGTCGGTTCCTAAGCACTGCAAATCTTCAGGTTACGTGGACGACACAAAAATTTTCTTATCTCTTCCTCCTCGTGATATTACTGATGCAAGCAATGCGTTAAATCAAGACCTTTTGGAAATATCCCGTTGGTGCTGCGAGAATTCACTGTTGATTAACCCTGACAAGACCAAATTCTTGGTTATTGCAACTCCACAACTCTTACGTAATTTGCCGCGTCTATCCATTACCATTCTTGGAAAGGAGATTGAACCCGTTTCTGTTGCCAGAGACCTGGGTGTCTATATCGACCAGACTCTCAACTATAACGAACATATATCAAAGTTAGTCTCGAACTGTGTTCACAAACTTGTTCAAATAAATAGGATAAAGCACTTATTAGATCGGAAATCTTTACTTTTAATGATTAATGCCTTCGTATTTAGTAAACTCTTTTATTGTTCGACTGTTTGGGGAAACACATCCAAGTCAAATATAAAGAAGCTACAACTGGTCCAGAACTTTGCAGGAAAGATCGTACTCGGCTTGAAAAAATTCGACCACATCTCTCAAGGCCTTAAATCACTTGGGTGGCTTAGTATAGAGGATAAACTACGATTAAACACAGCCGTCATGGTGCATAAATGCTTACAACATCGGGTGCCCATTTATCTGAAAGACAAATTTGTATATAGGTCACAAGTTCATAATAGACAACTTAGATCTGTTGATAACAATAAACTCAACTTGCCACATTGTCGGCTTTCTACTGGCCAGAGGTCATTTGCCTTTCGAGGGGCAAAAGTTTGGAACTCGCTCCCCCTTGATCTAAAGTTAACTTCTTCACTGAGGACTTTTAAAAAGAATGTATGTGAACTGCTTGTAAATAATTTATCGTGAAACGTTGCATTTATATTTTTTTAGCTTTTATCTTATCAGATTTTTCTATTTTTAATTCATGTAAGATTTTTAATATATATTTAAATATTGCTGCTGAAAAGCCCTTTTCAGGGAGCGCAATAAACGTGTATGTATGTATGTATGTATCTCGCACCATAGAAACTTCTTTTCTTTTCCTTCCAAGCATTTTCTGCTCTTCTCATTAAATAATTCACTTGCAACCAATACCAATAACCAATAAATTAACTAATAAAAACTTCATACTTCATTATTTACTTTCTGATACAAATATTTTTTGCATGTGCGCCAGAAAGAAAATCGAGAGGTTTTACTCAGATTTGAGCCCCACTGAAATTTCACTCGCTCGTAGTATTATTTAAGTGTTACTTGAAGCTCGATTTGCAGAATTGTTCAGTGTGCTGTAATATCTAGTCACCTAGCATAAATTAACGAAATTATTCTCTTGTAAATAAATGAGGAGATATTGCCCAAACTATGTAAACCTTACTTCTTTCCATGCACTGATTTTAATTCATTTCACCTAACAACATACACGCTGTAACTGCAGCAGCATTTTGCGCGAATATGGTAATACTTCACACTCGAAAAACACAGTCTACTTTTGTTTTGTCCTTCGGCGCCCCACCTTCTCGCATATTCCAACCACTGATCGACGATGATTGACAGTTTGACATCTCAATTGTACATGTTGCATAAAAGTTGCGCCTGTGTGTAGTTCTCTTAAATAACCTTTTTCGCCCTTGAAGAAGAGAGATCATCGGAACCAAAAGGAAGTTAACCAAGTCAAGCAAGGTGGTAAGTCTTCTTCTGTGTTTAGAAACTGTATGTATTCAACGCGAATAGCAAACTTTCTTTTCCCTAACAAGAAACTATTTCCGCATGTCAGTTGTACAATACTTAATGCTCGGTATTCCAGCCCTGTGTGTGGAACCCAAACTCTAATGGGAAAATGACGGAGTGAAAAAGGTCTTTCTTAGCTTTGATATTGTGCGGATCATGGGGGCCCACCTTAGATGACCCGTACCAAGCCGGATCAAGGTTCTTTCTCGCCGTTAATAGCATTTCGGGAAATAAGAGGTATTGAAAATAAAACGTTTCATGATTTCTAGTTCTAGTTCTTCTTGTTCTTCCTAGCCATCTTTCCTTATCCACCTCATAGATCCATTTTGTGGTGGAGCCATTTGGTTGCAAACTCTACAAAAATAGATGTCAAAA
>OX421450.1:12728916-12731416 GCA_949126865.1 Montipora capitata | reverse complement strand
AGCAAAACACTTTTTTTTTCACACATTTTTCCTTAACAATCTGAATGACATAAAAAAAACTTGGGAAGGCATTGACAGTCTAAAAAACCGTAGAAACAATAAGAAGCGTGCGATCTCCTCCATCAGATGCCCTACTAAAAAAGTTGTGACAACAAATGCACAAGATATTTCAGATATGCTGAACACACATTTTGCTACGGTTGGGCATAAACTGACATCTGCAATACCACAGTGTAGACAGCGTTTCCATGAACATCTCCGCCAAGGTCCATCACTCTTGTCATCATTTCTTTTCGACCTAATTACACCGTTAGAAATCAAAAATGAGATTTTGTCTCTCTCTTTTAACAAAGCACACGGACTATATTCATTTCCGTTAAGTATCCTTAAATGCGCCTGTACATGTACAGTTATATCAGAACCTCTAGCAGAAACCATGAATTTATCGATTGAAACTGGCATGTCTCCCAGCAAACTGAAGCATGCTAAGATAATCCCTATTTATAAAAGCGGTGACGAACTTGAATGGGGAAACTATAGGCCAATTTCACTACTCTCTAATATTAAGAGACTATTTTGAGAAAATGAAAAAGGGCTTGTTACGAAGCATGATATATTACGCTCATCACAATGTGGATTTCGCGAAAGTTACTTTTTTGAACATGCACTTTTAGACATTGCAAACAAAATATAAACAAACATGGACGCGAAACTTTTTTCATGTGGTCATATTCATTGACTTAGAAAAGGCTTTCGATACAGTTGACCATGAAATTTTGCTTCATAAGCTGAACCATTATGGGATACGAGGCATTATCAACAACTGGTTTCGTTCGTATCTTTCCAAGCAAGAAGAAAGATTTCGAAAAAAGAAAATATGGCGTACCCCAAGGCTCGGTTCTCGTGCCATTACTATTCCTATTGTACATCAATGATATCCAAACCTCTTCAGAAAATTTTGATTTGTTCCTGTTTGTCGAGCTCGCTAAAAAAATGGATTTCAAAGCCAAAAGAACTATACTATGAGGAAGTACTTTTACTAATTTATAGAAGTATTATGAAATGCATCGTTAGTAGATTAACGCAGCATTTCAAGTTTAAGTGGGAAAAAAACACTCAAAACCTGGCTCGAAGTCATCGGCAACGAAGAAGAAATGGCTGGTCAGGATCTTGGTACAGAAAACGAACTCTATAGAGAACTGAAAGAGTCGATCGATTGGTCGCTGAGGGTCTTGCCACATTACATAGTGATCTAGACATATTACGAAGCGAATTCAAATCGGATATTAAAGAAATGAGCTGTATAAAAGACCTCAAAAAGAGTTTGAATTTCAAGCAAGACGAAGTAGACACATTCAAGGAACAACTCAAGAAGGAAACAGAAGAACGCTCTTCGGAAATGGAACTTTTAACGGCGAAAACAACTACTTTGGAACTGTCCCTGAAAGAAGCAGTGGAACAGAATATAACCCTTAAACAGTACACTAGAACTGAGAGAACCTGAGATTTAATAATATAAAGGAATATGAAGGTGAGGATTGCAAAAAAAGTTATTTGACACCATTGGAAGAGACCTTGGATTAGATATCTCCGAATTTAGATTTCAGGCAGTGCACTGAATAGGTAAGAGAGATGGAGTTAGA
The DNA here is from genome assembly GCA_949126865.1 of Montipora capitata. Taxonomy (NCBI): domain Eukaryota; kingdom Metazoa; phylum Cnidaria; class Anthozoa; order Scleractinia; family Acroporidae; genus Montipora; species Montipora capitata. Next base: position 12,729,773 of record OX421450.1, on the reverse strand, counting down.
TGCAGTCCTATTATAGCAAGATTTGTCTATCGTGAAGATCAAGACAAGGTCTGGTCAAAGAGATGTAAGATTAAGGAATCGGGTCAGGGGCGGATCCAGGATTTTGAAATGGGGGATAAATTTTTGTAATAATGTAATAGAACCAAAGCCTGGTTGAGGTGTTTGAGGTCTGTGCAAGAAGGGGGGCTCAGAAAAAGGGGGGTGAAAATTCACCCATTTCACCTCCCCTGGATCCGCGCCTGCGAGTGTACATGTTACAGGTTGAAATTAAATTCAGGTCCATTTAAATCAAACTAGGTGAATTTAATTAACCTAGGTTATTTATCAACTGTTCGAAAAGGGTTTTTTTTATGGGGTGTGGTTGAAAAAAAGGGGCACGGTTTATTTTAAGGGGGTTGAAAACAAAACAAAAAAAATCGCCTTTCCCTCTCTACTCTCTTCCTTTCTGTCCCTATCCCTCTTAACTTTCCATCCGTCATGCCTACCACTACTTTACGTACCCTTGACCAACTCAATTCCAATGTTTGCATGAGAGAAAGAAATCGCTTTGAATTGCACTTACCGAGTCTTGAACTGGGCACCCGTCTGATATCCCTTAGCATTGAGTCCTTAGCCGCAACTAACCGCTAAACCACACAGGACTTGGACAAGCAGTCGTCATTATTTTAATAGCTAATACTTTTCTTGTGCTGCAAGAGGGCCCAGAATCTACTTGGTCATAGTAAATTATGCAAAAGTTTACTCGTGCGCAATGCGTGGCCCTGTACGGTTTGTTAAATGGCTAACACAAGTTGTGTTGATTCAGAGAGATTCTACCAGAAATTGGGTAAGTTAAAGCTCCCAAAAAGCCAAAACCA
>OX421450.1:12708916-12723916 GCA_949126865.1 Montipora capitata | reverse complement strand
AAAAGTCTTATCAGATCTGTAATTATTCGTAGCTGCTTAAGTTTCACGAAAAGCGTTGACTGTGTAAGAACTTTCGTTGATATATAGTATTGCCGATTAGCCGCGTTGAGCCACAGAAAGCGCGCGAAAAATGAAGCCTCGCTTATGTTCAGGTGATATCACCTAGGTTGAGCCTGCAATCCAATCGAAAACCAGTACCTGGTCAGCGGTCAACTGTAAAAAACAGCTGACTTCGGTGAGCTTAAGCTTGGTCACGTGATGCTGGTCAGCGGATACCTTGTTTTGACAGGTGTCAATCAAAAGATGGATGTCCAATATCAAAGATGTGTGCTGTAAACTAGCATGATACTGGTCACATTGGCATACATGGAGGGCTGGACGTACGGACGTACGGACGGTTGATGACGTCATGGTTATACTGTAAAACCAAGATTTCTCGCATCGATGGGTTATTTTCTTAACAATGGTGCTCCGCGAGGGCGGAGCTCCGCTATCATAGACTTTACGGAAATGAAGGGATGGGGTTGAAAAGCATAATGTCGGCCATCGATTTTGAAAAGGCATTCGACTCTCTTAGGTTAGACTTTCTTTTAAAGCTCTTGAAATTTTAGGCTTCGGTGCGTCCTTCATAACATGGATCAGGACATTTTACAAGAATATAAAGAGTTTCGTAGTTAACAGCGGCTTTTTCACCCCATCCTTCCAGGTTAAACGAGGAATTCGCCAGGGTGATCCTTTATCGACATCTCTTCTTATTATAGTTCTCCAATTGTTAGCAATTTCCATCCGCAACAATCATCGAATAAAAGGAATAACAGTAGGGGGGATTGAAATAAAATTCTAGGTGTTTACTTGTCGGCTTCCTGGGAGAATACTCTCTAGAGAGTAAAGGAACTTCCGACGTTAAATGAGGTGTACCTTTACCCACCTTTACCTTATAATACATCAATGTTTTATAAACTAAATTTTGAATCAATTGAAAACTCATTAAAACAATTGGTAAAAGGAGGGAGTTGGAGAGGATTAACGCTGATTGGAAAAGTGCAAATTATTAAATCTTTTGCGCTACCTAAGGTCTTGAATAGACTGACGTTAACTTCAAATAACAAAGAGTTTATTAAGAAAATAAATACGTTGTTATTTTGTTTCGAAAAGTAAAGACAAAAGTTAAACGCGCGGTTGTAATAAATAAAATAGAAAAAGGTGGACTAAAATGCCTGACTTGAACTCGATGATCTCCGTTCAAAGAATCATGTGTGTAAAGAAGTATCTAACTCCATATGCAGCCAGTTGGAAGTATTTCTTGGATTTTCACTTAGGAAGGTTGGTGGTAAATTTTTGTTTCACTGTAATTTCAACTATTCCAAGTTATCAATAACCCTTCCTAAACTTTTAAGAGTGCATCATGACATGGGCCTCCTTGAACTGTATAAGCCCTTCCTCAGCCTCGGAGATTTATCAACAATCTTTATGGAACAATAGATTCATCTGCATTGAATCCCGCTAAGTTTACAATCAAAATTTAATTGATGTTGGTGCTATAACTGTTCGGGACCTCCTCGACTCACATGGCAATTTTAAACAGCTTTGTTACCTACAACATACACACCTCTCGCCTATTGATCATTATTTCCTTTTTAGTCTCTTTAATGCCATTGTTAAAGACAAACGAAACGCGGCTCTCTTACAAGATTGTTATGTAGATTTGGATAGTTTTTCTTGGAGGGGAAAAGCTCGATGCTGAAAAGATTCAATCGAAACTATTGTATGAAACGTTTTCTTCTAAAATCTCTTCTAACCCTACCTCTGTTCGACACAGAGACATTTGAACTAGACTGTGAAAGATTTTCAATATAAAATTCTTCATATATTTCGTTATACAAACATTATGCTCTTCAAATTTGGTTTAGCCGACTCCCCTTTATGTTATTTCTATAATAAAGAGCTGGAGACATTAGAACACTTCTTTTTTTACTATAGTAAGGTTAGCACCTTTTGGAACGAGCTAAACACAAAAGTTCATTTCTAATTAAAAACTTCCATATTAAAGATATTTTATTTGGGTTTTTTTCTGCGGATAATGATGATGACAATATTCTAGTTAACTACATTATACTTGAGAGCAAATACCTTATTTTTCGCTAGAAGTTAAGCAAAACATTTCTTGCTATTGCCCTATTAATATCAAATGCAAAACAACGCACCAAATCGATTAGCGGAAGCGGGCAATTTTATGAGAAATTTTCAAGATTACATCAACAGAGTCAATCCTTCTCGCGGACTGGATGCAAAATATGGAATACTTAAGAAGAAAAAGGAGGTTTTCCTTTAAAAATTGTCTAAAACAAATTTCACTGCGGTTTTTAGAGCATGAGGATTCTTATGTTGATCTTAATACCCTTATACAAAAATTACCTCTTCTAGCTAAGTAGAAATATGCTACAGTCTAATTTATAAACTTTCATCATACCAGTAATTAAGTATTTTGAGACTTATTTTCCGTTATTTTCTTAAATTGTCCATATTAATTAATTCATCTTTTGGTTTTGGTTATTTATTTAATTATTTCTTTTTTTTGGCTTTTAACCAATTAATTAATTAATTAGTTTAGCAATTTACTATTTAAGACTTCTTTCTACATATTTAGGTAAAACACTACCCGCCTAGATTACCATTTGCTATTTGCGAGATAGTGTAGCCTTTACCATTGTAATAGTACAATAAGAAGTTAATAAACTTGATAACTTGATAATGACGTTTAAAAAAGACTGATTTCATGAACACTCTAGTACTTACTATATAAAATCTTTCGACAGCTGTTAAACAGCATCTACTCTCTTCTCCTAACCACAGGTATATAACTTCATGCAACTATTCTCTTGTGGGAAAAAAAATTGGAAAACAGACTTAAGGACGTTCGCGCCAAAATCTTCCTACGGTCAGATTTTCTTCATTTCTCGCGTAGAGTTAGGTCATAAGGTACTTACTCCAAAAATGAAAAAAAAAATGGGGGTCACCGACTTTGTTTCGGAGAAAATGGCAGTGGAAAACTGCCTTATTTTCGAGAAATCGGTCATAATTGCGAGATGTAGCCTCATCTGCTCATCCATCGAAAATCATAAATATAAACTGTTAGAGTGAAGGTTTCCGTGCATAGGTTTTTAGGAGTGGGATTCATGTTTAGATAATTGCATGCCGCTAGGGATGTCGTAAAAAGTAGAGTTCATCCGCGAAGAGCATTTTCGTACGCTCTATCCGTTGCAACCACTATCGGAATTCGATGGCACGAGGAAAGAAAATGTTAAAAAAAGATAACTTCTTACGGTGGGAATTTTTTCATTTCATCACATTTTGTAGATAGTAAGTAAAGTAAGTGATTCATGATTAAAAAAATAGGGGTCACCGATGATCTAAACGAGTAAAATCGATGTGATTTTGTAAAGCTCTTGGAAATTTTCGCTTGTCACGCTTTTGCGTGACCTGTCGGGGAAGGACTGGAACCAAAGAGCGGATCGATCGTTGAAGGGATGAAAGGTCTTTACCAAAAAAAAAAACTTTCTCGAGCATAGCAACGAAGTTTAAAGCTGGCGTCATCTTCATTTGGTTAGTGTTTTGTATAATATCTCTTCATTGCCGTCATGTTCATCTTCTGGAGTGTGGTTTTTGTAAAATTTAATCTCTGGTTGTTTCCACGCAGGTCCGCTCTATTCAAGTGGACGAGGACTAAAATACTGCTCTATTTTCACGAAAGTAAAGGAAAGGAACTTCAAAAACATGCATTCATTTTGAACTTAAGTTTGTAGGGTAATAAAAACATTAAAAAAAAAACCAGCCCCATTAAATTTACGCAACGGTTCGTCCTCGAGTTTTCCAAACTTTCAGCCATTACTCCATCAACTACCTTTTTCAGCTGAGCTTTTCCATCCTCCCGCTCACTTCTCTTTAACGTTTCATGATGATTCGGAAATAAACGTGCCATTCTTTTGCCGTCCTGGAATTTTTTCCCCGGCGTTTTTGTCGCCGTGTTATTTTAACTAATGCTTGAAAAAAATTTTTGATGAAAGTCAAGTAGACTAGTACACGACTGATAAAACAACGCGAATATCAGTCGTGCAGTAGTCCACTTGACTTTCATAAATATTTTTTAATCAATTTTGACTGATCATGATTTTCTCTGATCCAACGCTGTGCAAGACTTATCGTCCACGGTTTTTGAGAAGGTTTTAAAACCTCAACTTCACTAATGCTCGAAGTAATGCGTAACATATTACAGTCGCGTTACCTGCGCAGTAACGTTGCGCACAAACAATTAGCGCGAACGTCCTTAATTCCCACCATAACGCCATGATAGCTTTTTGCTCGTTATTAAAACAAAACAATCGATCCTGAAGGTCTTAACTTGGTCTTAATCTTTTATTTTAAATGGGTTATTATAAACTTCACTCCATTTTGGCGTTCGACGTGAGGAGAACGCAATTTCTAATCTTGGGTAAGCTGTGCATATGGTGAGCTTTTGCAAGTTTTCATTTTTAGTTACTTAATACGTGCGTCCACATTGATACGTCATATGCGCAAATGACGATCGTATCCTTTTACAAACCCGGTCAATTTCCTAATGGCATGTGTTCGATCCCGCCTTCTGTACAGCGTGCAAGCGTGGCAGATGTCTGCCAATGATGTCAACAAAATAGAGGTAGTCTGGTATGGAGCGCCAAAGTGAACATAAATGCTAATAATTGAAAAAAAAGTTTTCTGATTTACGAATTTACGTTCTCAACTCAAGATTTTTGTCCTAAAATTACAAACTTTATGGTAACTTGGTAAAATATTTATGCTCTTTTTGTATTTCCTTTCCAATGTGCTGATTGCAAAAAAAGTACATTCTAATGAAGAAATTTATTAGGAGTTGCAGTCCTTAAAAGATTACGACCTGATTGCAAAAGAACAAGTTCTCATTGGTATGCCAGTTATTCCCTTTTCAAAATTTACATGCTGAAAAATAAAATCGTTGCTAATTGAAAAAAAAAAGATTTCTAATTATTATGCAAATATATGTTGCCTGAAATTTACTGGTCATAGGTATTGTGGGCGCGAAAGTCATTAATTTAGCGCTAAATATTTTGGCGCTTGTTTTGAACTGTTGACGAAGTGTGGCTGGATTATGCCTCTCTACTGTCGAGGAAGAGGTGAGTGAAGATTCAGAGATTTCTGGACACTACTCAAGCAATTCTCGCTCAAATTGCAACCTTCCTTCAACAATGCGATACGCAGAGTACCAACCTGGATGATTTGGAAAATGCCGTTGATGGTATGACCGACCTTTGCTCAACGTTTGACGTCCTTCGTCAGAACGTTCCCGGTAACAGCGTCAATTTCAGAGCGAACTTTAAGGAGACAGCGAGAAGAATTTCGACTAAGTGATGACAGCGGATATACTGACATTTCAGAGGCAGTGAGATCGTTCACTCCCAATATTGGCCTAAGTCGCATGATAGGTGCATTGCGAAGCAGAGGTTTGCATGTACAACGCTGGAGGATCCGTAAAATAATGAGGAAAATTGATCCAGTGGGAACAGCTTTACTTTGGAATCAGGTGATGTATCGCAGAAAGTGCAGTGTCCCAGGACCAAATGCATTGTGGAACATAGATGGCCATCACAAGCTTATTCATTGGAGGCTAGTTCTCCAAGAATGTATAGATTGGTACAGTCGACTTATCGTATATTTGCATTGTGCCAACAACAACTTTGCACCAACGGTCCTCGATCTATTTAAAGGTGGCGTGAGACGGTATGGACTTCCTTCGCGAACAAGAAGTGACCATGGACTTGAAAATGTCGAACTCGCACATTTTATGGTGGAGCAAAGGGGTCTAGGAAGAGGAAGCATGCTCACCGGAAAGTCTGTCCCCAACGTTAGAGTAGAACGTCTCCACAGAGACGTGTACATTGGAACATTATCACACTTCGCCTCGATTTTCGATGGCTTGGAGAATGGTGGATTTCTTAATCTTGACAATGATGCTCATGTATATGCACCTCACTTCATCTTCATCCCACGAATTGATAGCCGCTCAAAGAGTTTACCAACCAGTGGAATTGCCACCCAGTTAGCACGGCACAAAGCTACAGCCCAGAGCAACTCTTCATCTCGGGAACATTGGCTAATGGATACGTACAATCATCAGATGTGGGGAGCGTAGATGTTGATTTGCTTGGGTCAGGTGTTGGTGACGAAACTAATGCGCCACTACCGATAGAACAGAATAATTATGAAGTAACTTTGCCAGAAATTGAGATTTTTCTCTCTAACGAAGTTCTAGAATTCCTTAGTAACGTTGATCCTTTGCAAGTCGACGGCAACCATGGGGTGAATTTGTACTCAATGTGTGTACAGGCCATCTTGACATCTCTAAGTAAAACCTGAACATTATGTCATTAGATCTAGAACAAAACTTTCAAAAACTGTACTCAGTTCTTTATTCAAAGGGAAACCATCAGTCAAATTGTCGGGACAAACATAATCGTGCAGAATACTTTTGTTTCATCGATGAGCACACAATACGCCCTTTGCATTTAACGATCACATGGTACCAAAACCGTCATACTGGAAAGCAAATTGCGCACTAAGACAACCACAACAACGCAAATAAATTTTAATTTTCTTTGTTTTAGATGTCACTGTGCGCAATTTGCTCTCCAGTATGGCGTTTTTTGTGCCATGTGGTCGCTTACTGCAAAGAGCCTATTTAGAGTTTACCCTTCGAACGCGTAATCTTGTTAAGTTAACGCAAAATGGGGATAAATGTTTGCAAGAGTTGCAATTCACCCATAGTACAGCAAATATTTTCTTCTTGCTCGTAGAAGTCAAAATACTTTCACAGCATCCTTTAGTAATTAGAAGCATAGCCCTACTGTCTGGTGGAATCTCATTAGGAGTGGCTCACATCTGTCCGAGAAGTGGACACATGGATATTAACTATTTGATAGAAAATTCCTGCTCGGAAGGGTGTCATGATCAATGGCGGTTACCATGGCAACGATACGTCAGCTGGTCCTAATGTGGCTGTTTTCGTTCATCCCTCCAGACAACCTACATCCACACAGAAAATGAAGGGGGTGTTAAAAATTTTCATTTCCAACTTTGCTTGACTTTCTCAGAGAACTGCTCTTAAGATAAATAATATATATATAATAAAGTGGTTTAATGGCCCAGCTTTCATGGATCCCAGGTGCATGGTAACAACCTTGCAGGGCGTATAATAGTTCCTATGGAATGCACTTAAAAATCCAAATAACAACAACCGGTACTTTGATGTTTTAGAATGTTCCAATGGGTACTACGATTGGGGGATTAGAATGAAAGACGCTCTGCTGAATAAAGGTGATTTCAACGTCATCATGACAGACTGGAATGCTGGAGCACATGAAGACTACGAAGTGTCAGCTGCAAGCACACAGCTGGTCGGCGCAAAAATGGCCGAACTTGTGCACTTCTTAATATCCCACAACGGCAATTCGAGGGAATTTGCTGATAATTTCTACCTTATTGGGTTCAGTCTTGGAGCTCAGATTGCCGGTTTTGCGGGACGTTATCTGCAAGAGAAGCACAGCATAAAAATTGGCCGCATAACTGGTAAGATTCTTTGCGTATTTTTCAATTTAAGCCCAGGCTAAGAAAGATGTTTCTGTTCAGCATTAATTTGGGGGCTTAAGTTTTTACCCAGTTTAGTTAAATCTTGTTTTAGTTGTTTAAGTCAGGCGACACGCAGGATACCCTTGCGTTCACAAACACAAAGTACCTCCTCTTCTCTTTTTTTACACAATGGAGGCAAAATATAGACAGTTAAGATAACGCTACTGGCTTAAAACAACCCTGTAAATATATAGTTAGTGCTTAGACACACTTCATGGTGTTGATCTAAATTCAGTGTGCAATTAATCACTATGACTACAGTAAGTGTTTGCACTATATAATTTTAATATATTAACTTAACAACTCTTAATACTGGACCCTTTCCTTTCCTCGGGTAAGAAGCCCACCACTCGGAGCTAACAACTGGTTTCCCTAAGTCAAGTGTCCATCAATGCATGGCGATTGCCTGCAGTAGCCTGCGTGCAGACGTCTACTATTTCCATTGTTGCACTCGGAAAAGGGACGTCTGCGTAAGGCCATCGCTAATCGTTTCCCAGCCTCGCTCCCAGGTTCTTCAAATTTGCATACATTATGAAATAATACCCGACGACCAGAATGGAGATGGTGGATTTTCGTGCTGCTATCGTGCATGTTTGCGAAAAATTTAAATTCTCTTCGCTTTTTCCCGTGCAGGAGGAATGTCTTAAGGCTGTATGAGATGGAACAAATGTATATGCAAGCCTTCCGACGAGGCATGGCAAATTCCAATCGTAGCCTGCCAGCAGGCTCTTTTGTAGCCGTGAGAGGATTGGGGTGGGAGAAAAAGAGCCTGTTTGCAAGCCACCCCTTTTTTAATTCCTTCCCTCGGAATGTGACATGACGTCATTTGTATTGTGTCAAATAACCAACTGAACAACCAACCAATAGAATCAACGGGAAATGTCAACAAACATGATCTGAAATAAACACATGTGAGTTTCGTTGCACTAACGTCAAATCTCCAACGAAAGCTGTAAATGTAGCGAGCCAAAATTGCTGCTTTTGTAAATGATGTTTCTGTGTGAAGTATCACCGGGAAGAGGCAAAAGTGGTCGCGTATCTTTTGAAAATCTGCACCGACAGTAGTAGCGAAGATATGCGAAAGGATCGGATTAAAATTTGACAAATCATCAAATTTATCGCAGCGCTGATAAATTATCGGCAAACGCCAAATTTATATATCGCCGTAAGATGACCGAAAACTCTTCTCTTTTTTAGTATTCTTGTAAAATGGAAAAGCCCGGAGTTCATAGGTTACATAGATTCATAGATTGTGGGATTCACAACTGCAAATAGTTTATTCATCTTAACTCGGCTGATGAAGACAGACAGAGACAGACCTGTCAACTACTAAAGTCTTCAAATATTGAGAATTGATAGGGATGGGATGATATATGACGTCATAACGCTCGTGACGTCATTTCTGGTGACGTCATATTACGTCTTAACGTAAAATATACGCGTTGATTCCGTTCGACGTATGATATTTAAATCGGGAATCTTTACAATTTTTTCAGCTACATTTGTCTTAACAACTTGGAGACCAAAAGTTGTAAGTCCTAAAAATTCCCTCTGAAGCGAATTAAACTCAATCGACATCTTCAATCTCCGCGATTTGACACAAGTACACAAGACCTCACGCAACCTAGGCAAAAAGTAAAAAAAACGCGCGAAAAAGATGTCATTGGCATTGCAAAATTTAATTTGATTGGTTTATTTTGGACAAATCGGACATCATTGCTTAAATTATATTACAATCCGTCAAAAGCAATTTACTAGAGTTTATGAAACGTGCGATTGTTATTATCGATATTAAAATAACTCAAACAACACAAAAGTATTTGAAATTTTATTGTTGTGAAAGTTGATTCTCCCTAGAAATGACAAACTTCGGCGATTAATCGGGAGATTTCAGACAGTAATCTTGAGACCGTGAAATACGGTCCAAAATCTAGAGTCACCCGGATTATCCGGGAGAGTTGACAGCCCTGCAGAGAGACAAGGGTAAAATGGTGTTTATTGCCGATAAGCTTACCGTTTAGAGAAGTCCAAATTTCCGCAGTTCCGCATCGAGTTTTCAGGATCTGTCTTTTAAGATCCGTTTGAAGTCACTAGCACCACACCGTCGAGCGCTTGCTTCGCCGATGAAAATATTATTTGCGGAAGACTGCTTAAAAAATAGTGCTTCAAGCCCCGCCAATTTCCCTCTTCGACTGGGTCTTTCACTAGGCTTCCTCTGTCTTGTCTGTTGTGATCTTCTGTAAACACTGGGAATGAGAGAAAAGGGAGGGAATACGTAAAATGGCTTCCTGCCGCACAGTCTTTAAAAAGCATCCAAAGCAGTTGCACCAAGGTCTGGTTTCCATCATACATAATTATCAATCTGCTTGTTTAACCTGGAAGCAAACAGGTCAATCTCAAAAGGACCCCACATTTGCGATAACTTTTGGAAAACCTCTGGATTCAACATCCACTCCGTTCGATCATTAAATACCCTAGATTTGCTGTAAGCCAAGGTATTCTGTTTCCCTGGCATATGAGCTGAGCTGAGGAAATTATTTCTCTCCAAGGCAAATTTCCAAATGCTCCTTGCAATGACATTACAGGCTCTAGATTTACTGCCTCCCATATTGTTTTTGTATCAGACAGTGGTTGTGTTATCTGACATGACACGTATGTGTCAGGAGGCAGTGTGGCCCTGTGGTTAGGGCGCTTGCCTTGAGATCCGGAGATCCCGGGTTCAAGACCCGCTCTGACCACTCGTTAGGTCCCTGGTTCAACTTCATAGCTGCACATGTAAATAGCCAACTGGTTTTGCCTCCGGCCAGTTGGGATTCTTAACAGTTGTAGTTGTTGTGTTCTGTTGTTTCATTGGCCCTGAAAAGCCCCTATGGGGAGCGGTCAATTATGTATGTATGTATGTATGTATGTATGTATGTATGTATGTATGTATGTATGTATGTATGTATGTATGTATGTATGTATGTATGTGCTTGTTACTAATATTGTTGCACAATGAATGTAATGCAAAGAGGACTGCTTTCATTTCCAGCTCATTAATGTGCAAGCTTGCTTCCAGAGGGGACCACCGACCACCCGTGGTCTGGTTGTCTCTCACTGCCCTCACCCTTGTTTTGATGCATCTGTAGTGATCGAAATATCTAGATTTGGGGGTGAGATTTTCCTGTCCGCATGGTGGACATTATGAATCCATCATTGCAAGTCCAGTTTAGCTGATGTCAGGAGTGCTCAACGACCAATTTTTCAAATAAGGTTCATTTCGTTTCCGAACAACAAACTGGCACCTTTAAAGCGGTTTATGGTTAGTAATTAACTTTCGTGGGAAAAAAATAGCCGCTCCTCAGAGCCAGCAAGACAAAGTCCAAAGGATCCCTTTTGCCAGCAAGCAAATTCATTGAGGACCATAATCCCAGCCAGGAATTTTTTATTTGTCATTGCTTTCTACCAGCAATGAAGGATGAACATACTTAGCCAGCCAGCGAGTAGAAAAAGAAAAGTGATTTTTACTTAAATTTAACAAGATTTAATCAGCTATTTCAGCGTTACTTCCTTTTAATATCACTGTAAAGCCATTAAGGGCCGTCATCTGAACAAAGTCTAACTTAGACCGTCAAAATGCAAATATAATTTATCTCCTACTCCGCAAATATTTTTTTATAATTCACCATAAATTACACAACGGTCTCCTTTCTGTAGGACCCATCCTACCTTAAGTTTTCTCGTTTGCATTAATTTGCTTATTTGTACCGTTCATTTGTATAAAAGTGCCCCTAGAAAAATTACGTGAAAAATATGTACCGTAAATGCTCGAATTAGCGCCCAGCTTCAAATAAGCACCCCGCTTCGAATTAGCGCCCCTTCTAAGGCTCAAAATTTGTAAAAAGCACCCCCCTTCAAATAAGCGATCCCAATCCCAGCTACGTCGACTATCTTTTTAAGAATTAAGGAAATGAATTAAAGATTTTATCGCTCACCTCACGTTGCGTAATTTATGGTCTCTTCGCCAACACTTGTTACTCTCCAGTATCATCCACATTACGCCTAAAACCTGCCAACTTTGATGTACTATCGCATGGGAAGAGAGCGTCCATTTCCTCCCCTTGATCTTCAGAACAACGTGCCTCGTACCATCCCTTTATGTGGCATACAATCTGAATACTATTTAATCTAACCTATGATTTATCATATGCGTCCATGTCCATGCGTGAGGGAGACAAAGATAGCTGGATGGTCTAGCTCTCTTTTCGTGTTTACATACTTGAATTGAGTCCACATGAACGCAAAAAATATTTAAATTTATATATAACTATTATCTATTTACGACTAACACTATCATGTTCATTGACAAAATTTACGTTACTAAAAGTATTAACAAATGAACAATTTTTTAAAAAGCCAGATTATCGGTATATTTATCCTTAATTTTAAAATCACATGATCCCTATCGTGACTGTCACCGAAATTGAGACTTCATCATGATAAAAAATAACAGCCGAAATACACATCCCTTTCATCTGTATCCTTATGTACAAATTATTTACTTACTTTCGACTATTCTGGAATTTTTTCGAGTTCTTACAAGTTACTATGTCATGGGATCTTGTAGAAATGTTTCATAGTCAATGAAAATTTGCAAAGAAACAGATTCCCATTAAAAAAATGTTTTTCACATGATATAAACAAATGCTAGCATTTTACTTTTTCCTCGTAATTAAATTTAAACTCATATTGGAATATTAAGTTAATAGTCCACTGTTATCCACTGTTATTTTCTCTCTTCCCAGTAAACCCAAGTGTCAATTTTTCAGTGAGAAACCGGTTTAAAAGTTCGAGAAATAATGATATAAAACGATAATGACCTACCAATCGGTGTTACGATACGACTATATTGTAACCGGGGCCACTTAGACAGATTTGACCAATAACATAAGAAAGTTGGTTGTGGGCCAAACAGCAGGTCATAAAAAATTAGTTACTCAAAGCACGAAATTTAAATGATAAAAGCGAACGCTTGGTCGATTCCAAACTTTACATATAACACCTAGGAGATTGACACTAGCTCTTATTTTGTCATCTAAAAGCACGTTCTTCGCTACCATTGCCGCACTTTGCAAAGACTATCGCGACCTCAAGTCAAAAATATAATTAACGTTTCCGTTTTTTGCCTCTGTCGTTCACTCTAAGGGACCTTTCAGGTTGTAATTGGTTGATTTTGGTCTATATTGTTTATTTTGATTAGGATCAACACCTAACTTTCTTGGAATGTACTCTGACTTTCCTTTCGACCAATCCTTGCAATAGCATAAGGGTCAGTCTTTTCGTCTGAAAAAGACTTCAAGCATTGTTCGATTAGCCAAAGTTGGACCTGTCAATAACCGAAAACAAACAAAGTAGTCATATTGTTTGCATTACCTTCCAATTGTTAAACGTAAGTTCACTGAGGAGATACTCAATCGATAAGCGTTTGGAGGCACAAAGGCGATCGCCGATGTATTGCAAAATCTTTATAGAAGTCACAAAGACACCACACAAGTCAACCAATTAGGATGCTTTGCAAGTTCTCAACAGAACTCACAACCAATAAAATTCGCTGATGTTTTACAAGTTCTAAGCAGACGTCACAAAGACAATCGCCGATGTACATGTATTGCAAGATCTTTATAGAAGTCACAAAGACATCACCACACTAGTCAATCAACGAGAATGCTTTTCAAGTTCTCAACAGAACTCACAACCAATGTAATTCGCCGATGTTTTGCAAGTTCTAAGCAGATGTCACAAAGACAATCGCCGATGTATTGCAAGATCTTAACAGAAGTCACAAAGACAATCGCCGATGTTTAGCAAGATCTTTATAGAAGTCACAAAGACATCACCACACTAGTCAATCAACGAGAACGCTTTTCAAGTTCTCAACAGAACTCACAACCAATGTAATTCGCCGATGTTTTGCAAGTTCTAAGCAGACGTCACAAAGACAATCGCCGATGTATTGCAAGATCTTAACAGAAGTCACAAAGACAATCGCCGATGTATTGCAAGATCTTTATAGAAGTCACAAAGACATCACCACACTAGTCAATCAACGAGAACGCTTTTCAAGTTCTCAACAGAACTCACAACCAATGTAATTCGCCGATGTTTTGCAAGTTCTAAGCAGATGTCACAAAGACAATCGCCGATGTATTGCAAGATCTTAACAGAAGTCACAAAGACAATCGCCGATGTTTAGCAAGATCTTTATAGAAGTCACAAAGACATCACCACACTAGTCAATCAACGAGAACGCTTTTCAAGTTCTCAACAGATCTCACAACCAATATAATTCGCCGATGTTTTGCAAGTTCTAAGCAGACGTCACAAAGACAATCGCCGATGTATTGCAAGATCTTAACAGAAGTCACAAAGACAATCGCCGATGTATTGCAAGATCTTTATAGAAGTCACAAAGACATCACCACACTAGTCAATCAACGAGAACGCTTTTCAAGTTCTCAACAGAACTCACAACCAATATAATTCGCCGATGTTTTGCAAGTTCTAAGCAGACGTCACAAAGACAATCGCCGATGTATTGCAAGATCTTAACAGAAGTCACAAAGACAATCGCCGATGTATTGCAAGATCTTTATAGAAGTCACAAAGACATCACCACACTAGTCAATCAACGAGAATGCTTTGCCAGTTCTAGTCACGAAGTAATCACCATGCAAGATCCTTACAGTTATAAACATCTCACAAGTGTTTTCAAGCAGTTCGGTAAATAAATTAACGGTCCCGTGTAGTACTCACACGTAAAATGTGCTAGTTTTCAGAAATCTTCTTTACGGTGGAAAGGATGCTTTGAAGGAATAGTGAAATCATCGCCGATGTAAATTAGCTTCGTAGGACTTTGTCTTTCAAGAATGACCTCTGTAGTGGGTTCTTCTCAGAGCCTTGTCAATTACCAGTCTTCAAAATGTAACTTTTCCCGCAAAATTAAGTAAAACTGAAACAACGGTTTTGTTGGCTATACAAAGTTATATTTCCCTGAAACGTTAACGCGTTAATGGTATGTAAAGGGCTAATTACTTGTTTAATGGCCTTGCATGCATGCAGCGGATCAATGTTCTTTTCTTCCATTTTTCCCTTACAGAGAAGTAAACAGATCGACAACAGATTTCTCACTTCTTTTCTTGTTTCCTTTCTGGCGCTTTGCCATGGAACTGTAAAAGGATTTCTTATCCGTCTCACTTTTTAATACTTAAAACTGAATTTTTTTTGGAGGGAGAGCTGCTTCACTTGCTTCAGATATTCGTCTCTGCG
>OX421450.1:12686416-12693916 GCA_949126865.1 Montipora capitata | reverse complement strand
TTTGGGAGGCGGGGGTGATGGGGAAACCATACAGCTTGGCGGAGGAGGCACGGACCATGTTAGACCAGTGTCCAGGGTCAGATGCACAGGGTGTTTGTGATAGAAGGTGTGAAGAACAGTTGATTGGACTATACTGACGCGAAGGGCTGCTGGCTCTTCAACCTGGGCTGGTGGGACTACAAGGTCACTGGTCTCATCAAAAGGCTCGCATTCATCAACACCGAGGTCTTCAGGGTCTTCTAGGGTAGGAGAGACTGAGGTCTTCATCGGCCGTTACCTGATCTCCATGGTGTGTTAAGCCGCCGTGAATAGAGAGGAGGTTATCCTCAAAGAAAGCCATAAGACGCTGGAATAAGTCCTCGGTTCTCTCATTTGGTTGTAGCTATATAGGCTGATGCTATCCAAGTAACCACCGGTAGACTGGAAACCATAATGTTGGCGGATTTTCTGCCATATGACGTTGAGGGAGGTCAGGTGTTTATTACGCCAACTATAATCAAAGGCGAACACATGGAAACAGACGCGAAGCGCAAGCGCAGCCTTAACAACTACTGGGTACAATGTAAATAACGTAGTGGCTCTTTTTTTCTTTTCCTCGCCATCGCCAGATTTGCATTTCTTATTACTATTATCTTTCTCCATTGCTTCGAATTCCTTTTAAATATTACTTGGGAAGGTGGTTAGAGTTAGGGTTGGGTAATACATGTGTAGACTATTTAATGGGAGATCTGTGGAAGGTCGAGTCAACAGGACGTAAACACTCTTCGGCTTTCAAACGTTTCATAATTTTGCATATCTTGCATCATTTTAGCATTATATCATCTTAAAGAATAGAGAAAAATCTTGGAACGACTTGTCCTCACGGTAATTGCAATGGTTTTAATTTCAAATTGAAAACTAAAATTTCAGATAAGGATTTCTTTTGTATAAAATAAAACCCGTCCACAAATTGATGTTAACGTCGATTAACGGCACAGCACCAAGCATCAGACCTGTGAAAATCATATTGCTATTACAACCGTTTTACCCGCTATTTTCCGACATAAGATGTTTAATAGGAAAAGTAGCATTTGCACTGCACCTTGGACTCTTTGAACACACGTTTTCGCGGACTAAATTGACACATGCAAACATGTTCCACACCTGTGACGTATCACCCACATGATCCCAAAATGTCGCGTTTTTTAAAATGGCTGCTGGGTTGCAAAGAAAAAAATTCATAAAAAAATTCAGTTCTTAACTTAAGACCGTAATTTTTTTGAAAACTTTTTCTTATCAAGGAGGGCATACGAAAATTACATATTTTAAAAAAAAAAAATTTGGTGAGAGTTGCCCTTTAAGAAGCGTTTAATTGATTACATAATACATAATAAATTTCACTAATGTAGCTTTTTTATTGCTGACAGTTGTAAGCTAACATCGTCTTAACATAACGCAAGCTTCTAAAAGTGCACCTCATGATCTCGAAAACGAGCACGGCGACCCCACCATTTCTTTGGTCTTTTTGGCAAAAGTAGATCATTACCTTTCTGCGTGGCAAGTTTAAAAGAAATCTGTACGTGCATGGGAACGTTTTGGGCGCGAACGTCCTTAAAATTCCCGAATTGATGGATTTTTTTTTTTTCAATACATACAGGTTTAGATCCCGCCGGGCCATTTTTCAAAGGAACCGAAAATGCATTTCATCTGGACAAGACTGATGCTAAATTCGTCGATATCGTCCATACATTCATGCCAAACATAGGAACTCCAGACCACGTAGGTCATGCTGATTTCTTCCCAAATGGTGGCAGCTTGCAACCAGGCTGTGCGAAGGAAATCCTAGGTACGTTTTCGTGAATTTCAGATCTCTTTATTCAGTTGAACTGCATGAATGTGGCATGTGTAGTGTAGCGCCGGGACATGGTCACCACGTGCGTGAAAGTTTATTCACATCTACATCCATTTGAGGCCGAGATTGGGCTGGTCCCTGTCATAATAACGGTCGAAGCCATTGAAAAAGGGCCCTTTTTGCGAGCTTTCCTTCCTGCACATACGCTTTTGTTATAAAAATGGACCTTTGTATGAAAAGGAAAATTCAAGCCTCGGTTGGTAGTTGATCGTGGATTTTGTAACAACTTAGCCCAAATTCAAAATTACCCACGGAAAAAGATTGTAAGTCCTAAAGTGGCCGGTTAGCTAAACTGATCGAGCACTGCACCAGTATCGTAGATGTTATTATTGGATCAAATCCCGTCCATATGCGTTTCTGAATAGTATCGGTTCGGGCTTTCCTTTCGCTACTACTTTAATAATATTCACAGCTACAATAGTCTAAAAAATGTTTACCAAAACGTTTTGTAACAAGTTTGATCGTAAGTGTTACTTCCTGTGTTTTAAAGTTATCGTTGTTGAGGGAGCGGAGGATCTCTATCAAGTTGATGAAAAATTCTTATAAAAGGCTCATCGTCCAGGGCACCTAAAGCATAATTTTTTCTTTAAAAAATGGAGTTTCCGAAGTTTGCTTTAAATTAATCAAGTTACTGAAACATCACCCATAAGATTCGCCACCGAATAAAAGAGTCGTTTCTCGTCTCGTGATAAGGTAAAGATCAAATTCCCTCGAACAGAACAATCTAATAACTTGATTTTCTCACTTCTTATATGTCTGAACTGCAACGAGGAAATCAAACGTCGATTAAATCTATTGAGACAAGGAAACGCGAGTTAATTCGAACTTGTTAGTGTTTATTTCTTTTCTTTTCTCTGTACAGACGTTACTTTCACAGTCGGCTGTAACCACCTGAGAGCCACAGAGTTCTATATCAAAACGGTGACGGAGGAATGTCCCAACAAGTTTAAAGCAAATCCATGTAGCAGCTATCTTGCGTTTAAGATTCCGGGGTTCTGCAACGGCTGCCCTGAGAGAGGTTGTCCTCTCATGGGTTTCAAGGCTGAGGAAACTCACCCAACGGGAGATTTCTACCTGGAAACAAGCCCTTTGTATACATTATGCCGTGAGTTAATTCTTAATTGCACACGCTTTAGCCTATGAAATGTCTTTAAGGTGATTCCCTAGTATTGCAGTGCGCATCCTGTTCTGCGCATAACACAGCACAGGCCAAGTTCGTATGCAGGCATGGCTAAGAGGCGTTATGATCAAATTTCACGGCTCAGTTGTGACTCTTTGTCTCACAAGTCTCAACGAATATTTCTAAACAAAACAACTCGTAGCCATGTGTGAATATTGATATCTAATATCGAACGTGGCCAAAATCATTTCAAAATGGCGACCTTTCGTGCGGGAAAGCTCGCTAAAAAGAAGAATGGCAGTTTTCAGAGCACAGCAGTAAAGAGCCAAACAAGAAACTTTTTAGACTCTTGCAAAAAAAAAAAAGTCGAGTGATAGCCTTGATGATGCTAAAGTGTCATTTCAGTCCGAGAGTGAAAGTGAAACAGCGCTATCGGGGAGACGTGTCGGTTGAGTGGTCGAGCTTGGTTTGCTTTCTGTTTTCTCCTAATCTTGGTTGGTGACCTGTCTTTTTTTGGCATAATTTTATTTTCTTACTCCTGCTCTTTGTGCTGTGAAAAAATGTACGTCAGAAGAAAAAGTTACAGGGAAAAAAGTATTCGTAGACATCACTCGTGGGCACAAAATTGTCTCCTCGAGATCATGCACCCGAGGAATATTTGTAGTCAGTGCCTTTTCAAGACGTGTGCCTGTGCCATAAAACAAACATTAAATTATTCCTTTTGAACAATACAATACACCTGTTTTGTTATTTCAAGAATTACGTCAAAGCTGTGCTTCCTGTTCCTCAGTGCAAAACGTAGCGTGAACCGATGGAACAAACTTGTCTTTGATAGATGAAGTCGCACTGAGTAAAATGAGTAACTTGAGCAGGCCTACGTTATATCTCGCAAACGAGCTTGGTGACCTATTTTTTCATTGCACATTTCGAGTCACCATAATGTAGGGAACAATCGAGAAAAGTTTAAAGAATTATTTACGACAACTTCTATTACTAAGGAATCACCTTGACACATTTCTCGCATTATTTATTGTTGGCAATGAATCTCATCAATATTATAGACACCAGATTAGTGATGAGCACAGCTTTTGTCCAAAAATCAAGATAGCGGCAACGGGCGCATAAATTTATTACTGGGTTGCCAGTATGGCAATCCCAGTCGGAAAGTGGGTGGGATTTGTTTGTTTTATTTTTTTTAGTTTTTTTTTCCGTGTCGGTAAAAGTCTTGCCTGTCAGTCCCCTGGTAAGTGGTGTCTTTGTGCATAGAGCCTTCTGTGCGTATTTTCTTAGGATCGAGAGGGTAGTGGAAATGCGTAGATTTCTCTGGTGGACACAGGAGAATCATTAACTTAGTCTGCAATGGCGTCGAAAGTCATGTAACGCGAATGGCGTTTTAGTGGATCCTTAAACAAAATATACCCTTATGGAGCTCAATAATGGAAAGTCAGTTGGATAAACTAGGCAGGCGGTGAAAAACCAACACCTCGAATCTCAAAAGCGACGAGTAATGGACTTCGACAACAATCTATCGCCCGTCGAGCCGAAATCAAAGTGAGCTGTATTTCTAAAATAATATTTTACCAAGTGTGCTGTTATGTAGAACACTGAAACCAAAGGGAAAATTCTCTGGTAACTTATGGGTTCAACAAAGACAGAGAACGAATCGAACACCTTACGTGGATCTGTGATCAACTCCGCACAGTCTTCAGGTAAAAAAAATAATTGGAAATGTGACAGCCAAGAATTATTTGAAAGAAAGCTTGTCGTGTATTTTGTGCTTCATTATTCAAGGAAAAGGTTCTTCATGGAAACGGTTTGATCCTGAAATTTAGTTTGTTGCAATATTGTGCATATTTGACACGACTGAGTTTCTTCTCTTCACGCACGTAATGAAATAGAAGGGGTTTTTGCCTCTAATAGCAAATATGTTGTTTGTTTCAAAAAATTTTTCGCTGGAAAAGGTGGCCTTTATGAATTCATCATGTTTTATGATATGCGAGCTTAACTGGATAGTTTTTATGGCAATAGTAAAGCATTTTCTTGTCAAAATGAGGTTAGCGTCTTTCTGGTGTGTTAACTTAATTTAATCGTGAGTTTGTATTTGCCGTCTGCCGCGTAACCTTGATTTCCACTCTCAAAATAACCTCCAGAACCTACTTTAAGCGTGTAATAAGCTTTTAGAATGATGTTCTTGTTTTGCATAAAGCAAGCTAACAAAATCTGTACCTTGCCGAGTTCGCATTTGTTAGAGTTAATAGTATTTTCGGTCCGATGCTTATGTTTCATCAGGGGTATATTGTTTTGGTCTACCAGCCAGATACTAACCCCGCCGGACAGAGGGTTAACTTCGGTGAACTTTGGTATTACAAAGCTGTCAGATGCTCAAACTAGAGGGCACGCTTATACTTGTGGTGAAAAGAAGTTGTGAGGGAACTTGAAAATTATCAACATGTCAGCCCAGAAGCCAATGTTTCTCGCTTCTCTTTTATTTGTTATTCTTCAGAGACTGGAATGCTGTAGTTCAATACCGCACAATTCAGTGCCTTCTGATTTTCTGTAACACGTACCACAGGCAACCCAGTGTATGCTTCACGGAAGAATCTCGTTAACAGAAAGAAAAAGAAAATACTCACAAACAAGGGCATTGCTATATATTGCGTATATCGAGTTATGAATGCACGCGGGAAGTTCGGAGAACAAGAGAAGCCTAGCTTCTTGGCTGCTCTCCAAACTTCCCAAGTGCATCCAGTGACTCGATATATGCACAGCTAAAAGCATGAACCAATTCTTTATAAAATAGCGACCGGAAACTTGGGCGATAAAACACATTTTGTTTGAGATTGACTATAAAGTTCTCACAACGCACGGTGAGGCAAAACAAAGGATCCTATTGGCTGGTTAAAAACACGCCAGAAGTAATTTGACCGAGAAAGATACATCAAATACCGGAAACGAAGGATTCGCTTCTTCAACTAAAGAAAACAAAGGCAAACGAAGTCACAGAACTTAACGAAAATGTACACTAACAAAGTCAAAATGCACAAGTAAACATCTTAACTTAGTATAACTCAAAAGCCCGAAGTGGTGCCGTTTGGATTGTTGAGAATGATGTTCACATTGCTATGCACAGTGCAGTTGCTTTCTCCAGAAATCTTCCATTCTCTTTTCTCACTGCACCAAGCTAAACTCAGAAAGGAAATCAGGTAATACCGTTTAGTTTATGGGTAATCCGTGATTGATGTTTTTGACTATGCTTCGCTGTAGCTGTTTTTTTAATTTTTGTGAAATTCGGAATGAAAAATTTCGCGTTTCCGATTTTTTTGTTTTGTTGATTTTGTATTAAATTAACTTGTTTTCGGCAGGTTGAACAAATGTTATAAAAAAATAACAACGATAACAACAGAAATTTCTACCTTTGGAAGTTTTCACAGACCCTTTAAGTTCCTGTTGAGTGCCTCAGTTCGATTAAAACTAGACGCTCCATGAGCGTAAACTGGGTTGCCTTTGGTAAGTTTTTGTCCTCCTCAAAATTTCGTACTCATTCCCAAACCCCCTAATGAGTTATCAGTCCGGAAACGAAACGCTATTTACTCGGAACACCTGAAAGGTGTCCGAGTTATAATCTCCGTTGACTTTGTTTGGTGCAGCAAAATGGACAATAGAATTACGAGGCGGTGATTTTATTGACTAAAAGCAATATGTAGTTGACCCCTTGGAGAAATACATTTCACGTCCTTCTAAAAAAACTTCTTTTCGCAACAACAACAAATAAAATCAGCCGTTGTGTCGAGTTTCGTTGAAGAAGATTTCTGCGCGCGCGAGGCTTCAAACCACCTCAATTTTTACAGAATTTGATGAGAATCCGGATTTATAACATGCAGTGGAGCAATCAAAGCGATGGGAGCTGTGTTGGGCTTTCAATGTGAAACGCTTAGTGTCGTTCGCCGATTCAGAAACTCAAGCCTATGTTTTGAGTGATGGCACAACCGTAGCTGAAAAGTGAAAATGCTGGATTCAGTTTTCCTCTAAATCTTGCACGTTGACAACATGATGAAATCGTCAGTACAGAACTCCCTTTCAGCTGTTTTTTGTACGAGCATCAGCCGCGAATGTCTATTTTTTTCTTTTAATTGATTCACGGTTTTCATGTTAGCTACCTAGAGGGAGGTCACTGCATTATTCACAACGCTGTTTTCGAAACTTTGCAGCTGGTTACCGGTGTAGCTGGTCACTCAGCTACATTAATTACAAGAACATGGTTTTCGTAGGTTTTCTCTCTGGCTACGCTAGTGTTTCACTCTCCCTTGGCTCACGGTTTAACTTTGATTTCACCCTTCATTCCGCAGATTCACGTTATTTACGATCCGACAACCTGTCCAAAATCAAACTACAGTCGAACTTCTCTAATACGGACACCAAAAGGACAGACCGAAGTGTCCGTATCAGAGAGGTGTCCGTATTATAGAGGTCACCACGATGACATCATTTT
>OX421450.1:12676416-12681416 GCA_949126865.1 Montipora capitata | reverse complement strand
CCACACTAAGCTCGATTGATCAGCTGTTTTGTGCGCACGCATTCCTCCCCGCACACCACGGCTGGATTACTGGTCCAGCCAATTGTATTTTCCACCAATCAGAAAGTCGCCTGCCTGCCAAGTTCAAAATACAATTGGCTGAATACTAAAATACGACGCGGACCAGTGATCCAGTCGTTGGTTGGGAGGAGGATGTTAAGTCCCAAAACGGCTATAAATCGAGCCTACTGCCACACTTAACGAAGGTAAAAGCCAAACAGGACAGTAGCTGTTGATGTTTGCTCAGTTCAATGACCTCTCTGGAAGATAGTAGTTTTATAGAATAAGCTGCTATATGCGAGTTTGACACGGGTTTATTTTTAACTTACAAGGATCTTATTCATACGTAGGCCAGCTTACAAGTTCCTGTTTTTCAGTTTTGAAGCAAGGCAAATTTGATTCCAATCTCGTTTTCTTCCCACGCTAGGGGGTGGTGTTCAGAATACGTTGTTCTATTTAAGTTTGTTTTGCCCTCAAACTGGATGAATGGAAAGGTTTAACTAGATCTGTAATTATTGCTTTGATGTCTTGTTTACAATTGTGTAGAAAATAGAGCTCGCACAAATTGACCTTGAAGAGATTTAACAAAGTCCCAGTCCATAGGTATCCGGACATTTTTGTATCCACAATTATTTTTTCCAATATGTATACAGCTTGCGTCCACACGGACCCGGCGAATTCGGTAGCCGTATCCGGAAATTTTCGAATACGGTCTATATCTGCGCAACCGAGCGTGCTCGAGAATGTAGAGTATCGAGCTCGATGAAGTGGACATCAATTTCCACAACTATCGAGCTCGAAATCATTCCTGGTACCTCGAAGAGAATGGATCAGTCTTCATCGGCAACTGATTAATACGTTCTCTCGTTCTTTCTCTTAATTTTTTGATCATTGCAGGACACAGGACGCTTCATGGAGTCACAAGGAAATAAATATCAATTACGATTTGAAAGTTAATGGAGTAGCTTTGTTAGCTGGAAATAAGAGGTTGATGCCTCATATAGCTTGAATAAAATGCATGCATGTGGTATTGATGCCTGTAAGAGAAGGGGAAAATAATTAAAGATTGTGATTGCATACTTTGTTCGCTGTTCTTGATCATTTATGCTCAAAACGTGCAAAACGTCGTTTACAACTGAAAACAGTCCCATGACTCCAATTAGTCGTAGAAAAGAGATTACAGGAACTTCCGCAAGAACAAAGGCGCCCTAAAACAATAAGTTTAATGCCAACAATAGCTCTGCACTCCCTGCGTATTCGTTTCCCATTTTAGTATGTTCATTTGCCGTTCTCATTTCAAATAAGTTTTAATGTCCCTCCAAACATCCACACCCGTCACACCAGTTTTCTTTACAGAAAGACTCGGAATTACCGAAGCTTTTAGAATAACATTTTATCGAAAAGTTAAACGCTAAAGGATTCTTTAAAGAATCTTTAAAGAATCTTTTAGCGTTTAACTTTTCGATAAAATGTTCTTCCAAATCGCTCCTATTACGTACGTTTTAGAATAACGCCGCCAAAATACCGGTCATCTGAAAATATAACGTTGCGTTATTTTATTCATTTCATTTCGCGATTATTCTGAGTCGCTTGGAAAGAGTGTACCAGTTTGTCAGGGATGAAGTCGGTATGAACGGTGTAGATCTTTGGAGAGTAAATTGAAACGCCCACCGATGTCTCAGTTGACTTAACTGGTTAGACTGTACTGTGAAGAGCTAATTTTGTACCCCATATGAACCATGTGAGCGTTTGCCCTACTAATCGAAATGGGCCCACACAAGGACAGAGAAAAACTCTGACCAGGTTGGGAATTTATTATTGAACCCACGACCTCCGGGTTAGATCACCGCTGCTCTGCCGACTGAGCTACAAGGTCAGATGGGAGCAGGTCGTGGGAACTGAAGATGTAAATGTCGACGGCCTACTCCTGTCTGACCTTGTAGCTCAGTCGGTAGAGCAGCGGTGATCTAACCAGAAGGTCGTGGGTTCAATTCCCACCTTGGTCAGAGTTTTTCTCTGTCCTTGTGTGGGTTCATTTCCATTAGTAGGGCAAACGCTCACATGGTTCATATGGGGTACAAAACTAGCACTTTCACATTACAATGTAATCAGTTATGTCTGTTGAAATATAAGTGCTACACGGCCAACGTTTGTAAAAACGTAATCCTTCCTTGCACTTGTGGATGTCTCAGTTGGTTGAGCATCGGGCTGTCACAAGGGAGGCAGCGGGTTCGAGCCCCGGGCGGATAAACACTCAGGATTTTAAAATAACTGAGGAGACTAAGCGCTGCCTTTGTAATTTGATCTGCAAATGGTTACACTTTCAAGTCTTCTCGGATAAGGACTAGAAGCGTCTTCTCACAAATATCCTTCATGTTCATAAGTTCCCAGTGAGTCGTTGAAAAGCCCACACACTAGTAGAGAAGATTTGTGGATGGAGTCTTCGGTGTTGTGACTGTCCTGTTCTCTCCATTAAAAGTGGACGACTTGGCGTGATATCTCTGAAATGGCTTTTGGTGTATGAGGCCACCTAAGAAAAAAAGCCGTAAGTCAAAAAGGGATTTTGCCGAGTGCCGTAACATGTAGACGTAGATGTAGATATCGCCGGCCGCATTATGGAATAACTTTAAAAATAGCTTTAAAAATGTCGAATCTGTTGATCAATTTAAGCGAAACTACTACTACTACTACTACTACTACTACTACTACTACTACTACTACCACTACCACCACTACCACCACCGCCACCACTACCGCTACCACTTCTACTATTACCACTACTACTACTGTTCAACGGCTTCCCCATAACCTTAAATTTGGTCAATTCACGTCGTTGTCAGGACAAGAAGAGCAAAATAACTTGCCAAAATATGAACTTGCAACAAACGAGCAGAGTGTGCAGAAACATTGTTTTTATTCATTTTCCCATTGTTTTGTGGTGTTCTGGTCCCTGTTGACGTCGGCCTTAAATGCTGAAGCTCCCTGTTACGGTGTTAAAGGCCGAGATACACCAGGCAACAAGTCGCAGCGACAGGTCTCTGGGGAATGTGAACTAGTTTTCTAATTCAATATGGAGGACTATGTGACGCTTTCTCATTGGTTCATGAGGCTGATTTAGCAACAGAACGGGAACGTCAGTGGCGACGGCGCGCGCAGAAAGTACACCAATGAGAATTCAGAATAGAGTAGACTCCACTCTTTTCTTCTCTATTCTAAATTCTCATAGGTAGTTTTCCTACGCGCGACGTCGCCACTGACGTTCCCGTTCTGTTGCTAAATCAGCCTATTAATATTTTGTCGCAGCGAACGGGGCGACAAGGCTGCTTTCGCTAATTTTGTCGCTGCCATAAGTCGCACAAATTCGAACTGGTTTGAATCGCAGTGACAACAAAATTAACCGTGTCACACGAGGCGAATTATTTCGGCGACTTGTCCCCGCGAAGGGTTGCAGCGACTTATCGCCTGGTGTGTCCCGGCCTTAAAGCAACGACGACCGCTACACCAATGACAACGTCACACAGCAAGAATGTTATTGGTTAAAAGATGAAGGAGAGAGAAATGCTTAAGCTCTAGAAAAAAAACTCGGAAAAAGAATTAACCGTTAATACTTTAAAATTGGTAATCTACGTTCTGACTTTCGGTGGAGATCGAAGCAACTAAAAGTTAAAGCAGAAAAAGGATGTGGTCAGCAAAATTTCGGGAGAAAACGACAACATCAATTTTACGTCGTGGGCATGAAAAGTGGGCCATAATTGAGCTACGAACTATTGAGTAATCTTCTGAGTTGAATTTTGCTTGCACATTCAGTCTACATTTTGGAAAGAAAGGTGCGAGTTCACACTGCTGTATTTCAAACTACACAATAATTATCTAAAAATATTGAAGGGCCGCAGCCAGGATGAAACATAGTTGAAATTTAAAAAACGATCTCTGGCTAAAATGATTGAAAACTACGAGCTTTCGACTGCCCGAACTGCAGTCTTCGACGGGTAAAATGAATGATAAGAAAGCGATGAGAAAATGAGAGGAAAGCGATGAGGAACTTGTTGGAATGCTTTTCAAGGTGGTTGAACCAACCGAGTCACGCAAGTCTTTCGCTTCCCTTTCTTACATCAAAGGAGTAACTGATGAACCTTTGACACGTGTCCTCAAAAAACACGATGTTTAAGTTGTAAACAAACCATTAACCACTCTACAGCAACAGTTCCCAGCTCCGAAATTCCGACCTTCGATGGAATCCCATACCAACTTCGTGTATAAAATTCCGTGTACAAATTGTTCGTGGTGTTATATTGGGGAAACCGGCAGAGCTTTTAATACCCGAAAAAAAGAACATTTGAGAAACACCAAAACTGCGGCCAAAGGTTCTAGAATTGCGAATCACGCCTGGTCCAACAACCACGCCATTTGATTTTGAAAACGCGTCAATTATTGACAAAGGCACTTTTAGAACCAGGAAAACATTAGAAGCGTGGCATACCAGAGTGACACCTAACGCAGATAACAATTCTTGCCCGTTACCTGGGCAATACAACATTCTTTTTAACAAACATTCATAACTATTTCATTTTTATTATTTCGCAATCCACGCTTTTTATTCAATTTTCTCATCGCTTTCTTATCATTCATTTTACCCGTCGAAGACTGCAGTTCGGGCAGTCGAAAGCTCGTAGTTTTCAACCATTTTAGCCAGAGATCGTTTTTTAAATTTCAACAATAGTTATCTGTGCACGCAATGCGGGTATATTGGCTACATGGCGACATTATGGCCATGGACCATTTCCGACTTCATGTCTGTTTTAAGGAGCAAAGGTTTTGAAAACGTGGCATATATTGATGACACTTATCTCAAAGGGAACACCTTTTCTGATTGTGAAACAAATATATCTACCATAGTCAGGTTATTTACAGACTTGGGTGCGACACTCAACATGGCAAAATCAGTCCTTATACCAAGTCAG
>OX421450.1:12643916-12671416 GCA_949126865.1 Montipora capitata | reverse complement strand
GACGAAATAGAATTGAGCTGAGCAAAGGGCCTCGCGAGGCATTTTGTTCAGCTCTTTCCGCCCAGTGTGCGGGGGGCTTTACAAGGCGTGCCAGTTGGGGTTCTTGGTCATGTTTCTGTTAAGTTTGAATGGAAATCAACTTTTAAAGGCGAACAAATACTGAAGTGTACATGTAAAATCGGGAATAGGATTGTGCAATCACATGTGATCCCTTACACCTCCTGATGACTCAATAGAATTACCATCAAACTTCAACTTACAGGTAAGTTTCGTTTAATTTTCAATTATGAGTGGTTTTTATGCCCTTAATAATTAAGCGCATAAAAACCGGCAAAAAGTAAGTAATACAATTTTGTTTTTTATTTATTATTGGCTTGTCTCTCTTAAGTTAAAATCATAGCAACGTATTGGCTGCAAACGATTTATTTAACAAGAAGGACAGAAAATGCTTGGAAGGAATAACAAAAGAAAAGAAAATTCTATCGTGCGGGATCTAATGGATTGTTAACTGATAAACATCAGTCAAGTCCTCCAGATATCAACCAATGAATAAAATAACACCAGTGAATCAAGAGGATAGAGGGACAGTGCTAAGAAGTCTACACAGCCAACCATCCATCCTGCTAAAAGCAAACCTGTTTGGTTTTTATTTGATAAGTAGTGATCAGTGATTGTTCTACTTTTATAATACAGTATGATATCGTGTGTTCCGGAAGACTATTTTATGTTCTCTTTTTCTTCCTGTTTTACTGTATCCATGTTGTTTACTTATTTTGAATTTCCATCAGTCAGTAAAAAAATACTTTGTTTAAAATGGAAGTGCACTTAGCTATCAAGCTAGTTTATAGGCACTCCACTTTGAATAATCTAAAGGGAACCATTCAAACTTAACAGAAACGTGACCAAGAACCCCAACTGGCACGTATTATAAAGCCCCCCGCACACTGGGCGGTTTGCTCAGCCGTTTCCTCACCGTGTGCGGGGAAGTTTTGGTGAGAAATTCGCTTCGCGAGGCCGTGAGGAAAAAATCAAACATGTTTGATATTTTTCGCCTCGCGAGGCAAATTCCTCATTATGTGCGGCCATCGTGAGAATCGAGTTGAGCTTGGTCAATCAAGCATCCAATAAAAATACATGGCATTTTCACGTGACTTCAGTGACGTCGGAATTTCTTCCTCCGACACCATCTTGAACCGCTGGAATCACGTGAGTATGCCATGTATTTTTATTGGATACTTGATTAAACCAAGCTCAGTTCGATGCTCACGATGGCTGCACACAGTGAGGAATTTGCCTCGCGAGGCGAAAAATATCAAACATGTTTGATTTTATACTCACGGCCTCACGAGGCAAATTTATCACCACAATTTCCCCGCACACGTAAGGAAACGGCTGAGCAAACCGCCTCGCGAGGCCGTTTGCTCAGCTCTTTCCTCCCAGTGTGCGGCGGGCTTAAAATAGCCAAGTAGTTGCTTGCTGATAGAGTTGAATCCGGGACAACCGGAAACAGACCCAAATCAGAGGTTAGAGCGGGATGTGAACGCGGAGCAATTGCATGCAAACGCAACGCCTTAACCACTGGACCACGCTGCCTCCAGGGTAGTAATTTGAAGTTTACTACCTGTAAAAGATAAAGAGTGAAGGCCGTAAATGGTGGTATTGACTCGTGGGATGAAGAGGGAATGGGAGCCTCTAGACCAAGGATTTATATGATAAGTTTTATGGCTAAATATATCAGATAGGTGGTTTAACCAGAAGACAAACCATTAAGAGCCTTGTAAATAAGAGTAAGAATGCTATGTAGAAGCGCAGTAATTAAAGTAGAGTGTCCCATTACTTTAAGCAGTTGTATAAAAGTTGTAAAAAGTTGCCTATAACAAGAACCAATATTGGCGTCACGTACGCACCAAGCAAAAGGCGCACTCACCTCTTCGTTGCATTCTCGTGCAAAACATAGGAATTTTTATTAATAGAAAAGATCAATTTTCCAATTTTTAGCAATCACCCTTGCAAATTTCAGAGAGATCGACCCATCCGCAAATATTTTACGAATCTTTCTGGACGCGGTGACAAAATGCTAATCTCATGACAGGCAGAATTGGGCAACCTAACGACGCCATATCTGATAAATATTTTTTTTACAAAATGCCACCGAATCAAAAAGTATCACCGCATGGGACAAGAGCATCATTCTGAAAGTTTATTCTACACAAAACGTAAGTTCTGGAGTGGAAAAGACGTTTCTGACTGAAGGTTTCATTACGCCAAGTAGAGTCCTCACGACAAAGTAAGACGCCACACTTTACTTGACATGACTATCCTTTACAATTGCCATATTTTGCCATAAAAAAAACCATCCAAATGCCTTCACTTAGCTCTAAAATATTTTCCACGATTTCGACTAAAATCCCACGTTTTTCATTCTCCTCGGTGAATGCCATTTAGGTCTGGCTCGAGGCCAATCTTCGGCACATCACGGATAGTTGTCATTTCAACAGATTCCCATACAAACTGGCTAGTGTTTGGCTAGTTATAGAGGGTCTTGATAGTACAAGTGTTACTAATATTTTTAAAATTACAACCACACTTGAGTTTAAGGAACATCATCAAACATCAAACATCATCATCAGCCATAGTGAGTGTAACATTAGAATTTTTACAAGATAATCCGTATATACATAACTATCTGTACAATGATTCTGTTGGTTAGTTTGAATTTACCTATTTGTAATGAACATTTAATCGAAATTGTATTAACAGTTATATCAATATAATCAGATCTCGCATCATAGAAACTTCTTTTCTTTTCCTTCCAAGCATTAATTTTTCTGCTCTTCTCATTGAAGAATCCACTTGAAACTAATACCAATAACCAATAACTTAACAAATAATAATTTCATCCTTACATTATTTACTTCCTCATACAAATATTTTTTGCATGTGCGCCAGAAATAAAATCGAGAGGTTTTACTCAGTTTTGAGCCCCACTGAAATTTCTTCCGCTCGTAGTATTCTTTAAGTGTTACTTGAAGCTCGATTTGCAGAATTGTCCAGTGTGCAGTAATATCTAGTCACCTAGCATAAATTAACAAAATTTTACCAGTTCATTCCTTGCCAACAAAAAAATCTACATAATGTCGATTAATTTTTGCCATCGTACTCTCTTGTAAATAGACGTAATCAAATGAGAGGAGATATTGCCCAAAATTATGAAACACCCGGTGTTTCTTTCTACGCCCTGACTCACTTACTCAACAACATAACACGGCTGTAACTGCAGCAGCATTTTGCGCAAAGATGGCAAAACTTAACACTCGAAAAACACAGTCTAATTTTGTTTTGTCCTTTGGCGCTCCACCTTCTTCTAGCATATTTCAGCCACTGATGAACGATGATTGACAGTTTGACATCTCAATCGCAAATGTTGCATAAAAGTTACGCCTGCGTGTAGTTCTCTAAAATAAATTTTCTCGCCCTTGAAGAAGAAAGATCATCGGAGCCAAAAGGAAGTTAACCAAGTCAAGCAAGGTGGTAAGTCTTCGTCTGTGTTTAGAAACTGTATGTATTCAACCCCAACAGCAAACTTTCATTTCCCTTATAAAGAAACTATTTCTGTATACAAGTTGTACAATACTTGTAAGTATTGTACAACTTGTATACAGAAATAGTTTCTTAAAATAGTTTCATTAAAATGCTCGGTATTCCAGCCCTGCGTGTGAATTGAGCGGATTTTGCAGAAATTTTCAGTTTTTTCGTTCTTGTTCTTGTTCTTGTTCTTGTTTTGTTTTTCTTTTTTTCCTTTTTCCACTTGCTCCTCTCAGTCTGTTTGAGAGCAGTTTAGTCAGTTTAGTTATATTCTGTAGAAAACTTCCTCCAAAAAGAACGACGGTTTTGTTTTTTTAGGAGTGGGGTCATCATTTGTAAGCATCCCTTTCTTTTTAATGAAACCCCTTTCGTTTTGTATCAATTCGTTTTGTTTGTTTCTTGACAAAAGTATCCCACTGCAAGTCGATATCAACAATTGGTAAATGCGACCTCACACTAGTTCGGAAAAACTATTTCTCAAATGCCTCTCAAACTTTTGTATCGTTATTGTGGCTTAGTAATCAATTTTATTGTTCGATCAAAATAGCTGTTGATTGCAGTAGGTTGGTTGACTGACGATCTTCTGATCATTCTGAATACTAGCAAGAGAACATTTTCTTAACGAAGGAGAACTTTTACATCGTTATTGTGGCTTAGTGATGGAGTTTATTGTTTGATTAAAATAGCTCTTGATTTCAGTAAGTTAGTTGACTGATGATATGCGGATCATTCTGAATATTAGCGAGAACATTTTTTCATGAAGGAGAACGTTTACATCGTTGTCGTGGCTTAGTGATGGAGTTTATTGGTCGATTAAAATCATGATTGATGATCTACCGTGAATACTAGCAAGAACATTCGTTTAAAAGGGTCACAGAATGGCATTTGGGAGCTGATGCCATGTCACAGTTTGCTATCGAAATCGTTTGATCCATGCATCGATGTGCTGCTACTTGTTGGCCTTAAGCCTCAGTTCAGCCTTCTTTTTTAAAGAATCGGCCAGCCTTCGTTACTGAAAGCGAAAATCTGGATCTCTCAAAATAGCCGTCCATTGTCCAAACCCGTGCTTATCGATTCCCCTCTTTAGAACGTCGTCTTCATCTGTCGTAAATCTCAACGGTTGACGTTGATGGCTCTGACTTAGTAAGCGGTTTGAATGCGGGGTATCGATTTTGGGCCGTGCGTTTTCTGATCGCGCACATTCAATGGCTGGCTCAAAAGAGGCTATGGAACTTGAGCTGCCAAATCTAGTGTTCACTTCCATATCCACCTCTGAGCCTTTGGTCCCCTGTAATTTTGAAGACACTCGTGGGCCTTTACAGCAACTTAGCGAGATCTCTGCTTTTGATAGTGCACTTTGGCAACTACAGAGCTATGTTTTTGGTCTTCAGACAAAACTTGTTAACGTAGCCGTCGAGTATTTGCATGCTTGTATCTGTCAGAATCACAGAGTCAATTCCGTATTTTCCCGCAGTCTTGAAGGTTTTCTGATCGATGAAACCCCCGTTTTCCTTTGCTGCCTTTACCATTTCAACTGTGAGATATTGATAAGTCATGGGACGCGATCCTTCTTCGATATTAGACCGGCACTCAATCTTGTTTGCTTACTCATTTTTTTCTTAGTGAGAGGAAATGAATGCATTTAAAAAAGCGCGTCCGTTTGTCTCATTCAACAAAGGCTGATATTATAACAACGGAATTAAACAATCGGCACCAGCACGAGAAGTGTTGTGCATGTTTGAATTTGACGCAACGCGCCCATAAATCGCTATTCGCAAAAAGGTTTGGATTATTGTCATTTCAGGTACTCCTTCATTGCACACTTTACTATGACATACATATTATTAAGGTTATAAGCGCGATCCAACAGTTCTTTAATCTACCAGGAAAAGAAATAAGAGCTAAAAAGGGAACAATTGTTCCTTAGGAACAGCTGAGAAAAGACCAGAAAATGAGCAATAAAAGCGAAGCGCTACACGAAAACACACAATGAAGAACAAACGCTCCCCTTGTCGCAAAACGAAACGATAAAGCCTTTTGGCAACTTACGAGTAGAAACAAATGCTCTTCAAATAATGACAAAGGATCAACCCGTTTTTCGTACAGTTTGATTTTAAATCACAGATAAAGGACCAATTTGTTCTTCTCGTAATTCGGAACTCGGAACAATTGGTTCCACTCTAACACTAAATGACCATTTTGTTATCCCATGTTATCAAAAGGAACACATTTTTAGGAACAATAGTTCTCAAATCATCCATTTAAGGTCCAATTTGTTACGCTCGGAATTCGGAACTCGGAACAATTGGTTCCCACGTGATAGAATGGAGCACATTTTTAGGAACAATAGTTCCCAAATCAACCATTAAGGACCAATTTGTTCCGCTCGGGATTCGGAACTCGGAACAATTGGTTCCCCTTTCAGCAATAAATGACCATTTTGTTCCCAAGTAGTATGAAAGCACGTTCCGATTTCATCAAAGGGAACACAAAAAAGAGGAACAATCTGTTCTCGCTTTTCAAGAGGGAACCGTTCCAGAATCAAGAAAAGGAACGCCTTTGAAAAACAAAATGTGTTCAAAAACATCTTTAGTTGAAAAGAAGGAAACCAAAAAGCGACTAAAAAATCACTTTGTGGAACACAATCGAATGCCTAAATTTTGCTAACGAAATAGAACACTCAACTAAAAAAAGGAAACAAAAATGAAATTTGGGAAATGTTATAGACCCTTTTCCCTGACAGTTAAAATTCTATTCAATCGACTGTTAATTAACGGTTTGCAGAACCGCTCAATTCCTTAGGCGCTGATTTCGCTCAACTTTCTTCTAATTCTTATATCTATGGAATATAAACATAAATCTCCTAATTACGATTTTTCTTTTACTTTCAATGACCCATTTTGAATCATGAGCTGACGAGAGCAGTTTTAGAATTGCGTGTGTGGCTCATGCTCGCAAGCTCAGCTGAAAACCCTTTCAAGCCTGCACATAGAGATCTAACCGTTAAAGTTTTGACAACGTGTAGCTATACGTACGAGGACGCTAGCGGAAAGTAAGACTATATGGAAGCATCGTGTTATTGATGGCAGGTCAAAACTTAACTATTGAGAACGATGATGTCACAGCCGAGAAAAAAACCTGACGCAGTGTTGAGGATAGGTGAAGACAGAAGACGTAAACGATGATGACCTTACTCGGAAGCGTGGAAGAATTTTTTAAAAAGGCGTTTTCATCGTTTTTGAGCATTTTAGTGGTTGCTGTGGATGAAAATTATTAAACTTCGTTTTCCCTGAGTAGGTGGTGACGAGGCAGCGATGTCAGAGTGATTGGGGAGCCAGACATGAAATCCGAAATTCCCCGGTCCAAGTTCCACTTATGTCCGTGGCTAAAAGTGTTCCGAAACGTTCCTGTTCAAAATCTCGGCTGCTCTTTTGAATCACCAAATGGATTCTTCAAGATTAGTCGTATTTGTTTCATTAGCCCAGAAAAGCACAAGTCATTCATGAGGAGAATGGGCATTTCAACGTGAAAGATTACAGAAAGTTTTAAGAATTTTTATGTGTCAGATATTTTGAATTGCTTGCCTCATTAAAGATCTTTAATAACACATTCTCGGCCTCAGCAGACTTTTTACCTTTTTTCGATCAAACATCCCTGTCCTTCATAAATATATCCAATTCAGTTGTGTTCTTTAAAACCAACTGAAGGTCTCTTACAAGAGACAAGGGATGTTGGCCCCTCACAAAAGCCACATCATTTGGAAGTTAAATTGATTTTAAAGAATTCCCTGGTTTCTGTCGTTTCGAAGGCAGAACGGCATAATTGCACTTTTCCGCTAAAATCCATAGGGATTGCACTTATGAGCATGCGTATTGAAACCTTTTCCAGGGTTCGTGATAAAAAGACACAATGAAGACGGCATATGTGCTGATGTCGGCATATGTGCTGATGTTGGCTGATGTTGATGTTTTTGGTTTCTTTTCATTTGGAATTGGTGAGTAACAAGTCTGTCTTCAAGGGAATATCACATATTCTAGGTTGTCACTCACGTGATCAACAGCCATATTTTTCAACGAAAACCAAAGAAAGCATTTGCATGATAATAGAGTTCAATTCCCGGAGGATTGGGTCGGGACACCAACATGGCCGCCGTGACGTCATTTCATGCCCTTTTCCTTGCATATAACTAAATCAAAGGCTCCAACTACACGATTCTGAAAGCTGATTGCGGGCACGCAATAAAAGGCAGTGAAACGCAGATATAACCCCTCTGCCAGAGGCATAACGCCAGTTCTCTTTTTCGAAGCAAATTTTTTTACCGTGGTATATATATAATCTCAAACAAATCATACCTACTGCGGAAAACAAATTATTTTTTTGGTGGGGAGGGGATTTGTGTGTACCACAAACGATATTTAAAACATGATGTAAAAAACGTCAGGTTTGTGTAGTACCTCATAACAACATTGTACTTTACAACATGTCAGAAAAATGTTGATATAGCCCGACACTCTTCCTATTCGCCATCAGTTGTTCTGTTTGGTAAAAAAGAGAAACAAGTTCAACTTGATTTGCCGTTAACTAATGTCCTTTCTCTTCCTGTTCTCAAAGGTAAATTCGTCTGCTATGGCAAGTACGGCTGTTTCAGCGACTCAAAACCATTTAACATCCCAACGATGAAACTTCCCCAAAGTCCGGAGGAAATAGGCACGATATTTCGTCTTTATACAAGAGAAAACCCCGAAAACGGACACCAGCTTGATGACAGTGACGCAAGTAAGCTGGCCAGTTCATATTACAACATAACACGAAGGACAATCATCATGTGCCATGGTTGGACAGGTAAGGAAACATCACTCACTCGCATCATAGTCTATACTCGCGTAGAGCATTACATCTTACTTCTTTATTCAGACCGCTGTAAAAAACGTTTTCAACATTTATTGGTTGTAGTTTTCGGGCGCTTTCCCAATTTTCAAGACTTACTAAATTGTTCTAAACTAACCTGTAATATGATTAGTTCTTCGTCAAAAACTTACCTTTTTTTGCCATTTTGTCAGGGAAAATAGCGCACTACCTATCCCTGTATTTACAAAGGACTTACCAACTACTTTTATTTCTACCGGTCAAACACGCTAACCTGTGAGATTTGATGCACAGACTAGTAACCGCCGCAAGTTGAAATATCCGTCAGACTCAACCAAGTGACGCTTTAAAAAGACTGATTTCATAAACACTGTCGTACTTACTTTATTCAGTCTTTTGACAGCTGTCAAAGAGCATTTCCTCTCTTCTCCTAACCACACGTCACATGCAACTATTCTCCTGTGAGAAAAAAATTGGAAAACAGACTTAATTCCTACCTTAACGCCATGAAAGCTTTTGGTTCGTTCTTAAACCGAAACAATCGATCCTGAAGATCTTAACTTGATACATTTTGTTTTTTCTCATCTGTTTATCTTTTATTTTAAATGGGTTTATTGTAAACTTAACTCCATTTTTGCGTTCCCCTGACGTCGAACGCAATTTCTAATCTTGGGTTACCTGTGCATATTTAATGGTGAGCTTTTGAAAGTTTTCATTTTTGAATCAATCCCGTTCCCAGAGCCTCCGTTACCCTTGTCTAGCAGAACGGGCGCGGGAGGCTCTGGAATAATCCAAAACCGGAACCAGAAAACTCTGGTTCCGGTTAAATAACTGCGCGTGCGTGTGAGGGGAGACGGTTAGAAATCAACAATGGAGTTCACCTTGCCATGACAGCGCTTACTTTTCACTCGCGAGAGAGTACGCAGGAGTATAAACACATCTCCTAATACACTCGAAGCTTTTAAACTGCGGAGAATAAACAATAACGAGAAACATTTTATCAATCAAAACAGATTTCAGCATCTGGTGTCACGCAAGTAAAAATTGATGTATTTTCTAAAACAAAAACGTTACGGAACTGGTAAGTTGTAAAAAGATTTATTTCTAGATCATCTTTAACCTCGTGTAGATAAAAATCCACAAGAAAGCACTATTTTCGAGTTTAGACTGAAAATGGCAGGAAATGAAACCGTTTTTCAACAGCCAATCAAATATGGCCTTTTCTGGCCTCTCTTTCCCGACCGCTGGTCAAGGAACGATGACTCTGGGGACGAGGTTGTTTTTGAATTACTTCATACGTGCGTGAGCACTGATACGTCATATGCGTAAATGACGATCGTGCACCTCGTAACTGTTTTGCACCGAAACGCTGATTTTTGGCAAGGGGCATTGTTAGTAAAACATTCCACTCCCGATAACTCGAACCTCCAAGGGAATTCGAAAAAGGTTCGAGTCCTCGGGAGTAAGGACTTAAGCAACAACCCTTAATGAAGATACAGGCACTGAAGTTAAATGTAACCTAAACCAAAGAAACCTGAACTGGAATGACCGTTTCATTTAATGCAATAAAAGACAAAGACTACCTGCTTCAAAATAATTAACGTTTTGGACTGCAATACACTCATTGTTTTAATTTGACAAGAACTGACAGGCGTGGTTCGAGTTGTCGAGGGTAAAAAATATAAAGAGAATGACCGAAAATTGCTTTGAGTTGCTTGGAGTTTGAAGTTCGCGTTATCGAGGGTTCGAGTTACCGAGGGTAAAAGTTCATGTCTGCCTTCTCTTCAAAGTGAGTCCAAGTGCGAAGTTTTTGTTATGATAATTAGTTTTACTTTACATATGAATGAAAACTAATTTTCATAAAAAAAAAACATCGCACTTAGACTCGCTTTGAAGAAGAGGCTGACATGAACTCGGAAATGGTCTATTGTAATAAACGTATGACGGAAATCCAGGGGAAATCGATTTTGGTTTGTGTTCGTGAGAGTTCGAGTTATCGGGAATCAACTGTAATCTCTCAGACAATTTCAAAAATGTCCACTTTTTCAACAATTAGTTTTTGAGAGCTCTTTACTCCAAACTTCCATTTTCAGCAACATTCGACAAGCCTCACATATTAAAGAGGCACTGTCATGCGATGACATGCGCAGTATTTTTCACACGCAAAGATTTGAACAGAAGTTAAATTTTTTTGCTTTTGTCTGTTTAAGTTTAGACTAAATACGGCTTTAGAAAAGCACTAAAATGTATATTTATCTATTATCGATTATTTGGAGTCCGACAAATAAAAGCGAACACAAATACCATGCCATATTTGTTCACTGACAGCTGACTTCAGTGAAGTGCGACAGGGAACACTATATTTTTCCTCTGCGATATGGTACCAAACATATTATCAGATTAACATGCCATTTCAATGCTGAAAGAGAGTGCATTTATTTCCAAGAGATGATTTTCAAGTCGGAAGACGGTAAGCAGCGAAAAAATTCAGCCGTGTTTTACTCACCGCTTGCGGTTTTAAAATTTGTGCAACAAATAAACACAACCATTGCAGTTCCGCTCATCTAAATGCAGGTTTTTCTTCAAAATATTCAATACACATTTCAGACTGAAGGTAGTAAACGTTTCTTAACAAAAGATGATGTGGTGTTCTCTGACATTTAAGCAACTAGCTACAAATGAGCCACGAAGACGGACTTCGATCCTTGTTGATAGCGAAACGGCTGACATTTCGATTACACCATACGTCGAATTTCTCATGAATTCACGTCTTGAAAAGTTTCTCTTCATTGTAGATGCTGTATTGGTATTTTGACTGCTCCACTTTGCTTTCTTGAGGAGATTGAATCACTATTTGTGCGCTAAGTGTTTAAAATGCTGTAGACGACAGTGGCCACTATGTTGTCTGTACTTCTCCAAACTTGAAAAGTTCAAGCTCAGATTCAAAAACCTGTTGCATGCGCGTCTGTGATAGTGCGCCTTTAATAATACTTTCGATACACGTTCTTTACATAAATGCATAGCAATGCAACTCGTCTTGTTATTCCAAACTTCAAAGTTGACCCAGCGAACGCGCTTAATAATCAATGATTTCTCCTAGATTTGTGTTTGTAAAGTAATGGATGGATTTCTCGAGGATTCCGGTGAAAGTGGTGTCTATGGATCGTATATAGCCTGTCCCAGGCTCCCAGATAGTCGAGGAAACGAATTCAACTGCGTGTGAAAAGCGAGTAGGGGCTTGAGTCGAGGCGAGGCGGGGGAGCCTGAAAGCATCTCTTTAAGGTTAATGCTAACCTTTTGGGGTGCCCTCGGGGAAATCTTTCGTAAGCGCGTTATTTTAGGTAAAACTCCAGCAAACTATATATCACCGAAAAGGTAACAAAATGAAAAATCCAAACATATGAACATTTTTGTTTATTATGGCTTTCTTTAGCGCGCGCAAAGCTTCAAACTCAAAACCATGCATGTTGACTTTGCTGAATTACCCGCCTTCGCATCATCACGCACAACAAAACAAACTGTACTATATCAATCAGCACCTTATAGGCTACCAAAGTGTGTCGAGCTTTTAGGATCTTCCTATTAGTTTCCTAGAAATAAAATAAATTTTGAAGTTGACCAATACAAAATTTTCCGTTTCGCGACACGCAGAGACGCGTCAATGTAAAAATATTTCGAATTTTTCAAAAGCCCGACACAATTTCGTGCACCAATAACCGACGATCATTTTGCCCACATTTCGTAAAAATCCGACAAATCTACATATATATATACCCTATAAATTCATTTGAAGAGGAGCTATTCCTGGAAAAATTAGCCCCCAGTTTTCGGGCTGAAAAGATTGGTAGTAGCCAAAACGCGGAGCCCGGGCCGGGGTGTCTTTTTTTTTTTTCAATTTTTTACATTATTCTCCTGTACTGTTTTTTCGAATGTTCGGCATCTTCCCTTCATTTATGGTGGAAATTAGTAAAAAAAAATAAGGAACATACGGAAGCTACGAAAGGGACATCTTAGTTTGGTTTTTGAAATTAAGAGAACTTCCCACTGAAATTGGAGTTTTTGTGGGGAATATACGCTTACTCCTAGTGCGCACGGCAGTCAAAACTGTGCTATCCTGCCAATCTTTTGCCCTTTCACTGGAAGCGGTGAATTTCTTTGCGTAAATGACGTTGTTGTCGATCTACCCTATCGAAAGGACGCCACCAAAGTCTTTTTTCGCGAAGTTAACGCAAACAAACACATTATCAATACAAATTTGACGCTTAATTCTAAAATACCAGACTGAATTCGTCTAAAAATAGTTAGAAAAAGCACAAATAGCAGCCAAAGCACAACAGCTGTCGTTCGAATCACCGCTCGCCGGCAACCCAGTTTTGGCGCCTAAGTTTGTTGACAAAAAAGTTGCTACAAAATCTTTTAAATGGTTTTCTGGTCCTTTACCTGCGAAACTACTGACGTGACGTCAGATACAACAGTTTTTCCCACTCGCTGAATTCTGCCAGGATTGGTCAATGTAAATTTCAGTAGCTCACGCCGTATGGGCGAATGTCTTTGGTTGGTTAAATGGTTAGCATTAAGGTTGGGGTTAGGCATACTGTGCATGATAAAACCAAAATTCTCTGCTTTTTTATCTCAGAGGTTTTGAAAAGGGCATCATTCATGGCTGAATACCCTTATGGGGGCAGAGGTGGACAGTATCAAAATATCAAGTTCATGCGATATCGGTTTTTAGCGTGAAATTTACCGTGGAATTAACTAGCTAAACAATGGATTTTTCTATAGAAGAATCGAAAGTAAAGAAAATGATTTAATTCAGCAGCAACCGGAAACACCAAAACGCGCACAATTCGAAACCTTTTATTTTCACTAACCCTACAGGGAGTAAGAATAAATAACCAGGGAGCTCCGCTTTTAGGCTTGGCTAAATCAATATGTAATAATCAAAACCAAGTGAGCTTTGAAAATCACAATAGCTAAGTTGAACCCCTGATAGCGTAGTTGGAAAATGGAATTTTTTTATACTCTTCAGAAGGCATTTTGCAGGCTCTTGTACGTGTTATTTATTTTAAACGATCCAATAGAGTGTTTGACTTTTTTGGTCACTCTGTTTGTGGATATGTATATAGTGAAAATTCCAAACTTTATGATTATTTGGGCATAGTCTTATTCAAGCCGTGAGTTCTTCAATTTGCGCGTGCAAGTAGTACATTTGGATGAAGAGGCGTTTCCTTGTCCTCTTTATTGATTTCAGCACCAAATAATCCTGAAGTTCGAACTTCTGCTTTTTGGTCCTTCCTTCTTTCATTTTTTTGTTATATTCTCTATGTGATGTGTATATTTTTTCTTGTAATATTTTTCATTTGACTGATATTATCACCATTTTATCAATTTGGTTTTCAGCTTCTTTCACTGTATCTCTCTGTTTGCAGCATTTCTTGACATTTAGAACATTAAGTGCTGTGCTGAGTTGAACTTCTGTGCTGCTAATAGATTCGACATTTTATTCTTCTCTTTTGATGCGACAAGCTCTTTTCTTTAGATTAAACTGCAAATGCTTGCCTGTTCCAGTAAACCCTGAGTCGATCAGTGGATTCCTTGGTTCACCGCGAACATGTTTAATAAAGTGGTACTATGATAAAAAAAATCAAATTTTTTTGCTTTCTTTGGGTTTCAAAATTATGTTAACTATACACTAAGTGACCCAAGTTTTAAGCCTTAATTTCAAAAAGACTCTTGTTTATTTTTAACTGAAGAAGTGTCATAAGAGTCATGTGAGCAAGCGTCTTTTCAAACATGGCGGAGAAGCTTGATGCAAGCTTTTGGATGACTCAGCCCCAAGCCTCGCTACAAAAAAATCGGTTAGTGAGTGGCAAGTTGGTGGCCCGGCAAATTTTCAGCCCATTTTTCCCGGAGAAAAAGACTGCAGTTGTTTTTAAAAATGGGATAATGAATGACTTAAGATAGATAAAATATATATAATAAGGTGGTTTAATGGCCTAGCTTTCATGGGTCCCAGGTGGATAGTTGATCAGGGCATATAATAATTCCTATGGAACGCACTTAAAATCCAAATAA
The DNA here is from genome assembly GCA_949126865.1 of Montipora capitata. Taxonomy (NCBI): domain Eukaryota; kingdom Metazoa; phylum Cnidaria; class Anthozoa; order Scleractinia; family Acroporidae; genus Montipora; species Montipora capitata. Next base: position 12,656,890 of record OX421450.1, on the reverse strand, counting down.
CAACTACCGGTACTTTGATTTCTTAGAATGTTCCTCTGGGTACTACAATTGGGGGCTTAGAATGAAAGACGCTCTGCTGAAAAAAGGTGACTTCAACGTCATCATGACAGACTGGAATGTTGGAGCACATCAAGACTTAGGAGTGTCATCTGGAAACACACGGCTGGTCGGCGCTCAAATGGCTGAACTTGTAAAGTTCCTAATATACCAGAACGGAAAATCTGAGGATTTTGCTGATAATTTCTATCTTATTGGGTTCAGTCTTGGAGCCCATGTTACCGGATTTGCTGGCAGTTATCTGCAAAGGAACTACAGCATGACAATTGGCCGCATAACTGGTAAGATTCTTTGCGTATTTTTCAATTTAAACGGAGGCTAAGGAAGATGTTTCTGTTCAGTGTTAATTTGGGGGCTTAATTTTTACCCAGCTTAGTTCAATCTTGTTTTACGTGTTTAAATCAGGCGATATGCAGGATACCGTTGCGTTCACAAACACAAAGTTCCTCCTCTTCGCTTTTTTACACCATGGCGGCAAAATATAGACAGTTAAGATAACGCTACTGGCTTAAAACAACCCTGTGAATATCTAGCTAGTGCTTAGATACACTTCGTGGTGCTCGTCGAAATTCAGTGTGCAATTAAAATCACTGTGATTAGAGTAAATGTTTAAACAATTTTTGTTATTTTGGGATAGCAATTCTTAATACTGGGCCCTTTCCTTTCCTCGGGTTAGAAGCTCACCACTTGGAGGGAGCAATCGCGTTCCGTAAGTCGAGTGTCCAATTCCTCACATCAAGTTATTCTTAGATTGCTAATTCCACCGTAAATTCAAGACCTTTTTTTTTTTTTGGAATTTCACATGTGACGTTATCAGACGCGTCACACATTGTTTGGTTAAGTTAACATACATCAATACAGAGCGATTCCCTGCAGTAGCCTGCGTGCAGACGACTCCTATTACTTTTGTTGCACGCGGAAAACGCTAATCGTTTCCCAACCTCGCTCCCAGGTTGTTTAATTTTGCGTAAATTATGAAATAACACCCGCCTACCAGAATGACAAAAAGGTCCGACAGTGTGAGGAAATGATGGATTTTCGTGCCCCTATCGAGCATGTTTGCGAAATATTTAAAACTCTTTGCTTTTTCCCGTGCAGAAGGAATGTCTAAAGGCTGTATGCGATGGGAAAATGTATATTCAAGCCTTCCGACTGGACATGGCAAATTCCAATCCAGGCTCTTTTGTAGCCGCGAGAGGGTTGGGGGGGGGGGGGGGGGGGGGAAAGACTGCTTGCGAGCCACCTCTTCTTTAATTCCACCCCTCGCAATGTGACATGTCGTCATTTGCATTGTGTCAAATAACCAACTGAATAACTAGCCAATAGAATCAACGAGAAGTGTCAACAGACATGATCTGAAATAAACACATGTGAGTTTCGTTGCAAATACGAACCTTTTTCATGGCTAGGGTCAAAACTCCAAATAAAGTTGTAAATGTAGCGAGCCAAAATTACGCGTTTGTAAATGCTGTTTCAGTGTGAAGTATCATCGGGAACAGGCAAACGTGGTCGCATACCTTTTGAAAATCTGCACCGACAGTAGTAGCGAAGATGTGCGAACTCCTAAAGTCCTCAAATATTGAGAATTGATAGGGATGGGCAACCTTGTTCCCAGGGTTTCTCTTCTCTGCCTCCCTTGGTCGTTGGAAGAAAGACCCTGAGCGCTTACCATTTGAATGGAATTTTCGGAAATTCCGGAGAGAATTCAAATGGAACGGTTCATCCCGGTGGATTGTTTTCGAAAAAAAGGTAATACCTTTCGAGGTATTCCCTTTTTCTCGCTTTGACCGGAATGCCCGGAAATTTCTGTACCATTTGTCCACAATTACAAGTGCCAGGGAAAATATACCGTTTCATTTAATTTTCAACCGGAACAACCCGTTTTTCTGGCAAATGATACGGCACATTCCCATTTTCTTTTTCTAAGTACAGAACGTGCAGTACCATTTGTGGAAACATTCTCACCGAAAATTTCGTTCAAATGGTAAGCGCTCCCTGGTTGCGGCTGGTCACGTGACCACCTATCCATCCAAAACCGCAGGGTGGGTGGGTACTCAAGTAAATTTGGTCGAGAGGACGATAAAATACCATCCGGGGGAAGGTGAAGTTGAACAATCGTTGGTTTCGAAATGGTGCTCGGGTTTCTGAGATGTGTTCAGAAGGCGCTACTTTCGGCTGGCTATGACGATATAATTTTGAAAGTGAAACAAGTCATTTGCCTGGAAAGTTTATATTTAAAGAAAGATTTAGTTGCTGTTCTTCCTACCGGCTACGGGGCAATCCTTAGTTTTCCAAGTTCTGCCTCGATTGTTGAGGGAAAGAGAGGAAACACGTGCAACCACGTCGGTAACAAAGTCTGCAGTTTTAGTTGTTTCACCTTTGAACGCTTTGATGTATGATCAGATGTCTAAATTGAGCCGAAATCTCCTGAGTCAAGCGACATACCGCTCTCTCCCTGCCTTAGTAAATTTGTTACTGTGACAATCAAAAACCCTGTTACCCCACCCCTCCAGCAGATTTTTTTACCACTGGGTGGTCACGTGACCAGCCGCAACAAGGGTCTTTCTTCCACCGACCAAGGGAGGCAGATAAGAGAGACCCTGGGAACGAGGTTGAGGGATGGGATGATAGATGAAGTCATAACGCTTGTGACGTCATTTCTGGTAACGTCAAATTACGTCTTTTACGAAAAAAATACGCGTTGCATAAATCGGGAATCTTTTCAATTTTTTTCAGCTACATTTGTCTTTACAAGTTGGAAGCCAAAAGTTAAAAGTCCTTTAAATTCCCTCTTCGGCGAAATAAAATCAATCGACATCTTCAACCTTCGCGATTTGACGCAAGTTCACAAGACCTCACGCAACCTAGGCAAAAAGTCAAAAAACGCGCGAAAAAGATTTCATTGGCATTGCAACATTTAATTTGATTGGTTTATTTTGGACCAATCACATTATTGCTTAAATTACAATCCGTCAGAAGCAACGAACGGTTTACTGGAGTTTAAGAACTGTTCGATTGTTGTTATCGATGTTAAAATAACTCAAACAACACAAAGTATTTCTGCGGCATCTCTGCGAAAACGTCCCTCTCTTCAAGTATCTTCAAGTACGCAATTTACTGATTTTTTTCAGTTCTTTCTTGAGCTGCATTGGCATGCTAGATTTTACAAGAGAGCTCGCGAAAAGCTTCCACAGAAGTTGCCTCAAACGCCGCCGAAGTTTAATTTAATATTCCCCGGTTATCGCTGGATTATAGGCGGCTTGTTATCCCATGTCACTTTTGACCATTGAGAATACTGCTTTCGGAGACGAACGCAAAGAATTAGAAAATTAATCAAGAGTTACCTGGAAGTCGAAGTTCGGCTTGAGGGATCAGGTGAGATTGTACTGCACATGCGTACTTCATTCAGTCTTCAAAGGAGTATCGCTTGTATTTATCATATAAAGATAATACGGGGGGGATCTCTGCTAGGGTGGGCACCTGATCCCTCAAGCCTAAGATGACGTAGAAGAATCTCAATCAAACGTCGACTTCCAGGTAAGTCTTGTTTAATTTTCTAATTCTTCTAAGTTATCGCCTTGAGGGATCATGTGAGATTTTGAAGCCATGATAAATGCAGACTAGAACACATCAATGCAACATAAGCTCTTTAATCTTAGCCCAACCTGGAAAGAACATCACATGAAATCTTATCACATGCTTGAGTACAATGATCAGTTAACTGTTACTATCTTCAACTTCACTAAAAGGCTGCAGTCTCAATTCAGGCCATATAGATTGCTTCAGCAAAAGTATTTTTGTGTTGAATAGGAACCAGGCGCGTAGCGTGGTCATTTTTTCAAGTACGCACAAGTACATATGATCTAGAAACCTAAGTAAACTGAGCGAAAAATACTGCGTTCTTTATTTCTTGTCGAAATCAGTAGTTGTGTGAATACAAGCAAAGAACAAAGCTCGCTCCAAACGTTCTTGGAATGTCGCTCCTTTGCAGCCTCACCTTTTTGTTGCACGCTGGCCAAGCAACACTGCATTGTTAGAGCAAAAAAGTACAATGCAAAACTAAGTTAGAACATAGTATAGCTTGTGTTTTAGTTTTTAGAATTTAATCAAAGTGGTGCTTTCATCACGAAATCTTGGTTGCGTACAAGTAAAACGTTAAAAAATAGAAACAATTGCTAAAAAATTTAAACTTTTCTGGTCACTTCAAGTACGCACGTGCGTATATGCGTATAGGACGCTACGCGCCTGGGAACACAATAATGTTTAGCAAAAGTTTGCTTGGAGGACCATCCCCCTGTGCTAAGGATAGCCAGTAGAGGGGCATCTGCCTGTGAAGCTGCTAAGGATGAAGCACTTCGTGTACTATGCGCACTAAATCTAGTTGTGTCCATGCCAGCGAGGTTAAGCATAGAAATTATCCAGCGCCTAAGAGTACCAGCACTGACAGTATGATGAGGCTTCTGGTATGTCAAGAACAACTGAGTATTTTGCTCTCTTAATGACTGTGTTCTCTTAAGATAATGTGACAATGTTTCAACGTCTCAAATTTTAGACTTCTCAGGGAAAGAGCAAAGTTCCATGACTAAAGACGTGACAGACGGCCTACTTTGTTTTAACAAGTCAAACTTGAATGTCAACTTGTCCTTTTCCTACAGCATGCAACTTAGATCTAACTTGTGCAATGACTACACCCTCTGTGCTGATACTAGGGCAACTGGAGTGGCAGTTTTCATTGAGAGTTCCTTAAGCGAGAGATCTGTATTGTCTTTCTATTGCCGAAAATAGTCCATCACAACTTTAACATCCCAAGCAGTGGTATAATGACACTTCGTTGGGCTCGACATGTAAACCCTTCTCATAAACCGACAAATAAAGGGATGAAATGATGGACATGTGCTACCACAGTCAAGTGAGGATAAAGCAGAGCGAGCGGTGTTAATAGAACTATATCCTAGCCCCAGCTCATAAAGTAAAGTTAAAAACTTTAACACATTATTTACAGAACTTTTATGCGAATCAAGGTTCCTTTTACTGCAGAATGATGACCACTTGTTAAGATAGACGCCATACTGGTGTTAGGTGGATTTCCGTCAGGACTGCAACATGATTCCTCTAGCTTCCTCTAGAACTCCTATTGCCTCAAGGCATTTCCGGATACAAAACATGCCATCAGTTGCATTAATGCCCTTGTGGGGATGAAAACTGACTTGTCTGGGTGGATAATAAACCCCAAATCTTGCAATCGCAAAGGGTGTTTTTAGCATTTTCCCAGCATTCCTGCTGGGTGTCTGCTTGCAGAAAAGAGTCATCTATATAAAGGGCGACCTCCTAGACCTCCTAGACCTCCTAGACATGCCATCAGTTGCATTTTCTTCCAAAGTGGGTGATTTGGTTGGCAATGTGGAAGTGTTAACAGGTTCTCCTTCCTCAGTAACAGCCTTGGCGGTTGAATCAACATGGACATCATCCTGGGGTAATATGTCTGAGTCGGCCACATTCGTACAATGATCACTCCTTCTGCCTTGTCTGTTGTGATCTTCTGTAAACATCTGGGAATGAGAGAAAAGAGAAGGAATCCATAAAATGGCTTCCTGTCCGATAGTATTGAAAAAGCATCCACAGCAGTTGCACCAGGGTCTGGTTTCCATGATACATAATTATCAATCTGTTTGTTTAACCTGGAAGCAAACAGGTCAATCTCAAAAGGGCCCCACAATTGGGATAACTTTTGGGAAACTTCTTGATTCAACATCCACTCCGTTCCCTCACTAAATACCCAAGATTTGCTATCAGCCAAGGTATTCTATTTCTCTGGCATATGAGCTGGCCTGAGGAAATTATTTCTCTCCAAGGCAAATTGCCAAACGCTCTTTGCAATAACATTACAGGATCTTAATTTAATGCCTCCCATATTGTTTATGTAGCAGACAGTGGTTGTGTTATCTAACATCAAACGTGTGTGCTTGTTACTAATATTGTTGAACAATGGATGTAATGCAAAGAGGACTGCTTTGAGTTCCAGCTCATTAATGTGCAAGCTTGCTTCCACAGGGGACCACCGACCACCCGTGGTCTGGTTGTCTCTCACTGCCCCCTCCCCCCACCCTTGTTTTGATGCATCTGTAGTGATCCCAATATCTGGATTTGGTGGTGAGATTTTCCTATCCGCATGGTGGATATTATCAATCCACCATTGCAAGTCCAGTTTAGCTGATGTACTCATTTGATGTACTTAGTTCCATTTTTACATCAAAATCATCGAGATTTTGTTTCAAGCCATCATGTTTTTCATTCTCAAGGGTTCTACAGAACAACAAACACAATTCTACAGGAAGGGCACTGCTAATCATAAGACCAACAAAGAGGAGTTCTATGCAGGCCTTTCTCAGGCAGTTAGACTTGTCTGGTGTCAGTTTAACTGACAACCCCCAAAAAGGTTAATGCCCTTGTGGGGATGAAAACTGACTTGTCTGGGTGGATAATAAACCCCAAATCTTGCAATCGCAAAAGGGTGTTTTCAGCATTTTCCCAGCATTCCTTCTGGGTGTCTGCTTGCAGAAAAGAGTCATCTATGTAAAGGGCTACCTCCTAGACCTTATTCCAAAATAACCGTCATTTAAATATTCTTTTGTTTTTATTCAAATTAGCCCTTGATGCATCGTTCTTAAGCTTAAAATTCAAAAGAATATTTTGCCTTGAACGAGGCATCAAGGTCTCATTTGCATAAAAACAAAAGAATATCTAAATGGCGGCCATTTTGGGATAAGGTGTATACCCTTTTTTGGGGGTATAGGGTATTTTCGTTAGCCGGGATCGGCCCGACTATTGTTTTCATCACAATACGTCTTATGAATAGGGCCTCTTTGTTAGAACCTGCAGTACTTTCAGTATTGAGAGAACTTCTCTGGTCTTTCTGCTGGTCTTTGTCTTTCTGAGTTGTTGTAGGCTTGGCCATTTTCGTTTAGGTCGCAAAGGTGCTGTCCCGAGCATGCGGTCAACTGTCTCGGTGAAAATCTTCGATTCTCACAACAATATTTCCACTATTTCCCAAACAAGGGCTCATCCAAGTGCTTGTACGAAGCAGTGATAGTTCTGTGTGGTCATTGTAAAATCTAACGCCCGTAAAAAAGGCAAGGAGAATGCTTCGATTTTTCTGCTGTCCTCGAAGTACAATTACGCGTACCGCACTGAAGTATACATGCGCACTGCAATCTCACATGATCCCTCAAGCCGATGACGTAGAAGAATTCAAAAAGGGGTGGCTTGCAAGCAGGGTCTTTTTTCCCTACCCCAATCTTCTCGCAGCTACAAAAGAGCCCGCTCGCAGGCTATTCCAATCGTCACCGATGTTGTTTTTGATCGGCAGTGTGTTTACCTTCATCTCCCTCCGCCACTGGTCTTAACTTGCACAATAGTTTTATTTTCATTTGACGAATCTTGAGTTGGTTGACGTATGATCGCTCTAACAGGAGAAAAGTTCGTGATTACGCGATCTTTGGGATAGCTTTTGACAGGTGTTCAGCGAGCCTTGATCTTTCGGCGAAGAAAATGATCCTTCTAACAGAATTCGCTTCTCAGGGGAAATAGGCTCTACTGTAAAGTCAAGTGCCTGTACCTTCTTCTTGACGGAAAGTCCTGCTTTGAAAATTTCCTCGTCGAGTTCTCACAAGTTGGTGCGAAGTCCACGCTTCTTTTGTAGTTAACTTTCTAAGGCACTGTTTAAAGATGATGTGAGATGCACAGTAAATTGTAAGGAAAGAATTTGCACATATGCATTATATTTTCCCTCGACCTTGCACCAAATTTCTGTCCCTCGGCTTTTCGATTGAGGAAGCATGTTTAGATTTGTTTTGACTGGAAAAACTCGCTAAATTTTTGAACTGCATAAATCACCGCACACATTATGAGATCACGGTTTTTATAACAACCAATCAGAATTTACTCGTGCAATGCAAACTGTGAGGCATCCAATCAAAGTTCCCCAGTTTCCCAAGATCTTGACAAACCGGAACACGATTAGCGATGGCGTTACGCAGACGTCCCTTTTCCTCGTGAAATAGGAAAGGTCTGCACGCAGGCTACTCTACCAGTGAAAAGGTACGAAACAATACAAGTGTGAAGACAAGTTAAATAGGAAAACAGCTCACTTCCGGTTGCCGCCTGTGCCTCAAAAACGTGCAACCGGAAGTGAGCTTTCACTCCAATCTAAATAGCTCGTCGACTATTTGTAGTGAAAACACGTTTTCTATATTGAGCACCCGCTCTTGGAAATTTATTCGACCTTCCAATCCATTGCACGCACTATGAACTCGTCACTCGTAAAGCTCGCTATCGTATACCTAACAGCACAACTGTTTCATCAATGGGTAACCGACTCGTCCCGGCGGCCAATACAAACTTTGCCTGTTGTTTCCACAAAGAAATATTTGAGAAAATTCACACTAAGGGAAAGTTATACTTTAGAAAACGTGTAGAAATGGAATGAAACCTCCATTATAGCAGCTAAAAATTCTACTGAATAATCATTGGACATATAGTAGGAAACAATGTATTAGTACATTTATTGAATTCGTTAAGAAACGTTTCATTGCTTACATACTACAAAAGAGCCTATTGAACTTCCCGAATTCATCTTTTTTTTTCAATACGTACAGGTTTAGATCCCGCTATGCCACTTTTCACTGCAAGCCGCAAAGATGTTCATCTGGATAAGACTGATGCGAAATACGTCGACATCATCCATACAAACACGGGTGGATTCGGGACTCCAGACAAAGAAGGCGATGCTGACTTCTTACCAAATGGTGGCACCGCGCAACCAGGCTGTCTGGATGACCCCACAAGTACGTGTTCGTGAATTTCAGATCTCGTTATTCAGTTGAACTGAATGTGGCGTGTGTAGTGTAGCGCCGGGATATGGCCACCACGTGCTTCAAAGTTTACTCACATCTAGTACATCCATTTGAGGCCGAGATTTGGCTGGTCCCTGCCATCATAAGGGTCGAGGCCATTGCAACCAGCCTGTGGGAATGACCCCACGGGTATGTTCTGGTGAATTTCAGATCTCTTTATTCAGTTGAACTGAATGTGGCGTGTGTAGCGAGTGTCATAATAACGGTCGAAGCCGTTGAAAAAGGGCCCTTTTTGCGAGCTTTCCTTCCTACACATGCTCTTGTGTTATAGAAATGGACCTTCGTATGAAAAACAAAATTGACACCTCGGTTGGTAGTTGATCGTGGATTTTGGAACAACTTGGCCCAAATACAGAATCACCCACGAAAAAAAGATTGTAAATCCCAAAGTGGCCAGTTAGCTAAACTGATAGAGTACTGCACCAATATCGTAGATGTTATTATTGGTTCAAATCCCGTCCATGCGCATGTCTGAATATCATCAGTTCAGGCCATCCTTTCGCCACTACTTTGATAACGTTCATAACTAAAATAGTCTAAAAAATGTTTACCAAAACGGTTTGTAACAAATTTGATCGTAGGTGTTACTTCCTGTGTTTTAAAGTTACCGTTGTTGAGGGAGGGGAGGGTCCCTATCAAGTCGATACAAAATTCTTATAAAGGGCTCATCGTCCAGGGCACCTAAGGCATAATTTTTTTCTTAAAAAAATATTTTCCGAATTTTGCTTTAAATTAATCAAGTTACTGAAATATGTATCACCCACAAAATTCGCCACCGAATAAAAGAGTCGTCTCTCGTCTCGTGATAAGGTAAAGATCAAATTCCTTCAAACAGAACAATGTAATCACTTGATTTTCTCACTTCTTATATGTCTGAACCGTCACTAGGGAATCAAACGCCGATTAAATCTATTGAGACAAGGAAACGCTACTTCATTCGAACTTGCCATTGTTTATTTCTTTGCTTTCCTGTACAGACGTCATGTTCACAGGCGGCTGTCACCACCTGAGGTCCACGGAATTCTATATCAAAACGGTGACGGAGGAGTGCCCCAAGCCGTTTAAAGGACACCCATGTAGCACTTATCTTCAGTATATGCGTGGGCGGTGCAACGGCTGCGGTGAGGAAGGATGCCCTCTCATGGGTTTCAGGGCTGAGGAAACCCACCCAGAGGGAGAATTCTACCTGCAAACCGGCCCTATGGACACATTATGCCGTGAGTTAATTCTTAATTCTTAACTGTAAACGCTTTAGCCTATGCAGAAGCAATTTGCTGCCATGATCTTTGAGAAGAAAGGAGAGTATTTCTTTCCAAGGGTTCGTAATCTTCAGAATACTTTTTAAGACACAAAATGCGATGTGTGTCAATTAGTGTTTGGATGTAAGGCATTCTTAACCCTCCATCCTTGTAGTCACTTATAAGGGCAAAAAAAGTTTTAGATAATAGAATTAATTTGTTAATTCTATTTTGTTTTTAGAGAGGCAGATAAGGGATGCCCGAAACGTGATTTTGGGTATTACAAATGCCTTTAAAATTTGGATTTTGCCAAATAAAGTAAGAGTCCTCCAGTGTCACCCTTTTAAGCTTTTCGAAAGAAAATCTCAGTGTTTCATCGAAATTAAGTTCTTGTTTTTTGCGCAAGTCGTAAGTGACAAAGATACCAAGAATCTTAATGATATTATTTACCTTCTCTATGTTGATTTGCTGGGTATTAACATTTATGTAATCACTCCCAAGCCAAAGAGCTTCAGTTTTCTCAGCGCTCGACTTCAAACCAGAGCAAATTCCAAAACTACTCAGTGTCAGGGAAGGACGTTCAAAGGATTTGATGCCCTGAACAAAAGTCGTTAGGTCATCGGCAAAGGTAGCCTACGTGTAGACGAGCAGTGAGACGAGCGAAAAAAATGTGCACACGTCACTTTACATACGCACGGCCGTGCGTGTATTTAACAATTATTCCACGAGCGCGCGTTGGATATGAGATGATAGACAGCCAACGAAACGCATAGCGCCGAGTTGGCTATAATCATCTCATATCCAACAAGCGCGAGTGAAATAATTGTTTTATTAAAAACGCTAACAAATTATGGCTAAATCGTCCCTACTTTATCTCAGTAAATACAACAAAACTGATGCGTGCAATTACCAACATGGTATAATAGCTCATATACCATGATGGCTAAGCCAATCAAAACACTAGAAATGCATTATCCAATGATCCAGGTTTTAATGAAACTATATATACGCACGAATGAAGGGGTAGTTTCTAAAGAAACTGTGGTGCTGCGTCGGTGGGGAAGTAGTAGACAAAAATTTGGTTTTATCAACGGAGTTGATAAATGTAAATTGGCCACCGTACAGAGATTCTAAAAGCTTTTAGAATCTCTGTACGGTGGCCAATTTACATTTATCAACTCCGTTGATAAAACCAAATTTTTATATATACGCACGCTCGCGCTTACCTAGTGAATTCTATTGAGCGAATTTCATGGCTATGTTATAAACAATTTTCTTCCCGTCAAATGTGGGGTCAAAGCACCCATTGCTTGTATTTTCCTCTTGTTAATACAGAAGGCAAAACTGAATCCTTCGGAAAAAAATTTAATTCTACGCAGGATTAAATTGAAGGCAAGCTTTTAGCCGGTCCCTTGAAGTTTTACTTTTCAGTAGTCAAGCAGGTCTTTTAATCCAGTGTGATTTCTCTCTTCATTTTCTTCCTTCAGCTAAAGAATAAACATGAGAAAGTAACGGTAAGTTATCGGAAAATAAATTTGCCTTCAATTCAATCATGGATTTTGTTTGTTTTTCCTCAGCCAATTTGCTCTTTTTCATAGTTTACTTTTTTATGATCGCTTATTGAGAAGCGTGTTTAATTTGGCGGACATTGTTGAGGGACAATATTCAACTGCTAAATACCACAACCGACATTTGGACTTTGCACTCTTATCTAGGACAAGAAGCACTCACTCGATTAAATTTAAAAAAAAAAGAACACAATGAAATTAAATGAAATTCATTGTGGATGAACTAGTTTAACTATTTCAGTGATAAAAAGTAAACATCAAAGACCACATCATCAGAACCTGTGCTATGTCCTAAAGGAGGTTGAATCCGTTTTACCTAGGTTAAAATTTATTTGTGGTCACCTTTTTTCCCCAGGTTGAATATACACTCTGCGCAGTTTATCCAAACAAGGGCCATACCGCAAGGGCGTAGCTAGGGGAAGGGGGGGGGGGGGTCCTGGGGTGCCGGTGACCCCACCTTTGTAAGCCGTTTTTTACTCAAACAAAGCGCAGCTGCCACACAAAGCTCGATTGATCAGCTGTTTTGTGCGCCCGCATTCCTCCCCGCACACCACGGCTGGATTACTGGTCCAGACAATTGTATTTTCCACAAATCAAAAAGGCGCCTGCCTGCCAAGTTCAAAATACAATTGGCTGAATACTAAATACAATTGCGACGGGGGCTACGTCACGGACAAACGACGCGGACCAGTGATCCAGTCGTTGGTTGGGAGGAGGATGTTAAGTCCCAAAACGGCTGGAAATCGAGCCTACTGCCACACTTGACGAAGCTAAAAGCCAAACAGGACAGTAGCTGTTGATTTTTGCTCAGTTCAATGACCTCTCTGAAAGATAGTAGTTTTATAGAATAAGCTGCTATATGTGAGTTTGACACGGGTTTATTTTTAACTTACAAAGATCTTATTCATACGTTGGCCAGCTTCCAAGTTCCTCTTTTTCAGTTTTGAAGCATGGAAAATTTGATTCCCATCTCGTTTTCTTCCCACGCTAGGGGGTGGTGTTCAGAATACGTTGTTCTATTTAAGTTTGTTTTATCATTAAGTAACGTACGATCGTCCAGGTGAGGGTAGTCCTGAGAGGGACTGTTTGAGATGACATTGACTGATGTTTCGACAACCTGAGCGGAAGTCATCTTCAGAGTCTTGACTTTGAAGATGACTTCCGCTCAGGTTGTCGAAACATCAGTCAATGTCATCTCA
>OX421450.1:12596416-12628916 GCA_949126865.1 Montipora capitata | reverse complement strand
GTTTGGCTTTCATCCTCAACATTTAAGCTATGGAACGACAGGAAACAAGCTTCTGGATTCGCAAATAATTCAAACACCGAATTTGCTGAGGCCCTGCTTCATGGATTTATGCTCAGTTTTATGGATGAGAGCAGATCTTCTCAAAGAAAACGAGCTCGTTCGCAGGATTCGTCCGCCATGTACAGCCCGATTCCATGTACAGTAAGTGCTTATCAGTTTGTATTATCAATTGGCTATGCATTTAGGAAATTTTATCGGTGTAAGTGTGTTTTGATGAACACTCGGGTATTCCTTTCACAGGTAAGCGGCCCTTGTTCGTTTCAACACCGAGGGGAACTAGCACTGTTGTAACCCGTTCCAAAGAGAAGACTCTGTCAGTGAAAGGTACATGTACGAACGCTTTTATTATTATTATTATTATTATTATTATTATTATTATTATTATTATTATTATTATTATTATTATTATTATTTTTATTATTATTATTATTTTGTAATCCCATTACAGTTTCCAATATCTGAAACATGTCGGTTATTAGTGGCCTAGCTAGTCATATTTGTATTGTTGTATTTCAAAAGGTCTTTTAACGTTGATATAACTGGAATTCGCTGGCACAACACACCACCTCTCTGGAAAGGGCAGTGTCTCATTTGCTTCACTGAAGGGAAATCCTATGGAGGCTATGGAAGATCCAGAGAAAGTACCTTCAGCAGTGTGGAAGGCAGGTAGGTATATTTTCAGGCTTACTGTAAACATGTGTCAAGTAATACCTAAAAAATGAGGAAAAGTATTCCTTTGAAGTTAACAGGTTAGAAAACAGTTCACTGGAACTCCAAAGAACTCAGTGCACAAGTTTGAATTTAAGGGACCACATGTTCTTATCTTCAGAAGTCATGTATTTACATTTATAACATAGCTGCTAAATTCATGTAGCCAAATTCAGTTGCATGAGCATGCCTCATATTCCCATTGTGCATGCTGATAATGTTGGTGTTAAAGTGCCGGTGTTAAAATGTTATAAAACAATTGGCTCATACCTGTATGTCAGATGTGCCTTCATCAAGATATGTTCAAAGCACTCAAGAAGCTAGACTTGCCCTGAGAAAATGGGGGATGAATCTGCTTTTAATATAAGTAAATATTCACTAGTATTGGTTGCTATGCTGTGATTGAAAATTTCCAGATGCCAGTGTTCGATCAAGGTCATGTGTTTGTTGTTCAGCCAGTGAATCTGAACAATACAATCTGTTGTTGCAAACACCAGGCCCTCAATACACTTAAGGCTTAGGGGATTGCGTGAATTTAGAAATTTGAATTACAATTAGACTTTCAACAATGCATTCTTGGATGAGTACAACTTGGAAATTTACCTAATAGTATATTTATTTGTATCTGTGATGCAAGAGCAAAAACATGAAAAAACGAGATGCTTCCGTGAAGCATACACTGGGTTTGCCTGTGGTACGTGCTACAGAAATTCAGAAGGCACTGAATTGTGTGGTATTGAAATACAGCATTCCAGTCTCTGAAGAGAGAAGCGAGAAACATTGGCTTCTGGGCTGACATGTTGATAATTTTCAAGTTCGCTCACAACTTCTTTTTACCACAAGTGTGCCCTCTGAGCATCTGACAGCTTTCTAATACGAAACTTCCCTGAAGTTCATCCCTGTTAAGCGGGGTTAGTGTTAGGATGGGAGACCAAAACAATAAACCCGTCATGAAAACAGAAGCATCTGACCGAAAATACTATTAACGCTAACAAATGCGAACTCAGCAAGGTATAGATTTTGTTAGCTTGCTTTATGCAAAACAAATATTGATGAAAAAGCAAATAACTATTGATATACAGTTCTTAGAAAGAGCAGAAGGAAGTTTCCGGGACGGTCGATCGAGAATAAAATATTTACGACATGAAAAAAACATTAATTTTGAACCGTGAATATAGAATATAAAAAGTTACGATCAGCGACAAACATTTTGGGAGATTTTTGCTACGTTCAAGTAAATTGCAAAATCGAAAGTGGCATGGCCGGAATTCAGCGGGCGCCGTGATTAAGTTACCGCGGCATGTTTACTCGCCAAACAGTGAAGCATCTGTGTCAAATGATGGCAAGATACCGGGTTTTTGAAAGTTTCTTTTTCTGTCAAGTGTTATAAAGTTTGACAATGAAATGAGCGAAGTCAAAACAAAGATCACAATCGCCCAACTCTTTTGTATGCAAAGTCAAAATTTACTCTCCAAGACGCGTACGACGTTATTTATCACCAGGTAATTATAGCAGCTACTTTATTATTCATCTGCGTCACAAGTTTTCACTGATTTTGGGGCTCATTTTGTTGAAACTCAAGCACGGTTCCAACAGGCCTGTGAACCCTTCCTGCTTACAGAGCAATACTAAAAAACTTCTCCCATATCACATTTCAACCTTAAGCTCGAAAGTTCAATACACAACATGATATTATAATTCACAAAGGCAGAAAATACCACAGAATCCTTTTCCAGCGAAAAATTTATTGAAACAAACAACATATTTGCTCTTAGAGGCGAAAACCTCTTCCTATTTCATTGCGTGCGTGAAGACAAGAAACTCAAACGTGTCAAATTACCTAGACTTGCCACAAGTCGACCTCACGATAATCCCAGCAGAAAATGTTTCGGCGAGCGAATCGTGATTTTTCGTACGCGAAGTGGATGAGCGAGCGACGAAGTCGCGAAAGGTCGACTTGTCTCGCTTCCTCGCTTGCAAGGTTTTCATTTGCGTCTCGCGCCAAAAAGGGGATGACGTCATTCGCAAGCCCTGAACTTAATGGCGCAATCCGACGAAAACAGTCGAACATGTTTGTTTCTACGAAATCGAAAGAGGAAATTTGTTGACTTTGTGCTAAAGGTATCAGGAACAAAGATGAAATAAAACGAAAGCTTATTTCAATCTCGAGTCACCGCTTGGAAAGGAGATCTCCAGTGGTATTTTTTGGACCAACACTTGTGCCGTGATTTGTGCTGATAGAAACGAAAGACTAATTCGAAAGATTAGCAAGTAAGGGAAAGCTTCGAATCGTCAAGAAGGTCAATTGATTTCACTCATGAAAGATCAGGTAGGCTTCAGGTGTAGGAGACGTACTAGACCGGGATTAAAAGATACATTTTAGTGAAACTTAAACTTACCATTTAGCGATGCAATGACTCTCGTCGATGAATACACATGCATTTTAAACTTTTTTGTTCCATTGGACGAAAAATGTGTCGATAGTCGTTGAGAATCGCCTCGGACTTCCAAACACCAGTTTATTACTGGGTTGCCTATGGCAAACCAGTCGGAAAATGGGTAGATTATTACTGGGTTGCCTATGGGCAAACCCAGTCGAGGTCTACGTTTTGTTTGTTTGTTTTCTTTTTACTGGGTTGCCGTATACGGCAATCCCAGTTGGAAAATGGGTAGAATTTCTCCGTTTTATTTTTTTCCGTGTCGGTAAAAGTCTTGCCTGTCACTCCCCCGGTAAGTGGTGCCTTTGTGCATAGAGCCTTCTTTGCGTATTTTCTTAGGATCGAGAGGGTAGTGGAAATGCGTACATTTCTCTGGTGGACACAGTATAATCATTAACTTAACCTGTAATGGCGTCGAAAGTCATGTAACGCGAATGGCGTTTTAGTGGATCTTTGAACAAAATATACCCTTATGACGCTCAAAAATGGCAAATCAATTGGATACTGAACAAGACAAGCGACAACATCGACAACAATCTGTCGCCCGTCGAGCCGTCTTTTATCAAGTGTGCTGTTATGTAGAACATTGAAGATTCGCAGGGCAGCGATATGCAGACTGAGGGTAAAATAAATATTAATAATAAAAACACGAGTCATAAGGATAAAATAAAGATTGTTTGAAAGACAATCCTGTTTTACATCTGTCAACTCACATTATCATGACTGCAGGTCGCTGCACCTTTTGGGGATGCGATCGTACGCGTTGAAATCATCTGTGCTTTGTTTTTGCGCTTCCAGATGCATTGCAATGTTCCAAATTCTTTGTCACACCGGTACATCGAGGGAAATCGATCGAAAAACCAACAATTATTACTTCGAATACCTGAATAATCTCGGTTGTCTTTTTTCGGTGCAACGAAATGCACAAAGAATTTCATGTATTCCGAGCAATTAGGACGCGGGGATTTCATTGGTTAAGCTATGCGTGATAACCCCTAGGGAGAGGTTATAATTGAAAATTACATCTTCCAGATGCAAAACAAACGAACTTGTAAACTAAAGGATAAACATAACGTACACGAAAGCGAATGAAAGGATCCTAATAAGAAATTTTTACACCTCAGTCATACTGGCTTAAGCCGACTGAATTGAAACGTTAAATGGTTGCAAAATCCACGTTATCTCTGTCTTTGTTAATTGGTATTGTAGCCATGCGTGTCAAAATAAATTGAGTTATTGGGTAATTACTCGATTACTTTGTTCAGTGCAGCAAAATGGACAGTTGAATTACGGGGTGGTGACTTCTTTGCCTAAAAGCAACTCACTTAACGAAACTATCCTTTTTCCAACAACAACAAGGATTCAAACAGCTTCGATTCTTACAGAGTTCGATGAAAATCCGGATTTAAAACATGCGGTGGGGCAACCAAAGCGATGGGAGCTGTGTTGGAGTTTCAGTGTGAAAGTACAAACGGCTACTAACACTCTTATAACTCTTTTTTCATTATTATTTTATTAACCCGCAGTCTGCAGTCTGCATTTTACCCTCAGTCTGCAGTCTGCGTTTTACACTGACCGATTATTTGGGTGGTTTTTGGCAACAGAGGTTAATTATTCGTAATGCGATCGCTTCCGTTGCCGTTATCAATGGGTCGCAAATTTGACACTTTTATCGCATTATCACATTACGCATTGAATCCACGTTATCTATTACAGTCCGACCTCTATTAAGCGGCCACCTATTAAGCGGCCACCCTCCATTAGGCGGCCACTTTCTCAAGTCCCGATTTATTTGTCAGTAAATTGCTGTAATTAAGACCTCTATTCAACGGCCACCTCCATTAAGAGGCCGCGGCCACCTTTTTGCTGTCGCCAGTGTATTATTTATGTGGTTTTTTACCTCCATTAAGCGGCCAGCAAATTATCTTTCCTAGCGAAATGTTGACAGATGATACAAGATGATTACTGATAACAACAAGAAAACAAGAACCGTGATTTAATCTCTACTATAACAAGTCACAAGCGGCGTACACGTGCAAACTTGTCACATCCGGCACTATACAAGCAACGATTCAGTACGTACTATCAATAGATTGAGCTGACCCATTTTTTTGTTACAACCAAAATCTCTGCAGGAAAACCTCATTACTACTGTACTGGAAATCTATAAGAAGGGTGGCCGCTTAATAGAGGGGTCGGACTGTATTCCTAAAAATCTAAAAATATTCGTGCCTCATCAGTTTTTGGTCGAATTTATGTCCAAGAAAGCAGATAAATTGCAGAAAATTTTAGTTTTGCATCCAAAAATTCGTAATCAACGCTAAAATGGCCAAATTTTGCCTGGAAAACATATTTTACTGTTATTTTTCTTAAATTTTTTCGTTCAACTTTCGCTTTTATAAAATGTTTCAGTTGTCTGTAAATAAGTTATATGCTGTTGGAAAGCTTATTTTCTTAGCTTTAAAATGATGTATTTTTTCCCCCTAACTTTAAATATTTTTTGAGAAAAAAAAAACATTTTTTGGCGATGGCTGATTTACCGCGGTTTTCTCGCGGTTGGGAAGTAGGAAAAAGAGTTAGGCCGGTAGCCAGGTTTTTAACCTCAGAAAAGGATCTGTTTCGTCGTACGGACGTGTAAGGACCTGTGAGCCAAAGGGCCTCTGCTGGTATGACTTCTGGGTGACCCCTTAATAACTTCTTACTAACCGAGCGCGAGGGCCGTACTGCCAGGGAAATATTGGCCCGAGGTCGTGGCAGTACGGACCGAGAGCAGCGAGGTCCGTACAAAAACGACCCAGGGCCAATATTCCCCAGTACGGCTCGAGCTAGCTCGGTTAGTAAGTAGTTTATTATATGGTTTTTGAATTACCTTTTGCTTTGTTTTTGCAAGCCCGTAATCGGCCCGTGGGCCAGTCACAATTAGCCAATCAGAGCGCGTGTTATATCGGCTACAAACCCCAACTTGAAAAAAATTGCCTGGAACGCTGCACGTACCACAGGCAACCCAGTGTACCCTCACGGAGGGTCTAGTTTTTCTTTTTTTTAGTTTTTTTTTTTTTCCGTGTCGGTAAAAGTCTTGCCTGTCACTCCCCTGGTAAGTGGTGTCTTTGTGCATAGAGCCTTCTTCGCGTATTTTCTTAGGATCGAGAGGGTAGTGGAACTGCGTAGATTTCTCTGGTGGACACAGTAGAATCATTAACTTAGCCTGCAATGGCGTCGAAAGTCATGTAACGCGGATGGCGTTTTAGTGGATTTTTAAGCAAAATATACCCTTATGGAGCTTAATAATGGAAAGTCAATTGGATACTGAACAAGAAAGGCGCTGAAAAAAAAAATCTGGAATCTTAAAAGCGACGAGTAATGGACTTCGACAACAATCTGTCGCCCGTCGAGCCGTAATCAAAGTGAGATGTAGTTCTAATATTGTACGAGTGTGGTGTTTTGTACAAGGCTGAAATCAAATGGAAAATTCTCTAGTAACTTATGGGTTTAACAAAACAGAGACTTGGATCTGTACTCAATTCTGCACAGTCTTCTGCTAACAATTGGAAATTTCACAAATTCCTGTTAGTCAAAAATTATTTGAAAGAAAGCTTGTTGCCCATTTTTTGCTTGATAATTCAAGTAAACGGTTTTTCAGTGAAGGGTTTGATGCTAAACACTCGTGGGAAATTTATTTACCGTGTTGCGTTTTTGACACGGTGTGTAATTTGACACGATTGAGTTTCTTGTCTTCACGCACGTATTAAATGAAATAGGAAGGGTTTTTTGCCTCTTATAGCACATATGTTGTTTGTTTCAAAAAGCATTTCGCTGGAAAATGGTGGCTTTTATGAATTCATTATGTGTAATATGCGAGCTTAACTGGATAGTTTTTATGGCAATAGTAAAGCATTTTCGTGTCAAAATATAAGGTAAGCGGCTCCTTTCTGTTGTGTTAACTTAATTGAATATACACTTGAATATACCATGGCTCGTAAGTTTGCATTTGTCGTCTGCTGTAAACTTGATTTCCACACTCAAAATTACCTCCAGAACCTACTTTTTGCGTAAAATAAGCTTCTAGAATGATTTTCGTTTCTTCTGTGGTGATACTTGACGATTCGGGAACATTTTGTGAAAAAAGATTTATAACGGGTCACACGCACAACTTGCCCGATTATGCATATAACATCCACTTGGCCTTTTGACATCCCATTGAAAAAAACTCGTAAAATATTCGCAGACCGGTCGCTTTCTCTGAAATTTGAAAGGATGATTGCTAACAAATATAGAAAGATTTTCACAATAACTAAAAATTCCTGTGTTAAGCATTAGAATTCGACGAAGAGGTAATGCGACTAAATTTGTCCCGTGCGGTGCTATTTTTATGATTTGACTGTTTTGCAAATTTTGACAGATAATATTAAATTATGAAAAAAATATCTAGGTAAAGGTAAAGGTACACGTTATTTAACATCGGAAGTTCCTTTACTCTCTAGAGAGTACTCTCCCAGGAAGCCGACGGATTAGATCGTTAAAAAATCTTTATTTTTAGCTGTTATTTGAACATAAAAGATGCAACACTTGACGAGAAATAATATTTTTGCTATTACTATGTATTTTTCCCGGGAATCGGGTTGAAAATGAGTTAACAAATTTGCAAACGTGCGTTGAAATGTTATACACGAGGAGAAAGGAATTTTATTTCTCTGACAAATGATTTTGTCATTGTAGTGCAAGATGAAATTTATTTGGGAAGCCAACAATATTCAACTTCCTGGTTAATCCAATTTTATTGCTGCGACTTGCTAGTGCGAAGATTGTGTACATGAAACTCGCGCTTCTTGCGAATTTTGAGTGTCATGAAATTACATAATTTGCGTGACAATATATCCCTTTTTTAATACTCTGACCCATATAGTAACAAACTTCATATTTACTTAACCATTTCTTCGCTTTTGTGCTTGTCAGCATTGTGATTTGCGGTAATTCGCAAGTCTGTTTTTCTATCTCATAGATGTTTAGATTTTCAATTACACGGCCACTCAACCTCTCGATTGTGTAAATAGTTCACCCTGAAGTCAAAATAGATACGTTTCTCAGGAACCCGACAAAGAAGGCTTCCTGACCCGACAGAAGAAATCTAAATATTCAGTTAAATATTACAACAAAATTAACTAACGACGGAAGTTTCTTCGCTAAAAAGTACGTTGTTCTACTCTGAAACATTCTTTCCCGTAGTTCATTCAGTTGACACAGGGTGATCACGTGCACCTTTACGGTTGCCTAGCATGTGATCAATTTCTTCCTTTTGACAAAACGTTAGAGACTGCAAAAATGTTCGTGTTTTTAAGATCTTTCAATGAGAATTCGATTCATAGTTATATATTTTTTCTTCATCTGTCTCTTGGCTTGCCTTTTTCTGGTGCAAACGCAAAGCCAAACAATGTTTTGACCTGGCATCAGATTAGACCGTCACGTTATGAAGCAGAAACAACACCTTTAGTCCTTTCTTGTATGTGCAATAAACGTTTGCTTAGTCCAACTGCTAGACATGCTGGAAAAAGTCCGTCAGAGCAATTTGCAGTTAGTTTTTTGCCGACTATTTATTTAAAGAAGAAACGAGTGAATTTCACTCAAGAGCGTGTTTTGTTATCTTTAAACTGAATTTATTACGAAAGCTTAAAAGACTAAAAGACCTTAAAGTGGGACAGGACATTACAAAATAATCAAACGTGTGAGCCAAAGGGCCTCTGCTAGCGCGACATGTGGGTGACCCCTCAAATGGTCTTAATGACGCCCCACTTGAAAAAATTAACTGGAACGCTGCAGTTCTTTGTGTAACGCGTACCACAGGCAACCCAGTGTAAGCTTTTTGGAGCTTCTCGTACTTAAGATTTTAAATGTGTTGTGTCCTACATAGCGACCGGCTAGAGACCAAATCTTTCGTGAGTGAAATCAGTGGAAGAATTACGAAGACGATAGCATGCCACCCGCTCCAAGTAAACGACCAAAAGCGTACGGGACTAGTTCAAAGGTCAGACTTTTCCCAGCTCCGGTTGGAGAAGACACAAACAGATCTATGCAAGTCAGATATTCTTGAATTATTTTCCTCTGATGGTCGCGTAATTCGGAATATCTAGCATGTTTGAAAATCACGCTTCACTGTGTGTGGCAAATTTTGATTGACAACTCTATCCCCTGGGGTCCACGAGGACTACTCTGATTGGCCTAGCTCAGCGACCCGTTTTTTGGGTCGCTAAATTGGCGCCAATCAAGTATGAAAAAGTCCTTCGTTCCGCGCGGAGGTTTATGGCGCGCCGTTTCGGACAAAAATACTTGTTGTTGAATATCTAATACATATAGCAAATACATACAACTTATCTTGGGAAATATACAACTTATGGAGAAAAATATATCACTTATTGTGAAAAATATACTACTTACTACCAAAATATACAACTTCTTGGGCAAATAAACACCTCTGTGTAAAAAGTACGACTTACATGAAAAATGTACCGAAATTCGGAAATATACAACTTGTGTTGTAAAAATAATACTTCGCCCGCGGTGTTTTGGTCAGCTGACTGTCGCAAAAGCCAGAAGGCCTGTCCACATATAATTCCCGCCAGTTGTTCAATATGGCGGAGCGCATATTGAACAGACTGGTAGAGGCTGTAATCTCGCTTAATGAATCCAGCAGTGAGGCTAGTAATGCTCCAAAGATGAATCAAGCTACAAACGAAAACAAAACAGAAGCTAGGGAAGCTGCTTTAAGGCAATTATTTCCAAGCATCCGAGGGCAATCTTCAAGCCACTCTGCGGCGTCTGCGTCAGTATCTGCGAGTCGGGCCACGAATGGTGTATTCAATCCAAGTGCAAACTGGTCCAGGAGAGGGAAAAAGCGTGTAAACAAGAAGGGGACATCGGCCATTTGTGGATCCAGTAGTGTATCTAAAGCTGTTTTAAAGGATGTAGTTCTACTGCCATCTCCGAAGGTTGATGAAGTCCCACGTGGACAGTTCAGAGAGACGCTCTATAGCAAGAACTTTGCTGCTAGTGCGGTGGAATTTTCTGATGAAATGCAAGAAGAAGAAATTAGATGTAAGTGCAATGAACTCTTTGAACGGAAATTAAGATGCTGCTCAGAGCCAAAGTTTTATTTTGTCAGAGCCGTTGGCAATAAAATAGTCGAACTGAACTCTGGTCCTTTCACCGGAAAGGTGGCGAAACACGTGTCCAAGCAAGGTCCGTTGTATATCAGAGCCACTACGGAAGTGCATGATGAGAGCTTGAAACGTTGGTATGGCAGTTGTCAAGGTGATGAAGAAGGTGATGATCCATTGGAAAGTGAGGATGATGAGAGTTTAATGGATTCTCCCTTTGCTTTGAAATCAATGCATGAATCAGAGGTTACTGAGCCGCCAAATAAGAAAATACATCAAATGACTGCGAGTGATGGTGAGAATAAAGCAAGTACAAGCCCTTCCTGTAGTGGCTGCCTCTCACAACCCAGCTGCAGTACGCAAAGCAAACCTGTAAGAGAATCACAACTTATGGTGGGATACAACACGTATGTTAACATGTTTCCAGATGAAATCAATGTAGATGATGAGAATTGTGATGAAGATGTTGATTTACATGCTGCCATTCAAGCAAGCCTGGAAGATCAAAGAGAGACAGGTTCCTGTTCCATGAATGAGGCAAAAGCATCTGATGTCCTCCGAGAGTTTGTGGATGATAACTTGGACAATCAAAGTGACTCACATGTCAACGTTGTAATAAGCAGAAAGAATGTTCTGTCAAGTGCTCTTAGAGCCTTAGAAAGAGGCAAATTTTCATTTGTTCGCCCAGTCCACATCATGTTCTCAGGTGAAGATGGAGTAGACTCTGGTGGGCCAAGGAGAGAATTTTTTCGCCTTCTTATGATGTCACTTAAGAATCTTGGCATTTTCTATGGCACATGGTTTTCCCATGACCTGGAGCTGCTCCATGGAAATAAATATGAGTTAGCTGGAAAGTTGGTGGCATGGAGTGTTCTCCAGGGTGGTCCTGGGCCCAAATGTCTTTCTCTAGAAGCATTTTCTGTCATGAAAGATCTTCCGTTTAACACAAGTCAGGCAATCGAGGCTGTCTGTGATGAAGAAATCAAGGAGGTCCTTAAAGGGTTACAGGGATGTGTCAGTGAAGGAGAATTCAATGCCATAAAAGAGTCAGGTGGTGATTTAATTGCAAACCATGGCTACTCAAGGGTGTTCACAGCTGATTTTAGCAAGAAAAGTGAGATCCAGCATTGCCTCCTTAAACAGGTACCAGTGTGTGTCAATTTAGTAAGGAGCAGCGTTGCACCAGACACTCTTTATTAAGCCCCCCACCCTGCCATTATCCAATTGTACAGGTCACTGCCATTAGATGTATATTTATTATACATTTATTAAACTAGGTTGGGTTCATAAGGTAAACTTTACCTTAGGCTTATATTCATTTTGTTCGACAATGTACTTTTAAATTTGAAGAGGGTAGTTTCTAAAGAAACTGTGGTGCTGTGTCGGTGGGGAAGTAGTATACAAAAATTTGGTTTTATCAACGGAGTTGATAATGTAACTTGGCCACCGTACAGAATCTCTGTACGGTGGCCAATTTACATTATCAACTCCGTTGATAAAACCAAGTTTTTGTATACTTTTAAATTTATTGCGTTACAACTGTTACAAAATTAGTGGTACAAGGGCCTTTGCATGACTTGAACACATGCTTGGATACCACCTAGCAACAGTGTAGTAGATGGCAAGCCATTCAGCAGTTGTTCCACTGAACAAAGTTTTGACTGTGATAACACGTTGCTGTTATACACAATTATTTTTCAAATAGCTAAACATTTATTTGTGTTTTGTTATACAGGTATTCTTCTTTTCTGTCCATGCAGAAATCCAACAATTCCATAAAGGCCTTAACTCTATTAGTGGTTTTGGAGATCGGGTGATGAACAACCCTGGCATTTTCAAGATTGTTTTTTGGTGCAGAGAATCAAAAGCTCAGTGCCCAAAGCTTCAAGAAATTGTACTCTATTATGTACTCAGACAAGGGTTCCAATGATAGAGACAAGGAAGACAAGACAATATATTGCTTGGACCTGTACCTGCAAGACCTAGAAGAAGAGGAAGTTAACGGTGTGACCCTGGAAGACTTGTTGATTTTCACCACAGGGGCAGACACTGTACCGCCACTGGGCTTTGATGGTCCCATACTTATTGAGTTTTATGAAACAGAAGAGAATGTGAAGAGGTATCCATGGTCTTCAACTTGCTCCTTAACTTTGTTTTTGCCAAGGGGAATTGAAGACCCCAAAGAGTTCAACAGTCTTCTAACACATGCCTTAGAAAATGGAGTTGGCTTTGGCAAATGCTAAAGAACATTAATTTTATTATTACTTGCATCAGTATTTTACTTAAGTACAGTACTTATGTTGTTGTTTTAAAGTTTTCATTTTTTATCATATCACAAACAGTGGAACATTGCAATTACAGTGAAAAAGCTAAGACTAAGTTGTAATTTCAAATTTGAGAGTATCATTTTGTACTCAGTATATACAGTATTCTGTACTCTCTCAAATCCCATAATACACCTCTTTTACCCCAAAACCTTTGCATAATCAATGTTTGCAATTTCTCCTGGGACACGAAGATGTCCCAAGAGAAATCGTAAACAATGCATATCCAAGTTTTTGCGGGGTAAAAGAAGAGTATTATGGGATTTGAAAAAGTAGAGAATGTAGTTTGTCAGTGATTTGTGAAATGCAGCATGTATTGTAATCAAAGATTCCTATCAACTGACACATTCACAGTTCCTTGTTATTGATTAGCTAGCCATTGACGCCAATTATTTATGTATTTACATGTTTAATATTCTCATTAAAGATATCTTGCTAATCTCATACAAGGAGATGCCATGCTCGCCATCATCAGACAGTGGGTGCACATCATTTAGTAGAGTAGAAAATTCCCTCTCTGTTAGTTGGATTGTAGACCTGGGTACTTCAATGTGATTCGCTGTCTGAAGTTCAGGCAGGGGTGCATTATCATCAATTCCATAATGGTGATCAACACTTCTTGGATCCAACAATTCCCTGACAGTCATGTAATCAGATTGTGCAGACTGATAAAATCCTTCTGTCCACTTTTGAAGAGGAGAGTGTCCTCCTTCCCTTGACAGTGGGTGGTTATTCCACTGCATAACAAATTGATCAATAGTGTTGTTTAATCTAGGAATATAGATATAGTGCAATGCATATAAATCTATTTCATCATTAGGATCCAAAAGCTCTCTTCTAAAAAGTAAAAGATGTTCTTATAGTAAGAGACTACATAATTGTGAACATCACGCCATAATCTCTCAATACGCTGATTGTGAACTGATTGTCCAGTTAACACTGGTTTGGAATCCACACCATATCGAGTTAGCATAAGTCTGGCTACATCCACATTTTCAGTTCCATAATCAGTGCATATCCTTCTAGGATAATGGTAAATATTGGTAGCTCCCACAAACAGGTCCAGAACTGTTGATGCTTCATTATTTGTGGATGCTTTGAGGAACACAACAGTGCGGGAAAATCCATCTATGGCACCATGGATGACGATGCGCCACCTTATTAATTTGTGGTGACCATCAAGATGCCTAAAAAACAACCACATGATTACAATTGTGACTTTAAGATCAAGGAAAAAATTGCAATTCACAACAATGCTATCTTTAATGTATGATCAAAATTGCATAATTTAGACCATTTCAGTCAACTTTTGAAGTTTTTTGAAAGCCTGAGGAATTAAGATAATTGACTTTGCTTTACAAAACCTGATTAATTTAAAAAATGAAGAGTGAAAGTGGCCTAATTTTATGCTTTAAGCATTGGCTTTCATTACATTGCAGCAGGCAATAAACACATGCAACCCTTTTTAACATGTTTCAGTTGTAACTGACATTCATTTTCTTGCATAACATTGCCAGTGAATGTGTGCATGCAAATGTTGGCAGGATTAACTTTAATGAGCTCAAACACCAAAATCAATCTTGTGGGCATAATATAAGCTTAACTAGTATTTTATGCCTGTAGTTAATTTCTTACCACAGAGAATTTGGAGTTGGCACAGAGTAAACTCGTCTCTTAGTTATAGTTCTTTGCCTGAGTTCTCTGCCGACTGGGTCCACCCGCATTATTGACTGTCTAAGTCTCCACCTTTGGACACGGATTCCTCTTCCTCCAAACCAGCCCATGATCATCTTTTCACCAGAATTTGGTGATATTTGTAGGACATGTTCAACTAGATTATCAACCTCGTCATCACTTATTTCAGAGAAAAGTTCCCGAGAAGAAGCCATACTGTAACTGTCTCTTCTGCGCCTTATAGTTTTTTCTGATACACCCAACATTTTAGCTATACCAGACCATGAAAACCCAAGTGATCTTAACCCATCCAGTTGTTCTTCTGGAATTACCAGGGTTGGTCGCCCTCTTCTCTTTGATGACATGGTTGGACATGAATAATGGACTTCTCTTTTATCAATTAAGCTAAGTCGTTCTTCT
Source organism: Montipora capitata (assembly GCA_949126865.1). Lineage (NCBI taxonomy): Eukaryota > Metazoa > Cnidaria > Anthozoa > Scleractinia > Acroporidae > Montipora > Montipora capitata. The sequence continues at coordinate 12,614,144 of OX421450.1, read as the reverse complement.
AAGCGTTGAATAAGTGTTTGGAATTCGATAACTGCTAGAAGGATGTCATCCATAACATTTTGCTGAGATTCCAGTGGTCTTGAGACAACGAGAAGGGAGATAACGAATTCTAGGCAACGGTCTCGCAGTCTTTCAATTGTTACGCTATCAGCTACAAAAAATTCCCTTTGAAATTCGTGATATATATCTTTTCCTACGTTTAACACATCCAGAAAAGCCGTACGCTCCGCACACGACAAGACAGACGACATATTTCTTGCGGCCATCTTGCCTAGGGTGGAAGGCTTTTGCGACAGTCAGCTGACCAAAACACCGCGGGCGAAGTATTATTTTTACAACACAGGTTGTATATTTCCGAATTTCGGTACATTTTTCATGTAAGTCGTACTTTTTACACAGAGGTGTTTATTTGCCCAAGAAGTTGTATATTTTGGTAGTAAGTAGTATATTTTTCACAATAAGTGATATATTTTTCTCCATAAGTTGTATATTTCCCAAGATAAGTTGTATGTATTTGCTATATGTATTAGATATTCAACAACAAGTATTTTTGTCCGAAACGGCGCGCCATAGTATGAGGTTGATGCCTCATATAGCTTGAATAAAATGCATGCATATTGATGCCTGTAAGAGAAGGGGAAAATAATTCAAGATTCTGATTGCATACTTTGTTCGCTGTTCTTGATCATTTATGCTTAAAACGTGCAAAACATTGTTTACAAGTGAAAACAGTCCCATGACTCCAATTAGTCGTAGAAAAGAGATTACAGGAACTTCCGCAAGAACAAAGGAGCCGTTTAATGCCAACAATAGCTCTGCACTCCCTGCGTATGCGTTTCCCATTTTAGTATGTTCATTTGCCGTTCTCATTTCAAATAAGTTTTAATGTCCCTCCAAACATCCACACCCGTCACACCAGTTTTCTTCACAGAAAGACTCGGAATTACCGAAGCTTTTAGAATGACATTTTATCGAAAAGTTAAACGCTAAAAGATTCTTTAAAGAATCTTTAAAGAATCTTTTAGCGTTTAACTTTTCGATAAAATGTTTTTCCAAATCGCTCCTATTACGTACGTCTTAGAATAACGCCGCCAAAATGCTGGTCATCGGAAAATATAACGTTGCGTTATTTTATTCATTTCATTTCGCGATTATTCTGAGTCGTTCGGCTTGGAAAGAGTGTACCAGTTTGTCAGGGATAAAGTCGGTATGAACGGTGTAGATCTTTGGAGAGTAAATTGAAACGCCCACCGATGTCTCAGTTGACTTAACTGGTTAGACTGTAATGTGAAGTGCTAATTTTGTACCCCATATGAACCATGTGAGTTTTTGCCCTACTAATCGAAATGGGCCCACACAAGGACAGAGAAAAACTCTGACCAGGGTGGGAATTTATTATTGAACCCACGACCTCCGGGTTAGATCACCGCTGCTCTGCCGACTGAGCTACAAGGTCAGATGGGAGCAGGTCGTGGGAACTGAAGATGTAAATGTCGACGGCCTACTCCTGTCTGACCTTGTAGCTCAGTCGGTAGAGCAGCGGTGATCTAACCAGAAGGTCGTGGGTTCAATTCCCACCCTGGTCAGAGTTTTTCTCTGTCCTTGTGTGGGTTCATTTCCATTAGTAGGGCAAACGCTCACATGGTTCATATGGGGTACAAAACTACAGTAGCACTTTCACATTACAATTCTCTCTTCTCATGCGTCCGCCATGTTTGATTGAAAGCGAGGCTAACCGCGCAAACATTCAAGATGGCTGCCACACACTGTTGTGTGCCGTTGTGTACGAATGATTCAAGATACAACAAAGAGATATCCTTCCATGCTTTCCCAAAAGAGGCCAAAAGGAGGGCGGAGTGGATTGCAAGAATACGAAGAGATCCAGGACCGAATTTTGAAGTTAGTTCTAACTGTCTGGCCTCTCGTTCGAATTCTGTTTGTGTTTATAGCTTGATTTAAACTTAAGGACGTTCGCGCGAAATTTTTTCAACATTGATTTTTTCCTGAAACTTTTACCACTGTAAGATGATGAGTTAGTTATGTCAGAAATGTAAAAAAAATGGGGGGTCACCGACTTCGTTTTGGATAGATCATGCCCGGAAAAACACCCAAAATGGGACAAAATCGGGCTTCGTTAACGAATAAGGCCAGTGTCTGTAAACCCAAATATATTGCAATTAAATCTTTGAAGTGAAATCTTCTCTGCCGAATATTGTTTAAGTGGACTTACTAAGTGAATTTAGTCAACTGGTGAGGTTCTTTAAAGATCAAGTTCGCATTTAGCGACCACAGTTTCACGTGCCTTGCAGCCGCAAGATGGCAGGATTTGATGTCCCGTGAGCAGAAATCTTGAAATTTTTTTAACTTCCCACATTGATTTTTTGTTCATTTTTGGACAACGTGGAGATAATTGTAAATAAAATCCGTTTCTGGAAAGAAAAATAGGGGTCACCGAACGTCCAAGACCGTTAAATCCAGGCAAAGCTATAGCAATGGCCTTTTGCCCTATCATCTCTCATTTTATTACTTATTGCGCGCGCTCGTGTATGACGTGGCGTGTGAATTTGCGTGCGCAGTAAGGATGCGCAGAAACAATTGGCGCGAACGTCCTTAAGATAAAGCTAAAGCATATTTTCTTATAATTCTATTTGTTAGCGCGTTGTTATTGGATTTCATTGATGAACTAGTTTAAGTGAAATTGATCTTGATATAGTGAATGCAGGCCTATATTCACTATCGCTACGGCTGCTTTTCTTTTGACATCTTGTCAGATTAAAAAGCATACTGCTGTTTGTGCAGAGCATTTTGAGAAAACTGATTATAGACGTTCGTTGGCTGGACAGCGGCGGCTATTGAAGTCAACAGCAGTCCCTTCTCTCTTCGCTTGGACTAAGAAGAAAGAACAGGAAATATCAAGAAGAATCTTGAAAAGAAAGTCATCAGAGATCCCCCCAACATTTCAGCTTAACACAAAAGGTGCCACCTTAGTGAATTCCTTTCAGCTTCTGTTCCTATAAACTGCTGTTTTAAAGATGCTTCAAATTTATATTACTGGTGTTTTTGTAAGTGTGCACATATTTTACTTAGGAACCCAAGATTTTTATTCACTCACATTCTTTTGTGCAAAAGTAATTCATTCAGAAGCTGAGAACACATTATGGTCTACTTGTGATTGGATTTCTCCTGCAAGAAAGATTGTGAATATTTTAAAAGTACTCACACGTTTGGGCTCCTTGCTGTAACAGTTGCGTATACTCTGCCATGTCCCTTTTATTTGTTCACTTGGAATTAATATTATTTTGCTGTTACACAGGGACTCCATCTAAGAACTTTGAAAACTTTAAAATAGATATTTTTTGTTTTTATAGAACAGGTCACTAACCCAGCATTTACCAGTACTCCAAATCTTTATGATCATGATTATGGTGTGGTGAGACAGGAAGTGTCACTTGAGGAGATGCTCCAGGCAGCTAGGAAAGAGATAGAGAGACTCGAACAGGAACTTGATAGGAAGAACAATATAAGTCAGTTTGGCCTTCGCCGATTTATGTATGATGATGAAATGATCCGGTTTTATACTGGGTTTTCAAGTAGTAATGTGTTATGGTCATTTATAGATGTGATAAAACCATCTGCTGAAAAAATTGAGAACGTGGTCTCAAGTTCAACGTGGCAGGGCTAAAAAGCCTGGTGAAGGGATAATTAACGAAGTATTTATAAACATGAAAAAACAGTCCCTTGCTATAGAAGATCAACTGTTCATGTGGTTGTGTAAGGTCAAGCTAGGCTTATTTGATCAAGATTTGGCTGTCAGATTCAATGTGTCAATTTCTACTGTAAGTAGAATGATTATAACCTGGTCAAACTTCCTTTATTTTACAATGGGATGTTTACCACTATGGTCGAGTAGATCACAGATTAGAAAAACAATGCCAAGTAGTTTTAAAGATAGTTTCAGCAATGTGCGTGTGATCATAGATTGCACAGAAATGAAGGTTCAGACACCTTCCTCTCTTGTGCTTCATTCTGAGTTTTACTCTAGTTACAAAAGTGCAACCACCTTCAAAGGTCTTGTTGGTATTACCCCCAGTGGTGCAGTGTCATTCATCTCCAAACTCTACACGGGATCTATAAGTGACAGGGAGATAGTGAAAAGGTGTGGAATTTTAAAGCTGTTAGAGGATGGAGATGGGGTTATGGCAGACAAAGGTTTCACTATAGAAGACCTTTTATCTCCTTTAAACTGTTCTCTCAACATTCCACCATTTCTGAGTGAAAAGGTTCAGTTTTCCAAGGAAGATGTAGAAAGGACTCAAAAAATAGCGAAGCTAAGGATCCATGTAGAGAGGGCAATTCGTAGAGTCAAGGAAAACCATTTATTTGATGCTGTAATTCCACTGTCATTAGCCTCTTCAATTAATCAAATATGGTCGGTCTGTTGTATGCTATCAAACTTTAAAGGACCTCTATTTTAAAATGATAGCAATTAATTTGAATAAAAACATTTACAAATAAAAATGAGGTTTTATCAGTGGTGTGACATTTACAATGATGGAAGATAATAGTTGTAATAAAACAGAGTTAGCTTATTGTACATGTCGGCAAAGAACTCTTCATCAAAGTAAATGGTTTCAATGTGCCAATCATTCTTACAAAATACCATGAAGTCACACCATTTGAGCCCGGTGATGGCCATCTGCCCCATTACCTGAAAGTAATACTCATGAGTTTTCTTTAGTTTGAGTTGACCATTAACAATCTTTAAATACTTGGCATCTCTGCATGACTCACACTGGGGACACTTAATTTCAAGCAATCCAAATACCTCATTGCGTGTTGGGTCATAGACAAGAAAATCAGGGCTTGCTCCTAAAAAGGGACAGCCTGGATTAATAACAAATCCTGTTCGGTATACATTGACAAACCTGGTGTTGACATATGACTGTGCTGCCTCACTTTCATGTTCAAGGCCATACTTCATGGCAGCAGTCTGAACAGTTTTCTTTTTAAGCTGAGTTACCAGACCCTCATAATCACTTTTTCTTGAACAAATTTGCTTAAATTTTGAGGCAGTGAGCCGCCGCTTTCTCAGCTCATGCCAAAATGGATTTTGAGATTGGTCTTTTGTTTCCCGCTCAATGTTGGATGCCTGCTCTAATGATACCTTTAATGAATCAAGTACATTAGCCTGTGAGCGTGGAAGAACATGGCTACATAAGGGATCAAGCAGCTTTGCTGGTAGGACAGGTAGGGTATCCCTCTGATCTATGGATAAAAACTTACTGTTTTCCCTAATAGTAGGTTGTTGATAAGACACAACACATCCCTTCGGTACAGTGCCATAGTTGCACTCGACATACTCTAATTCACCCTCTCTAAACAATGTAGCAAACTGTGTTTCTTTGTAGTCAGTTTTAGCCCTTGCTAGAAATTCCCTTATAAATTCTGGGTTGGGGTAGTTTTGTATAGGGTTATACAAATTACTCTCTACACCATCTATGGCACGCTTCTTACATTTAGGACCTCCCTCTGATTTTAATTCGGGTTTTCTAACAATAAGATTATCAACAGCTTCAGGATGGATTCCAGCTGAACGGGGCTTGTGCCATTCCTGTGGCATAGATGTCTTGGATGGTACCTCTGGGACAGCATCAATTTTAAGGAGGCTGTAATGGGCTGCCTGGTATATCAGTGAGGGTTGTCCAATACACCTGAATAGGTACGAGTCGTAAAAAAGCTGTGCAGTTGCTGTCGATTCGTGCGAATCGTGCCCATGTGGGACGACCCGTTGTCGAATGGAGAAATGCATCTCATTAGGGGGACTTAGAATATTTCTAACACGCTGTAGGTCAAGAGACCCTTCTCCGAGTTGTCGATTCGTTCGATTCGTACGAATCGTGCAGATGTGATACGACCCGTTGTCGAATGGAGAAATGCATCTCATTAGGGGGACTTAGAATATTTCTAACACGCGGTAGGTCAAGAGACCCTTCTCCGAGTTGTCGATTCGTTCGATTCGAACGATTCGTGCAGATGTGATACGACCCGTTGTCGAATGGAGAAATGCATCTCATTAGGGGGACTTAGAATATTTCTAACACGCTGTAGGTCAAGAGACCCTTCTCCGAGTTGTCGATTCGTTCGATTCGTACGAATCGTGTAGATGTGATACGACCCGTTGTCGAATGGAGAAATGCATCTCATTAGGGGGACTTAGAATATTTCTAACACGCGGTAGGTCAAGAGACCCTTCTCCGAGTTGTCGATTCGTTCGATTCGAACGATTCGTGCAGATGTGATACGACCCGTTGTCGAATGGAGAAATGCATCTCATTAGGGGGACTTAGAATATTTCTAACACGCTGTAGGTCAAGAGACCCTTCTCCGAGTTGTCGATTCGTTCGATTCGAACGATTCGTGCAGATGTGATACGACCCGTTGTCGAATGGAGAAATGCATCTCATTAGGGGGACTTAGAATATTTCTAACACGCTGTAGGTCAAGAGACCCTTCTCCGAGTTGTCGATTCGTTCGATTCGAACGATTCGTGCAGATGTGATACGACCCGTTGTCGAATGGAGAAATGCATCTCATTAGGGGGACTTAGAATATTTCTAACACGCTGTAGGTCAAGAGACCCTTCTCCGAGTTGTCGATTCGTTCGATTCGAACGATTCGTGCCCAAGTGATACGACCCGTTGTCGAATGGAGAAATGCATCTCATTAGGGAAAGTTAGAATATTTCTAACGCTGTAGGTCAAGAGACCCTTCTCCGAGTTGTCGATTCGTTCGATTCGAACGATTCGTGCCCATGTGACACGACCCGTTGTCGAATGGAGAAATGCATCTCATTAGGGGGACTTAGAATATTTCTAACACGCTGTAGGCCAAGAAACTCTTCTCCGTGTTGTCGATGCGTTCGATTCGTACTAGTCGTGCTCAAGTGATACGACCCGTTGTCGAATGGAGAAGTGCATCTCATTTGCGGGACTTAGACGCATCTTCGCCAGTTGTCGATTCGGTCGAGTTGTATCTTGTATTAAAGAAGATTTGGACGATGTTGTTCGACGGAGGCGGTGTGAGTCCCCCGTGTTCACAATTACTTTGGTGGCAAGTAATATTAACGTCACACCAGTTTGGATCTACGTCTTGATGGCTATCAAGCGCAAGGAATTTTATTCTGACTTGGATGTTCAGGGCATTCGTTTCTTATTGCACAGTAACGCCTGATCGTCTGCGACAGAAAGAGCAGTGCAGGGGAAAGCATTTGGTAGGAAATTGTTTGCCTTTGAGAATGATAGCACATAGCTTATTAAAGGAGCAGCATGTTTTTGCGCAAAAACTGAACCTACTCGTATGATTGAATCCTGGTCAACATTAATTGATGTAATTTATACAAATGATGTTGACAGGGTTGCCTGTTCCGGAGTCTCTCATATTGGTATCAGCGATCATAGCTTTATTTACGTTTATAGGAAATTATCTCTCGCGTCTTTTTCAACAGGGCATTCAAGCATTTGATATAGAAATTTCCTAAATTTGAATCCAGAGAGTTTTCGTAACGATACCGCTCAACAAGACTGGTTCTGCAATGGTTCTGAAGATCCAAATGTTTTCTGGACTGATTGGGAAACGAACTTTTTGGATATGGTTAATATTCATGCACCACTCCGATCTAGACGCGCTAGAAGCAATAAAGCAGACCCTGGATCAATTCCCAATTAAAGAAAGGAATTGCATCGAATCATTCACGCGATTGGGAAAAGTACAAAAAGTTGCGTAATAAAATAAACATTTAAACATGAAAACATCTAAAGTATCTTATTATTCTAATGTTTTTATTCTATCTAAGCGCAATTGTCGAAAAACCAGCCCAAGTTCGCGTCATTAGAGAGAGTGTAGTCATTGTCATTCCTTTAATTGAATGAACGTGAAATTGAGCATTTTTTAGGTTCATAATCGACGGTATTTTCTTTCCCATACAGTGTTATAACGCGTTTAAATTTTTTGCCGGCTGTCTGTAGTGACGCGAGCTTGGGCTGTCTATCGAAAAACGTGGCAAACGGAACCTTTAATGAGCATACTTCCGGTGTTGTAAATAATACAAAGGTGACAGAATTGAAATTGATGATGCCGTTATCTGTAATCTTAGTGAGCTTTCTACGTTTTTAATGACCATTTTTCAATAATTGGGCCCAGACTTGGTAATAAATTCTCCTATTGCTAACAATAATTCAAGTTATCATCAATTATATAACTGAAATAACAATAAATTCAGTTTTTCTTCGATTAATTGCAGTACTGTTTTCGTACATAAATTTTCTTGACTACAGCAACGTTTGTTGTTATTCAATGTGATAAGGCATCATTGTGTGCGTTGTTTTTTTGCAGCGGTCGTTTCGTTGGTATCTTTTCTGTTGTGATAATCTTCCCAATGCTTTTTGCTGAAAATAATAAGAAGGGAATAGTCTTGACATGTTTAAAAGTTCTCCTCTTGCATCTTAGATGAACTCCGTAATAACTTAAGTTGTGTAGGCCCATTTCCCTTACTAGGGCCAACGCTGGGATGGGATAACTTAGGAATTGTTCCGCATTGTTTCGTAGCAATGCTAAAATCCTACTTAGGTCATTCTTTAATAACTTACTGTAGCTCATTTTTCATGTAACATTTCTCACCGCTGTTATCCAGAAGGAATTTATGAATGAAAAACTCTCTGAATTGATTTTGTGAATTTATGGTCAAATTAAGACAATTCCCATGAGATTACCCCTTTATGGTGGGTGTCTGGACTGTGGTTGTAAAGTTCAGGTCACAGGTTATATGTATTCCAATATAGAAAGCAACCCAAACCTTTTATTAATGTTAACGTCTTTTAATTTTGCTTAGAAAATGAAGTTTGGATAAAGGTTACTCTTGTGTGAAATGTGGGTTAGTTTCAGTTTGCTTTTCCTACCACACACTTGTATGGTGGACGAATATGTTGCTATATCGTGTGAAGTAACGAGGGGACTGGTATTTGTGAGGAAAGAGGGGTCAGTTTGTGAAGGACTTGATTTGTTGAAGTGGGTTTTGCAATACGTAAGAGTTGGCGCGCTGGGAAAGTAAATTGAATGGGGAATATACATACATACATACATACATACATACATACATACATACATACATACATACATACATACATACATACATACGTACGTACGTACGTACGTACGTACATACATACATACATACATACATTCTGAATTTGGTCTAAAATATATGTAAACTCTATGTAGTGGGTTCACGGTATTTGGCAAGTATTTCATTGAAGGGATATGAAGTAGTTTGGCAGCGTGAGCCATGTTCCAGTAATAGTTTGAATTGGGGGATGAAAGTGCGTGTTTGAGATGTTGGTTGACGGTTTGGCATATAGGCCTGAACGTAAAATGGAGAGGGGGTCTTAGTTATAATGTTAATGTTGCAAAGTTACCTTTCTTGAGTTTCAATGTGATATCCATTTTGATACGCCTCAAGGTGAATTCCTACCCTTGCCAGCTTGGAAACGAAATCGGGCAGGTCTGTTGGTGTTTGGGGAATTTCTTGTTTGATAAAGTAGTGCACCTGTGAAAGAGAGTACGTTTAGGGTTAGCGAGAAAGTGAGTTGCAGGAGGCGGATGTACACAGGCTAAGCAATTTGCAAGTCATGAATTGTTGTTTGTGTTCATATAACGAGTAATGGTGTTAAATTACCATTTGATCTTTGCCCGCAAGAACTAAAAAGAGTAATGTCATGAATAGATAATCTGATATTGTTGTTATACCTTGAAAATGTCGTGACAGTAAAAAAATAGTGTGGTTGTGGATTCTTCTTTCTCGTACTTGCCTAGTATGTTATATGAGGCCAGACGTTTGAGAACGAATTATTGTACATCAAACGTGTGTTGGCTGTAACTGGAATTGTAATTTTCTCTTTTTGGGTGAAGTACGTTTGCCTTGTGCAATTACCTGGGTTTTATTGGCTGGAATTGTGTACGTTTCCACCTTTCCCAGTCCAAGTTTTGACAAGCCATCTGTTATCTATATTGAGGTATAAAGTAAATAAAAATTTGTAAGGTGGTGAGTAAAGTGATGAGTACCATTTATTGCCCTTACCACCCCCCCCCCCCCAACCAAAAAAAAAAAAAATCTGTAAATATTATCCTGTTAGATGTCAACAAGCATTCGTATTTTGGAGAAAGTAATTGTCAATATTTGGTTTCACTGGCTTCAAAAAGGCATTAATAATTCAGAAGAAAGTGCCCATCAAGTCATTGGGAAAAAGGCATGTAGATTAGATTGTTAAAGCTACACGACTCTCCTCATTAGAATTTGTTATGAAATTCATACAAATAAAGCAGCGCTCTTAATTTTAGTGTATGCTAATATGCCATTGCAATTTGAACCATTCCTTGGACCTCAGATGGACACGTGTGTTGAAGTTTGTCATTGATAGTTCCAGTAGACTTGCAGGAAGTGTTTTGTTAGGTGTAAAACCCTTTGTCTAGTGTGTTATAATTATTCTTAACCTGGGAAAACACTTTTTTCATAATCACATAGATATGTGGGCTGTAAAATCATATAGATGCAAGTGACTTTAAGAGTGGAAAGTGACAGTGTGCAGGTACTTGTGGTATTAAGTTATGCACATTACTTGAGGTGTTTGTATTGACTGCTTTCCTGATCACAAGGAGAAGAACATTGTAGGTTTTGGTTTTCAAGACCTAACTTGGGAAGGTTATAGTTGCTGGAGATAGACCAAAAAGATGTAAATAAATAGTGAGTTAATGAGTTACCTGGGCCATAAGGGCTTTCCCAGTTTTGCCATTAATGGTCTTTCTGAAGACTCCTTGCTTGTTTAGGACTGAGAGGCTTACTACTTTTCCTGGACAACTCAGTATACAATAGTAAATTTTCATGAAGTCCTTGTGATGTTGTTGTTCCCCATTTCCGTCTTCATTTTCTTCCTGTGTGCCATTAACGATGAATTTTTTTTTCGTAAGAAGACCTGTATTGACATAGAATTTATGTAAATGGTGACGCTCCATGTTGTATCAGGTTGTATGTAATTTCAATGCTGGTTTGTGGCTGGCTATCTTGATGTGTTTAAAGGGAGAAATGTCATTGTTACAATTAAGGCAGTTAAGTGTTAGGAGAGCATTTCCATTCAAAGGACCAGTCAAACATCTTCTTTTGAACAGTGGATTATGTTGAAGTAGTAAAAGCTAACTGGTTTGATCATTATCATGACTGTCTGAATTGGCCCATCTGGTACATAAATCATTACAAAAACTGTTTAGAAAAGAATATTATTGTATGGTTTATAAAGTGTGTTATGGAGCAATATTCTCTAATGAGGATTTTGTTGGGGATTTTTATGTTGGAATTAATGGAGCCGTTTTTAACATTGAGTTGGTAGCAGGAAGGTTTGTTGTTCAAAATGTGTGTCTGCTTGTGGGTTCTAATTGCAAAGGCACGGCAAATTGTGAGTACGGTAATGCTCACAGTTCTGTAAGTACTGCACTGGGGGTATTTGTTTTCTCACATTGTAACAAACTTGGTTGCAATGCATGGGAAATGCTGTTTGTGAGAAATTAACGTTTACTTTAATTGTTGAGCATTAGTTAGTGGTTTGAGGTCTGCATTTGCATAAAGATGGCACTTACAAAGTTGAGTCAAAGCAGTGTTGACGATGGAGTGTGCTATAGCAATTGCGTGGGGACCAATAGACACGGTTTGGGCTGCGTCATCCACATCTGTCGCAGTATTTTCTGACTGGGAAGTAGATGCTCCTGTTGATTGGGAGAGGGTCTCAGCACTTCCATTATTTCCTGTTGATGTTTGACTGCTACCTTGTTGGATGGTGGCATTATTGCCCATAGGACTGGTATTCCAGAACTCTAGCAGTAGGTGCATTGATACTGACATCCTAAGAAGGTGGGCTTTTCCTCGCGAGTATAGACCTAACAAGTAGAGGTCAGCATTAAGAACGCCACTGCGACTATTTTTTCTGTAATAGTAGTACTTAAATATTTCCTTGGAAATGATGTAAATACAAACAAAAACAAGACTATATGGGGTATTTTCTTTAGTGCTGATGTGATGTTGTTCTCATTTCTAATTTGAAGATTGTTGAACTTTTGTGTTCTTTAAAAGCACGTTTTGGTAATGAGTTAAATAGTATCGATATATTTTCCACCATAAACCACGTCAGTAACTTGTATATCACTTAATTGATATTTATAGAGTTTGTTGAATGGTGAACACAAAAGTACTTCTGGAAAAAAGGAAAAATTTCTTTCAATCATGTACATCCAGGGGTAGGGGCTACATCTCAAGGTTAAATAGCAAATTGTTCTACCTCCAGTGAGGACATCATGGGGATATTTCTCACAGATGTCTAGTTCCCAAGCATCATGGATTTTTTCAAATAACTCCATTGCCTCTGGAGAAAGGGAGTACATTGTTCTGTCTACAATGACTGAGACTACTTTTTCTCCTTCTTCAATGGTATATGTTTGTTCTCCTTCAATGTACTGTTCTGCAAGGAAGTCCACTACATACGAAAGAAAGGCAATGAAAGGTGGCTGATTAATATAGGGGCATAGAAAATAGCGATTAATACCAAATCATGAAGTTTGTAAGGGTGTATATTACATATTATGAAAATGCTGCCTTTGGCATAACTGAGATGTGGATGGGTTGAGTGTAGGTTTTTTGTGAATCTGTCATTGAATGCACTGATATTAATAAAGTAAAGGAAATGATTCTAAAAGTATACCCAATTCGTCACGGAATGTCTGTAAGGTAGTTGTTTCTTCAGCAGTGAGACGAGTATCTTGCATCCGGCAGAAGACAGGCTGTGCAAAGAACCACAAGATCCTAGACGTGAACCCTTTTGCGTTGTTTTGTGTGTCCTCTATAATTGGCATCGCTGTCTGTGGTTGTGTGAAGCCAAGCATGGTAAACGATGTTTGATTCATGCGGAAATTGGCATTACCTGTAACTGAATTGGCCAATAAATTAGTGTTTATAATTATCATTTGAAATGGCATTGGTACTTCTTTTGATATGAAAGGGAGTTTTGCTTCTTTGTAGTGTTTGATGTTGTTTTAAGTCATAGTGTGAGTTTGTTTTAGGCTTAAGTGGTAGGTAGAGAAAAAGCATAAATGGTTCCGGCGTTGCTAAAACGAGGGTAAGGTAAGACCAAGGGTCACAGTAAGGGTAAGGATACGAATGCAGAAAGTATCCTAAACATACATAAAAGCTAACCTTAGGCCTAATTAGGCCTAAACAAAAGTTTAAGGTTAGCTTTTATACATTTTCAGGATACTTTCTGTAGTCGTATCGTTACCCTTACTGTGGTTGTGTTGTTCATAATGTAGTGAATATTGTGGAGTTAGGTCTTCTTGAACATTAATTCATATTGCCAATAAAGTACCCTTCAGAAGGATCAAATAGTTCAGAAGAAAATGTAACAACTGTCAAGAAAGAGCTTACTGGTTTCTCGTGATTTTGACTTTCCAGTATACATTTGCAGAAAATCTTGGTATTCCTTTGTGTCTGAAATCTGCATCTTTACTGATGAGTACATATTCATTGTTGAAAAGAAGGCAGTGAGCTCGTCGAACAAACCAAGGGAACGGCCACCTGAGTTGGCAAGAATGTCTCCAAATTTATCCCAGGTGCAGTGGGGCAGGAAGATGGTCTTTGTTTGTTCTTTTTTCAGTGCCACTGCAATTTGAACTTTTTCCATAACTTCTGTTAGAAACTGATGGAATGTACTTTTGCATCTGCCTAAGAAGAACACAGGAGTTTTAGGGTAATTAGAATGAGAGATTTGGTCAAGTTAGGTTGCTCATTTTGGAAAGAGCGTGATTCATGCATCAAGAGTTGTTGTTTTATTATATATTGGTAATTGTGTGCTTTCTTTGGCTGATCCTGATTGTGGTTTCATTGAAAACTCACTTGAAAGAAACCCATTTCTTTTTTAGGAAATGCATAAATGGTTCTACCACAGTTATGCAAAGTTACTGAACCTACTATTTACATTTTGATCTGGTGCAATGCAATGATCAATAATATACATTTTGTGACATTGTAGGATAAATGCCCCAAGCATTATGGGGTTTCATTTATAATGAAGGACCATGTTAACGTAAGCAGAACTTGTGTTGGATGCAATGATTATGAAATTGAAGTCATTTCACTTTATGTTTGCTTAAAATAGATGGATTCTGGAAAATATCATCAGTGTGGTAAGCAGCAGTTATGAGGTGAAGGGCCAAATAGTTTGGGGCCAGATTATGAACAATATTGGAGAATTACCTACAGAATGTAGTATGAGTCTCATCTGCATTGTATATTTCACTGGCTATTAGACCACACATAATACAATTTACGCCAAATTATGTAATAAGAAACAATAAATAATAATTGAATACAGCATTTCTACATTTCTTGATTCCCAAGGTATTATTCAAATTTTCTAGTTATGGAGTAGGTATAAACGCCGTAATAATTAGGGAGTTTAAGCAAACCACTACGGCTGGTACTACTACTGCTGCCGTGACTGAAAAGGTCTGGGGAGAGTACGTCTCGGTGGTCTGCTAACTTTTAAGTTTAGCAAAGCAAAATACACAGAAACATGGGCTAAAGAGTTTAAAATATCGTTTATTTTGTTTCTCACAGCCAAATGGCTTCTCTCAAAGGACGATGGCTGTGTTCAAGTTTCTCCCATACAGACCTCCCGCTCGGTTAATAAGAACTAAGTATATATAGTATAGATATAAAACATCTTCACCAAATCCTCTAAGCAAAGTTAACCGAAGAAAACGAACCTCGTGCTGAACATGTATATTTCACTTGACTCACTTCGCCATTCCAACACCTTTGCCAAAGGGTTAACAAGCTTATGAGAGGCAACCTTGACACAATCTCTGACTTAAATTGAATTGAAAAGATATAGTATCCAATGGAATTCTTAAAATGCCGCGATGTCCCTTAAAAAGAGCCAGAGAAGCGAAATAATTCCGACGTAGTAGCCACTACGGCAAAACACCCCGACGATATGCGCAGTGTGTCATTTGAGGAAGTTGGAAGTTTACTTCCGGCAGCCGTATTGGCGCCAGCCGGAGCGATTGAGTTAAGTAGTTTCAAGGGTAAGTTATAGGGCTGCGAAATTGCTAAGTTAATATCCCATCTGAGCGTTAGCCCTAATAAGGGGAATGAGCCCACACAATTGTGCCTAGAGTTAATGGCAGATTGTCGTATTCAACAGCAGTCTGATGATGATGTTGTTAAGACGGCTGTTAATAATATTGACTGAGTGAAAGCACACAGAAAACTGCTTTGTGTCATCTGTTGAAAAATGTTGGCTTTTTTTCCTGTGTAAGCTTATTTCCACCTAAACAAGCAAATTTTACCGAGGATATTTGCTGAGAGAATATCTCTGCTCAGAAAACGTGTGTCAAGGTTCAAAAAGCAATGGTGTTTTCTCTCGATTTGAAAAAGCGAATGTTCGGAAAGATGATCAAATTGCGCGATTCAGTAGTTTTCAAATTCATTCTTTGTATTTTTCAAAAACCCTGAACTTTGAAAAATTTCTAGTAAACTAGAACAAGCATAACGCATTTTGGAACGGAAAGTGGTTAGCTAGCCTTTTTAGGGAAGCAGACAGTTCGCTGAAAAGTTTCAGTAAGGATCTTTCGGGTAGCGGTTTCTTAAAATGAAATTTCATTTCAATAGCGAGTGGCACTTCAACTTTCAGCTAAGGATTTGATCTAAACTGATGAAATAAAATACGTCCATATAAAGTATGTTTATACGTTATAAGGACTTACAAAATGGCCTCAAAAGGCTTTTAGGTAATTGTGTTCGTTTACAGGTACATGCCCTTGGCAATTGCGTTGCGCAATGAGTGCGGGTCCCTTGGGTAGAAAAGGGATAGTCCATTTCTTCTGTAAGGACTCAATTGTCGGTGTTTAAAGGTTGTTGGACTGGTGCTGATCGAAAGTGAATATAAAAAGATCTTCACATACCTGTAGGTAGAACAATAGCAATCCATACTATGATAGGTTCTGTCCAGAATTCATTGATCTGAAGTGCAGCGTGTCCCATACAAAATGATATCAATGTCAGTATTCCCAATAATACGGTCGTTTCTCGTTGCTTCATCCCTTTTCCGAATAAACGACAAATCTACGAATGACAAGGATAAGAATTGAGTGAGCACATGCTGGTGATTTGGAGAGAAATAGGTTATTGAAAAAACCTTTGTTTTTGTAGAAGAAACGTGAAGCAAAACAAAATGGTATTTTATGCCGTACCTGGCGCAATTTTTCAGGCAACAGAGTCCAATCAAGGTCGTGGTTATAGCACTCTTTTAAATCACTGTCCATTGCTTGCATACGGTTCGCCATGGTTGGAAATTTGGAGAATATCAGCATACACTCGTTGCAGTGCTATATTGTAGTCCTAAACTGCTGTGTGTCCTCTTTAAATGGCGCCTTATGAAGAGTGATTAGCGGAAGTGTGGAAGAAATAGGTTATTATTGTATCTTTATTAGCGGTTAATCCAGAGAGTTGTGATCCTAATTGTGTGATATATCATTGGGATTACGAGAAAACGCATTTCCTGTTGACCGGAAGAGACAGCGTCGTAAGCAAAACGAGATATTGGAAGTCCTGAGCATGTTGGAAATAAATATAAATCGTATTTATGCTAGTACCTATCGTAGGGAGAAAAAGCAATTGTAACCTGGCAGAGGCAACTTGTTCTATGTTTCTGATGTTAACTTATTGGTACCTTCGATTTTATGATCAAAGGACCAAACCAATTCCTTTTGTAACGGTGTGCGGTTCATCCACACTTCAACTTGCAAGGAATTTATGACAGTGACAATGAAAACTACTATTGTATCCTGTAAATAGGTTACAGGGGCGTAGCCCTTCTTGGACTAACAAATTTTTTCCCTAGATTCAAAATTCATAATAGGAAATGTGCAAATGTCGAGACTAAAAAACTTCATTTGTGACAGCGTTTTCAGGAACCATTCACACACGATGTGCGAAAGCTATCTACGCCCTTAAGTCAGCATGTACGTATCCATAAAAATACAATCTGAAGCCACCGGAAAATTACAACCCCAAGGCTCCGGGAGCTTTTAATAAAGAGCCCAAAGTAACTGCACTCATCAAAAGGAATACATGTCACCACTTGCGATATGGGTTGTAAATTCATCACTTCCACACTTGACAAGAATTGTCCCCAAGGGTAATATAACCTGTGGTGGGCTCGTGGATGGAATGAGTTTATGCCAACTTGAAACAGGGCGAATGCCTGTCGACAAAATGAAAGGCGATTTCACGAAGAAAGTTAAACTAACGTACCTATTTCTTCCGATGATTTTTATCATCCATGCTCCCAATCAGGAAGTGAAGAGAAAGGTTTTATTTTGTTGTGATTACGGCAAATTATCAAGTCACCATGAAAACATCATATGCTGACTTTTGAAAAGTGATAACACAGTCATCCTAAATAAATTATAATTTTGGACATGAAGCATACTCAAAAGGTATAAATTTTTTGTCGTGTTTGCTAAGGATGCAGTGGTATCCGTTGTTCGGACTCCAAGGGAATAGGCTATTGGTAGAATTGTGTCGAAGTTGTTCGACAAACTTGCAAGTCGCGTTCGACTTGTGGTTTCAAAA
>OX421450.1:12573916-12586416 GCA_949126865.1 Montipora capitata | reverse complement strand
AAATATCCTTCATGTTCATAAGTTCCCAGTGAGTCGTTGAAAATCCCACACACTAGTAGAGAAGATTTGTGGATGGAGTCTTCGGTGTTGTGCCTGTCCTGTTCTCTCCATTAAAAGTGGACGACTTGGCGTGATATCTCTGAAATGGCTTTTGGTGTATGAGGCCACCTAAGAAAAAAAGCCATAAGTCAAAAAGGGACTTTGCCGAGTGCCGTAACATGTAGACGCAGATGTAGATATCGCGGGCCGCATTATGGAATAACTTGCCCAATAGCTTAAAAAATGTCGAATCTGTTGATCAATCTAAGCGAAACTTTAATAACGTCTTACTACTACTACTACTACTACCACTACCACTACCACCACTACCACCACCACCACCACCACCACTACCGCTACCACTACTACTATTACCACTACTACTACTGTTCAACGGCCTCCCCATAACCTTAAATTTGGTCAATTCACGTCGTTGTCAGGACAAGAAGAGCAAAATAACTTGCCAAAATGTGAACTTGAAAACAAACGAGCAGAGCGTGCAGAAACATTGTTTTTATTCATTTTCCCATTGTTTTGTAGCGTTCTGGTCCCTGTTGACGTCGGCCTTAAATGCTAAAGCTCCCTGTTACGGTGTTTAAGGCCGAAATACCAGGCGACAAGTGCAGTGACAGGTCTCTGGGGAATGTGAACTAGTTTTCTAATTCAATATGGAGGACCATATGACGCTTTCTCATTGGTTCATTGATATTTTGTCGCAGCGACTTGTTGCCGAAAGTGCACACACGGGGCGACAACGCTGCTTTCTGTAATTTTGTCGCTGCCATCAGTCGCACCAATTCGAACTGGTTTGAACTCGTGCAACTGATAGCAGTGACAAAATTCTGCCGCAGCGACAATGATTTTCACAAAATTAACCGTGTCATACGAGGCGTATTGTTGCGGCGGCTTGTCCCTGCGACGTGTTGCAGCGACTTATCGCCTAGTGTGTCCCGGCCTTAAAGCAACGACGACGGCTACAGCAATGACAACGTCACACAGCAAGAATGTTATTGGTTAAAAGAGGAAGGAGAAAGAAATGCTTAAGCCCTAGAAAAAAACTCGGAAAAAGAATAAACCGTTAATAATTTAAAATTGGTAATCTAAGTTCTGACTTTCGGTGGAGATCGAAGCTACTAAAAGTTAAAGCAGAAAAAGAATGCGGTGAGCAAAATTTCGTGAGAAAACGACAACATAAATTTTACGTCGTAGGCATGAGAATTTGGCCATCATTGAGCTACGAAATCTTGGGTAACCTTCTGAGTTGAATTTTGCTTGCACATTCAGTCTACATTTTGGAAAGAAACGTGCGAGTTCCCACTGCTGTATTTCGAACAACACAATAATAATCTGTGCACGCAATGCGGCTCTATTGGCTACATGGCGACATTATGGCCATGGGCCATTTCCGACTTCATATCTGCCTCCTCTTCGAAATAAGTCTAAGTGCGAAGTTAAGTTTTCATCACGTGGAATGCCCCCTGCGGGGCAGACCACTTTATAAAATGCAAACCGTTTGTTTTTCGTCGTATCCACAAATTGTAACGTTTGTTATCATTGGCTAGTTTCTGTAAGATCTGAAAAGTGTAAATGTGTAGAAAATATAACGGCTTATTATATGGCAAAGCCAGTCTTGGCAAATCCCAGCTTTCTGATTGGTTCAATCTCGGTCGGGATTTTGGAGTACGGACCATTTCCGTGGAAACGGTCCAAGCCGTGTATTTTTGTTTTGGAGCAAAGCCGGCAAATTCATAATTTGCAACCAAAACAGCGAAAAAAAACTGTGAATATTGTCATTCTTCACAGTGAAACTACCAGAAGAAGCTAAAAAGATTGAAAAGCGTCCGTACTGCCACGACCTCGGGCCAATATTCCCCAGTACGGCCCTCGCGCTCGGTTAGTCAGTGGCCACATGTTCATTCTACGTCATCCACATGTCATGGTCCTACTACTTTATTCACATGCCATGGTCATTGTCACTTTTTGTGTTATCTTCGTTTGTTTCCCGAAATCGGAGGTTCACGAAAGAATTTGTAAAGTCGATCGCCAGGTTTCGCTAAAAATTACGTGTTAATTTCTATTTAGGCCATTAGTAGCTGATACAGCTTTGATGTCGTCGTTGTAATCTGTTTCATGAAAGGTATTCGGTGTTTGTGGGGGTTTTTATCGGTCACACAACGTGTCAACACTTCCGTAGTACTAATTGCAACGAATGATCGAATGTTTCCGCCGAAAATGTAGATTGTAATTTCTTTTGATTTGGACAGTCTTGATATTAACTAGCTGGTAAAATATTTCAATTTTGAAGTTATTTTCTTAACTGATTCGCGTAATTAATTGAGACCAAAACAAGATGCATTCTTAAGGTTATCGTATACCTTCAGGGGTGTCTTCAGTGAAACGGATGTAGCGCTTTCCGATTACGGCGCAGATATACCAACTCTTGGATTAAATGTAGCTACTACAATATTTCATTTATTATTGATGAAAATGCTTTGTTTTTCTTGTCAGAGCACTATTGAAACTAAAACCTTTGAGCAACCACGCGGAAAAGACTCTCATGGAAAAAATATTTCCAATTGTAAAATTCCCCAATTTAATTGGTTTGTTGGAAATAGGTTTATCTAGCTATAGCTACTGTTAAAATTTGCCGGATTGCAATCAAGCAAAGCACCTTTGAGTTGTAATCTTTACCTTGCTATCTTCAAGGTAAAAATTAATGTTTAGGAAAAAAGCGCCTCAAGAAATGCGCCCTAACACCTTGCTCCATAATTCGCCAGTCAGAGCAGATCGGCCTTCATGCTAAACCGGAAAAAGGACGCGCACATCGATTTCATCAAACATAGCAGCAGCAGAAATGTAAAAAGTGGAAGCGGACTAACGCAAACGTTTTCAACAAAAGAACAATGTAGGATGTACGTAAAAAAACATCGCAAGCAGATGGTGAGGGCGATATCTGAATGCGGGCTGGTTATGTGAGTCGTTTACATGGTATTTTCCTTGTCATGTTGTAAGAAGACTATAGGAAATGCACTTGGTCTTATTTCTTTATCGCTACATTTCACTGACAGTGTACTGATAGAGCATGATTTAGCACCTCTCGATATCCCAGGATTTTGTTCAGATGCTACGATAATACTTCGTCAGAGGAGTTTAATTAAAGGCCAGTTCTGATAATATGATACTTTGCTTTAATTCCGCTAACCTTCCCTGCTTGGCATCTCTCATATGATCTGTGATCCTTCCGCTATGTTGTCCTTTTTTCTCTTTTGCCAAGAGGAAATGAGGGGACAGAGAAGGAGGCTCCCGGTCCATCCCTTGGGATGTCATGTCCACGAAAGTTATTTTTAGACGAGCGAAAGTCTTTGTTATAGCGGAAGTCTGTCTTCCGGGACGTCCGCATGCAGGCCAACCTCGGTCTGATGTTTGAAAGGAAATAAATATTCATCAGCCTTCCACGTCCGCCGCCATTTTCTCTTTTCACTAAGAACCTGTGAGTTAGGCAAGACTGCATGCGGACGTCTCGGAAGACAGACTTCCGCTGGAACAAAGACGTCCGCTCGTCTAGAAATAACTTTCGTGGACATGACATATCCCAGCCAACGCCCTGAACCTCCCTCTCCCCTCATTTTCTCTTGCTTTTGCCTAATGCTAGCGCCAGACCTGGGATGTTCACGTGGCTTGTGGGTCTTCATTGCTTATTACTTTCTTAAAATACGATATAATGCCAAAAAAAGTAAAATATGATGTTTTTATAGACAAATACCTCACACTTTTGCGAGCGAAAACAATTATAGATATTTCCCGCGGAAAGCGCTCCGACAGTCTACATACTGCATGCCTACATGCTGTTAATCAAAAGAAACTTCTACTTCCGGCGAAAAAAGTATTTATCTCTGGGAATTATTTGATCTTTTTACATTCTTTTTTTTTATGATCGACAGGTGTGACCTTAACCTTAACTTAAAATTTAAAAAAATTATAATTTCGGAATAATTTTCTCCCTTGAATTAAAGTGCAGCATTATACTACCCTACCAGGAGCCCATCTGGAGCGTGCAACTTCCATACAGCGTCTGTGAAACGGCGTTTTCACAAGTATGTTTATTTTTAGACTAGCCCTTCCCGCGAATTAGGTCAAAAAACAAAGGCAGTCCCGGTTCGGTGACCCTATGACGTCAGCTTAATTTCTTGTAATTGGTCATCGGGCTCCTGTGGGAGTCTCATTAGCGGGAAATTCAATCTAAAAATAACCTTAATTGTGAAAACGCCGTTGCACGAAAATAGGTAAGTTGCACGCTCCGGGTGATGGGCTCCTGACCCTACTTAGCTTTCCCTTGACAAATGCAAATATCAACTGTAGTCAAATCAAAAGTAAAATGCACTTGATCATTATGATTGTAGCCGCTGTTTGTTTTATGTTTTTGATTAAGTTGAAATGGCCAAAGAGCAAGGACATTAGTCAAATCAAATCATACCATTTTTTGGCTGCAATTTCAAAATTTTAAAGTCTCGTATCCCAATATGACATTTGCAGTCGTTCTACTTATCGTGCTCTTGACGTTTTCAGGCATACATTAAATAACTCAAACTTATTCGTCTGTTTGACAGATCATACTGTACACTGACTTACAACTGGTCTGAACTGTAAAAATGAAAGAAGAGAATTGAACTGATACAACACCCGTATAATTTCAATAACATGCAACTACTGCCTTGGACAAAATCGTTGAAACACTTTGCAATACTTTGCCCTCCCACAATGGTGTTTTTCCGAATGGGCCCAGAAACTTGCCTGCAACCACATTGTGAGGGGAGAGTAAGCTGTGTACTGTTTCAAAGAATTTTGTGACAGACTCTGCCTATTACAGCTGAACGCCTAATTGGCGTCTTGTTCATATTTAAGAACTTATTTATCATCACAAAAACTTTTCACTTAGACTCGCTTTGAAGAAAACTGAATTGTCGAATTTGCGCTATAGAAATAAATGTTATTATTATTATTATTATTATTATTATTATTATTATTATTATTATTATTATTATTATTATTAGAGGCAGACACGAACTCGGAAATGGCCTATTGTGCCAATATTTTGCAATGACCACAAAAAGGCGAAAAAGATATATTATACACTTAATGTATGGTCCCGAGGAAAACAGTTAGTTTTGTTTTCCCGAGAGTCCTGATGTTTCCCGAGACGAAGTCGAGGGAAACATCAGGACTCGAGGGAAAACAAAACTAACTAGTTTCCCGAGGGACCAGACATTAAGTGCTTTATTGTATATTTAGACTTTTCCGTCAACAATCGCAGCAAAACATCCTGTGGAATTGTATCCCGATCGGGATACATTTGAATTTGATCAGGGGCACGTGACCAAGAACCAACCAATCACAGTGCTCGTTTTGGTGAGTAAAAGGCTTGGTATATAACAAAACACGATGACTTTCGACAGAAACCTAGTCACCACCAGGTCACAAGTATACAAGAAAAATTCGGTAAATGATAATCAATTTCAGAAGTATACGAAATTTATTTTTCAAATATGTCTTTTGTGCGTGTCACATGCCAGCTAAGTGTGTCACACAGTTAATGTCAACTGCTATCATTAACCATATTCAGAGGAATTTCACAACTTTATTTCGTCAGACTTGATTTTATAGTCTTCACTCGTTTTACAAAATAAACAGTTTCTTCAAGCCCTGTTTCACAAGAAAACCCTAAGCTATTATAGGCAAATCTACGGTGCCTCCAAATAGGTTTGTACAACTCGCACGTGGAAAACTACTTAACTTACCAATGTAGAGTAATATTCAACTCTTCCGGTACTGAAATCGGTGTTTGATTGAGCCGGTTGGGGGTATAAAACTAACGGAGCGCTAGTTAAGGTGAAAGTACGGCATTTAAAGGGAAAGTACGGGTCTAGAAAAAGTTTCTCAGAATCGAAAGTTCTTTACCTGTATTGTCATACTTGACCACTCATTTGCACTAAATGTGTTTAAATAGCCAACAATAACACTTCAAAAATAGGCAAATTTAAATTGAAATCCGCATCTTTGTTTTTGTGTATGTAAACGAGGCTATGACGTAGCAATAGTCAAGGATTTCTCCGGATGACTAAATGTACTTGATGTAAAAAAGAAAAACGCAGGCGAGGAGAGCACTACTTTGTAGACTTGAATCTTAATCCAGAAGCTAAATTGTATTGATATTGACTCCACCTCTGAAGAGATTTACCTCGTGGTCGTTAAACGGGGTTTTATATGTGAGTTATGTGCATGAGTTTTACAAAACGAAAGAGAGCTTGCAGTGCTATCCCGCGCTCATTGCTGTGAAATAAATGCCTGGAAATCAAGTTTAATCTGTCTACCGTGGCTTTCTACGAGATCCCTGTTACAACTTCAAAACAAACGATCGATTTATACATTTCCATCAAATGGTAAGAGTACATGTAAATCGTTTCAGTAGTTTCTATGCAGCTAACAAAATTTAACCTCATTTCAAGTTAAGTTTATTAGCGCATAACGGTGAAAGTCGTCTATATATGGCTTGATTCAGTTTTCTCGCTCCAATATAATGATATTTTGGACAAGTTAACTGAGATTTCCGCATGAAGGGAATGTCACCAAGACCAATATTCATATACCTGAAGACCCCGCTTGAAGACCTCCTTGGAAAAATGACAGATCCGAACAGACAATATAGCAGTCAGGTTTTCACGTTTAAGGAATCCATCCACGTTTTTTTACTTTCGCCGGTAATTGTTGATGTGAAAAAGCCTTGCTACATGTATTGAGCAACATCTGAAAGTTTCGTCGGCTTACTCTAAATTAAGCGCTTCCGCGTGTGAAAGCAAACAAATGCGTTTGCTGAAGCATCGAAGATGGCTTTCGCTGAAGGAAGAAAGTGAAAAAGGTACGCTTGTCGAATATTTCTTTGTCGCATGTTCAAGGTTTTTGTCTTGTTTACATTTGCTCTGGCTGATTTTAATTTGCCACCTAGTTTGATTGACCAGAAAATCTATAAGTATTTAGTGACATTTCTGTCGCATTTATGGCCTACACGGCCTACTACCTATTGAACCACAATAGCGTTTACCATAGTTCATCTTACATTTGAATTTCTCGAAGCAGAAAGGTCACACAACATTGAGAAAGTGATCGCGGAACGAAAAATTTAGTAAGGTCGAACACGTTTGTTGACTATTGCTACGTCATAACACGTCATATCCAAGATGGCGCTCTCCAAGTCACTTAAGACGCAACTTCAAAGTGCTCTTGTCACATTTTAACAGGGAACTGGACAAAACGGCAATTATTTTCGAATTCCTGGGGAAAAGTTTTCGAAATTTAGAGAAACTTTTTCTATACCGTACTTTCCCTTTAAGGGTGAAGTCTGTTGATTGCCACCACTGACGGCAATATTACTAAAAAAGAACGACTCTAGAAATAAATAACAGTCCCTTGGGATTGATTCTTTTCCGAGACGATGAATGGAGACTGAGAGAAAAGTGAGGTAATTCCGTAACTTAAAATTGTCACCTTACAGTTTTTAGCTTTGAAATACTGCATAAGCGTTAAATAACTTACTGAAAAAATAACCTTGATTCATTACTTGAAACTAGGTCACTAACGGCATGACACACTTTTTCTTCGCTATTCCGTTGAATCCAATGACGTGTGAACTAAAAAGGTGAGCTTTTATGACACTGAAAAAAGGCTTGAACGTAATTAAGCTAAAATGTCTAAAATCGTTTTGGTAAGTAGTGAGTAACCTAAATGATCACGAGCCATCTCAAAGATCTTCTTGAAATACATGGTTTCCCGCAGTTTAATGAGATACAATTGAGACGTTTCGTCCGAGGACAGAGCTTCCAGTCTTTTTTATCCAGCTATACAAGAAGAACTCAATTGTGCTAAGATGAAAACACTTAGATTGCGTTCACACTTGAGGGAATTAAGTTCTATTTAAACAGCTTCAGAAGAAACAAGTTTTTCCCAAATTTGTTCTCAAAAAAATTGTTCCCACTGGAAGTATTGTCAATATTTGAGCCGGCAATTCACTTGGTATGCAGTATCTACCTGAATAAATAGGTACCCCATGTAAAAGTAATAATAAATTAAAGATTGGTCGCCGCTTCGACTGTAGCCGCTTTCTTGAAGTTTCATTCTCTATTTTCGAATTCCCCATAATTGTTTACCCCCCAAATTTTGCATAAACTATTGTTTTCAAATGCTCTTGGGGACACTGCATATTCCCAAGAGCATTTGAAAACAATGGTTTTATTAACCGTTTATGCAAAATTTGGGGGGCAAACAAAGTGTATTGTGGAGAATTCGAAAATAGAGAATGGCTATGCCTTCCCAAATGTTTTTCTTACGACCCATGGATGCGAGCTGGCGTTGAATATCTTCTTCTGCCCAAAGACCGATGAGTGTTTTCGTCTCAACAAAGCCCCAGTTTTGTGTTTTCACAGCGACCAAAGAAACGCCACTGGCCGCCATCTTGAAGTTGTTTACAAAAACCACGATCGAAACTACCTCGCGAGGTGGTTTCGATGTTGGTTATTGTAAGTACGTTTCGATCTAGTTTCGTGGGTTCAGTCATCAGGTATGAACACTTGTTTTAGTCAAAAATGTTTCAAACGTGATCAATTTAAACATGATTCGGCCTAGTGTGAACGCAGTCTTATTGTCTCCTGTTTTATCATCACGCTGGCGATCAGTGAAGCTTTGTCAAAGCATGTCCCATTCGAAACCTGTTCAGATTCGACACTTGGAAAGGTCATTTCCCTGGATGTCACGCCCTGCCATAGTTCCCCTGCGTGTTCAAACACAACACCAAGAAGCTGTTTTCGTTCATTTTGTTCCGCACGAAAACATCACCGCGGGGACAATTAGTTTGTATGCGATCAAGTGGGCATTGCGCATGCCACTACCCTTACCAAACCCGGACGTCTGTCACGGATATGGCAGGCGTTGTCCTCTGAAGGCATGTGTTCCCGTGACGCTTTCATCAACATTATCGTTTGCAAGCAGTTGTAACAGATCAGAACGGTCGCACCGTGATTTGTGGAATATTCAACTTGAATGTCGCGTAGAAACCAAAACACAAGAACATACTGATGGCAATTCAAGGTGGTATCAGATGTTTGTTTATATTTTGACAAACAACCCAAATATCTCCTTCCCACTGCTTATGTTATCCTTCCTCAGGTAGGGTATTGTGTGTCCTTATGTATTTAATACTTTATATTTTATGTTCTTCTCGTGTCACCGCTGTGGTGAAAATGTCATTTAACAGTTAGGAGCTAACACGAAAACGTTCCTTTATTTGTTTTCTGACATCCTTCAATAATGAGGTCTTAGTCTGCGTAGCTGGCGCCGGGGTCTGTTGTTGCGGAGCGCTAGAAATTTTGCGCGGCAAGGTCACGAAAAGGCTGGGGTGGGGAAAACGAAAACTCTTCCTTCCCCCCGTCCCAGCCTTCGCGTGGCTCGACAACCAGCATTGGTGTTGCTGTTGTTGTCAGATGTCCATCACTAAGAGCGCACGGCTGCAATAAATTTGTGAAATGGCGTTTTTACTGTTTTTACTTTTCTCTCTTGCAGCTTTTAAGAGTCGTGACGCAAAAGAGCGTTGTGTGACGACACTACGAGACTTCGTTTTTACTAACCGAGTTACGTATGGATTGTTTTTCCCACAAAACCAGACCTTCATAGCCAACAAAAAGACTTACCATGAAAATAAGAGGTAAGAGAGTTCATCCCTGTGCCACATGATAATTATGTAATGTTTTAAAAACTAGCCTGTGTACAGCCGCCCGCTCTTATCGAACATCGGAGATGAGGAGCGTCAGTGATTTACCGTTGATAATCGTGTTCCGG
Source organism: Montipora capitata (assembly GCA_949126865.1). Classification (NCBI taxonomy): domain Eukaryota; kingdom Metazoa; phylum Cnidaria; class Anthozoa; order Scleractinia; family Acroporidae; genus Montipora; species Montipora capitata. The sequence continues at coordinate 12,576,495 of OX421450.1, read as the reverse complement.
AATAATTTTGCACAAATTATTGCTTCACCTCCGCTGACCAAAATTTGCGTGGCTCACATTTCTTGGAATGGTGGTCAATGCAGTGGATTCCAAACATGCATTGAAGAAAGTCTCCAATATTTTACAGATTCCTTCGCTCTATAGCGAAGAACAAAAGGTCTTCCAACCGGGTTCGGAAAGTCGCAGATTTTTCAAGCAGCTCCGATCCTTGCCGATGAGCTGTTATATTCCTCGATATCTACAAATGTCAAAAGATGCTCTCAAATGCCTTTTAGCTTGTTGTTGACTGGAGGGTGTAACCTGCAGGTTGCAGGTTAGGGTCGCAGGTCATTGTTTCCCCATAAGTGAAACAACCCAAACCTTTACTAATGTTAACATTAGGCCCAAAAATAATATTTTCGCCTATGGTTAGCATTTTTGAAAAGGTTTGGGTTGTTTCAGTTACGGTAGAACAATGACCTGCAACCTGCAGTTTACACCCTCCGGTTCTTGAGAATCGTTTGGCAATCATTAGACCGGTCCGAGCAAGGCGCTGAGATTACACTGACTGGTAAGGGAATAGCGGAAGACTTTTTCGATATTCACCTCGTGAAGATTCGTCTGGAGCGCCCTTCGTCCACTGTTATCCCCTCTCCTCGCGCCGTCTAAGCAGGCTATTTCTTCGTACGTAGAATTTATTTCCACTTTACAACCCATAGATAACAATTCCTCTTGTACTTTGAACGTATTACCTCGACCATCAACAAGATTTTTATGGGTATTTAATTTCTTACCATGCACAAACCACAAGGTACACACGAACTCATCGTAAAATCTTTCATGGTGTTGTTGATGCAAACGAAATATATTTTTTGAAGAAATAAAAGCCGAAATAAAAAAAAAAAGCCAATAAAAACTCGTTGTTGTAATGATCGGTTGTAATAACCAATCAAATCATTTCCACACATCCCTAAAGAATCACGTGGTGGTATTTGAACACGATTATCAACCGTAAATCACAAACGCTCCTATCCGATGTATTCTCTACTTTCGCATTCCCCATAATACACTTTGCTTGCCCCCCAAAATTTTGCATAAACCATTATTTTCAAATGCTCTTGGGGACACTGCATATTCCCAAGAGCATTTGAAAACAATGATTTTTGCAAAATCGTGGGGGGTGGGGGGGGGGGGGGAAAGCAAAGTGTATTATGGAGAATGACAAAATAGATAATACGTATTTTTTGAGGAGAGCGGCCGGCTGTACATAGGCCTTTAAAAAACAAGCAGCAGTGTTTTATCGGGTTTAGAAACACGAGGCGTAGCTTTTTTGTTCTTACCACAATTTGACCAGATCGACCATGTAATAATCAACAAGAAATGGAGATCTCTACTAGATGTAAAAGTATATCGGGGTGCAGATGTATTTAGTGATCACTACATGTTATTATGAAAAATCAAACTAAAGCTTATGGCTGTAGCCTCCAATAAACAACGCAGGAAAGTGTATGATATCAAGCGGCTGATATCGCAAGAGGTCAGAAGAACTTAAGAGCAGGTTTGCTGCACTTGCCACTCTTGCGGATGAAACAGATCAGGATTCAGTGGAATGTTCATGGAAGAGAATAAAGGAGTCATTTGCTAACGCTGCAAATAAAGCTGTTGGTTTTAAGAAAAAGAAAACCAAGAAATGGTTATCAGCTGAAACAAGAGTCAGAATAGAAGCTAGGAGGAGGGCAAAGATGAAGATGTCAAATGCTACGTCATCAAGGCAGATTAAACGGACGCAGCAAGAGTACAAGACTAAAGATAGAGAAGTGAAAAGGGGTGCAAGAAAGGACAAGAAGAACTTCATCGAGAATCTGTCTAGCGAGGCAGAGGAAACAGCAGAGAAGAGAGAATTTGGCACAGTTTACAAGATCACTAAACAGCTTTGTGGCAGCAACACTAACCACAGTATGCCAGTAAAAGACAAGCAGGGTAAGGTGATAACAACAGAAAGGAAGCAAGCTGCGAGGTGGGTGCAGCACTTCGAAGAAGTCCTTAATCGGCCAGATCCAGAGGAACCAGCAAATCCACCCTCTTCTGCATCATATCTTGATATAGGCACCAGCATAGCAGAGGTTCGCTTGGCAATCGCAGATTTGAAAAATGGAAAAGCTCCTGGAATTGATTCACTTCAAGCTGAACTGCTGAAAGCGGATATAGTTACATCATCCAGCTGGTTATTGACAGACCTCTTTGGCAAGATCTGGGAACAAGAAGTTGTCCCCAATGACTGGAGTCAAGGTCTTATATTCAAGCTCCCAAAGAACGGTGACCTTGGCAACTGTCATAATTGGAGGGGAATTACCCTACTTTCTGTGCCAAGGAAGATATTCAAGATATTCTGCAAGATACTACTTAAGCACATTGAAAAGGCTATTGATACAGCACTCAGAGAAGAACAAGCAGGGTTCAGAAGAGGAAGAGGCTGTATGGACCAGATTTTTGCTTTACGCAACATTCTGGAAGTCTCTCGAATGGAATACATCTCTTTGCATTAACTTTATTGATTTTCAGAAAGCATTTGATAGCATACACCGAGAAAGTTTATGGAA
>OX421450.1:12553916-12561416 GCA_949126865.1 Montipora capitata | reverse complement strand
ATCTGTAGCCCTAGAAAGAATTCTTAGTTATGGTCCTTTACTTTTGTGCATACATTGAAAGAAAATAAAATAAATACACACTAGTGTAAGATTGTGTACATGTGCATGGCGACTGATCAAACTACCTGAAATGACATAACTGACAATTTTTGAAGGTCAAGTGCTTTGCATACATGTGGTTCCGTACATGGTGTTTTAAAGTCTTAATTATGTCTGCGAATTTGTGTCCATGTATGGCACTTTGATGTAGTATCAACCTTAAGAAAACACAGAAATCTTTCATTGAGACTTGTCGTGACAAATTTCAGGCTGCGAAACATGTCAATAATAATTGTTATTACTGCTACAATTCATGTAGGATTGGCCATGACTTTCTTTTCAGTGTTTTGTTTTCAATAAAACCTACATGTTACACCTGACTATTTAACAAGAAAAGTTCTAATTCACAGAAAACATAAACTTCCAATTACATTCCATGATTAAAGTTGTTTGTGCACAATGAAGACCAAAGAAAATACGGTGGAACCCCCGATTATACAGTCTTCAACAGGACTAACAAAAATTGTCCATATTAACCAGATGGCTGTAGTACCGGACTAGGGTGAAATTCACGACTAAAGCGACATAATGACAAATATCGCATTTGCACTTCCAGAACAACTTTTCTCTTTAATAAACAACAGGAATGTACGTACAGTAATTGCATAAAAATTATACTTGAAACTTCGCTCGGTAGGTAAAACACTAAAAAAGGTGAGGTACAAGTACACTGTACATTCTGAGCCCAAAATCAAAACAAGAACAGGCCCAGCTTACTATGCTTCTAAAAAACGGAAGCCGCTGTAATTACCAAACCGAAAGACTTAAGTATCAATCGTGTTTTTGACAAAAGCACAATGACTTTACTCCCTTCGCAATTTTGCCTTACTGGATGTTACAGTAGTGTGAAGATCATGTTTGTAATGAAAACAGGGAGGACTGTTGCTGAGAGTAATTTGTAAAGTAAATCAGCTGTTCGATTACCATGGTAAATTGCAAAGGTCAACGAAATTGACATGTCACAGACGTTTTGGTTTTCTAAGTTTAGCATGCGTGGCCATATTAACGAGGTGAAATTATTGAGGATTCTACTGTTTGGAATATAAATTGTGACTGTTGGCCGTATTAACAGGTGACCACATTAACAAGGGTTTTCTGTAAGAGAATGTATGGCCATTTTGCCAGGCCAAAAAAAAATGGCTGCAATAACGAGGTGACCGAATTACCAAGGTAGCCGTATGGCGGGGTTCCACTGTAATGATAGCAAAAGCAAAAAACAAAGGAATATCTGTTGGCCCTCAAAACCATGGCCCTACTATTAACTAAGATGTGATTAATGAACCTGGGGAAGGTATAATGAAGCTAACTTTGAGAAAATAGCCCCTACTGCCAGCTACAAGGGCACCACGTTCAGTATCAACTCCATCAACCATGTATGCCAGATCTACATGGGAATACTTCTTTTTAACTGAACTGTCACCCCAAGTTCTCATGACTTTGTTTTCGTCCTGAAACAAGAATGGAGAAAAAAGTTCAACCAAACAATCAAAATCAAAATCACAAAAACAGCTACTTAGCTGTTCAAGAATCCAAGCACTGTCTTTTAGCCATTCAGTTCCCTGCTAGCATAGGTCTCTTTTCTTTAGTGTTCACTGGGTTGAAGAGTAAGGGAAAAGAGATTTCTGCCATAGGTAAAAACTTGACCATGCGCAGGGGTTACTTAGTGCCCAAATCCTCAAGTGATACTACATGTTGAACATTTGTGTGGGCTCACTTTAAAAAAAAAAGGAATTACAATAAAGGAATGCATGGGACACAGCAGACTCAAGGCACAGTCAGCAAACATATCATGGGGCATACGGTTTTTAAGAGTGCCGTCCAAGGTTCTGGACAGCAGTTGGATCAAAGTGAGTTTCTACCCATGGCAGAGGTCTTTTTTCCAGTACTTGTCAGCCCAGCAAATGCAAGAAGAAAAGAGACCTCTGCTAGCAGGGAAGTCATTCAGTCAACTGTACACCTTTCCCTTCTTGCTTTGAACTGTAACTAAGAAAAACATTACGAGCTACATACAAACTGGCCATGTGACACATTTTCTTTAGTTTGTTTATTTAATTTATAGTATGGCAATCAATGAGTAGCTGAAAACAGAAGGGTCATGCTAGCTAAGGAGTGAATAGACTCCTTAAGTACATGTATGTACCATCTAAATCCACTGTTTAAATCTTAATTAAAGAGGAATGTCTTTGGCCCTGAATTAGCCTGCATAGCAAGCGTTCCCGTTCGACAGAAGAGCTTTGAAACGATTTTCTGCAAACTGGCTGCGTACTACACCCAGCCATTCTTATTGGTCATTTTCACGTTAGACCATCACTAACTGAAATGTTGGTGGAAAAAGCAAAAGATCTCCCATAACATTTTTTGTTTGTCCACCAGAACTTGTACATTACATCACTGTCACCTCAGTCTCAAGGGATTGAATGCAAACCACCTTAGAACATTTTCACTCATATGACCAATATCCTAGCAACCATTTTTCTTGATAAATTGTTGTGGAAAATATAACAGTCAAGACAAAGGTCTCTCTTTTTCTTGAGTGCCATCAGCGGTTCCAAACCAAGGAGAACAAGCAGAGACATTATAGAGAGAAAGAAAATCACTGTGGATTTTAGCCAGGATGATTTAATGGGGACATCAGTGAGTGATTAAACCATTGACTCCTGGGGGGTTCCCCATTGACGAGTTAAATTGTCTGGCATTCGACAGAGTGAAATACTCTGGCGTTAGAGTAAAAGTACTAAGTATGGCCGGTTCAGGCCAGCTTGGGAGTCAAAGTGTTAACAGAACAGATTCTCGAGAATGAATATGCGGCCCACATTTCATCTCAAAATTTTTTGGCGAGGAAAATACTTGAGCTCTCGACCAAATCTGAAAACTTAGGGTTTTACTGAAAGTCGAACACTGATATATACTATTAACAGCTCCTTGTGAGCAAGTCTATTCATTTATTTACTTTGCTTAGTAACCAGGCATTTTGTCAGAGGAAAAAAGCTCGTTTGCAAAGAAAACTGAACTTAAGTGAAAGAACAGTCTAGAATCTTGTTACATATAAACTGGAGGTTTTGCTTGTGAAGGGAAGGTCAATAATTTCCTTGACAAAATCATCAAAATTGTAAACAATGGAGAAACAGTGGGCCATTTACCACTGATGCGAGTTCTCAGACAGAGATTATGTGGTTCTCCCTTGCAGTGGATCAATCTCTGTGAATGCCATTGGCAACACTGTCAAAAGCTTTGTGGTGAATTGGAGATTCATGGTCTGGTAACCTTTACCTGTCTTTATCGTAACTCTAAATTGTCTAAAATACATGGTAATGAAAGCAATCTAAAATGCCTCCACCAATGGCAACAAAACTTGTGAAAGTAGAGACCAGTTATCACAGTATCTGTTGACGTTTACTTCAGACCTTCTGATAGGGTGCGATTAAAAAATGCAAATTATGCGATTTTTTCAGGGCAGATTGTACGATTAGAAAGGCCAATTATGCAATGAATAATGTAAATTATGCGATTTTTTTCTCAGCAATTTTAAGCTTGTTTTTATAAGGTTTCAGGTTAAGAAAAACACTTTTTTGCCGCCCTAAAGACATTTTGAACACAAAAGAACAGTAATTATGTATCTCGATCGACATTAGTTGGGATAAATAAAAAAAATGAGGTCTTCTGCACTACCGGTGCACCACGTTAAAAGTTGAAAGGACACAGCTACACTGTAACATGCCAAATGAATGATCAAGGTGCTTGTCAACCACCAACTTCCAAAGATGGTCAATCACAATAGGGCCATACCCCCATTTATACGAGAGAAAATAAGCCGCGGCTTTCTCTGGCCGCGGCTTACATAAGACTCGAATGTTCACCCCGTATAAATGGTACAAAATCTACGTTCACGTCTTTTTCAAGCCACGGCTTATATTGACCTGGGAATACATATTCGTATAAATAGTTCCTTTTGCGTACTTTGTACACCGTGGCCAGAGTAAGCCGCTGCTTATTTTCTCTCGTATAAACAGCCCTAATATTGCACGACGAGAAAAACATCAGTCCATCGTCCACGTGGACCGTACCTGTGAGGTACTTTCTTGCTCGATCGTGAGCTGTCAGATTGGGTGGAAGGTGGGAACTTCCTTCTTCGTCGAAGAAAAAGCAGGCGTTTTCACAACATACTAATCCATGAGTAACTTTTTATCAGTTTTCAACGAAAGAAACTACATTTTGCTGAAAAACTTACAACTTCGCTTATTTTTCACAAATCTCTTCTCTAAGAGAAGGCAAATGTGTCATCATTTCAGTGGTGTGTATATAAGTGTGTGTTTGAGTTGCACCAATAGAAGGAGACTCGTACCAGGTCCCCAACATGCAAAATGAAGCCTTGAACTTCGAATGTTTACGAAATCGAAGGTGGCAAAGAATTTTTAGCCCTTTTCCAAGATAAATCATCTTAAAAATGGCGTATTTATGCAGGAATTTCTAAGAAACGTGTTGACTTATGTTTCATTTTATGAATTATGCGATTTTTCGTGAATTGTGCGATCGGATGCGATTTGAGGTCGATTGTGCGAAATCGCACCATCAAGTAATATCAGAAGGCCTGTTACTTGAAATGAACTTTATTTCTGGGGTTGGGGGTGATAATTTACAGATTTCTTCCACAATCTTCTCATAGATAAGGCATGGCTCCAATTTGGGACAAAATTTTACGGTAAAAAGAAGCGGCTTATCTACCAGTGTTTACAGTAAGTTTGTCTTAGAATATGCTTAGAATTGGACTGCATATACAGTTGCTCTCGGAGATTTTGAAAACTTGGAGTTATCTTCAGAGTCAATTCTAGAATAATATTACATCATACCTCATCATTGCTGATGGGAACTGACTCATGAAGAAGATTTCCTACTTCAAACAATTTTTCATTTCGGTCTTGTTCCACTTTGAGGACCTCATCATTGCACTTTGTAATATTTCCATCTATGAGAGTTCTTATACTTTTTATTTGGGTTACAGTAAGACCCTGAAAAAGAATGAACCATGTGAACATACTGAAAAATTGGGATATACATGTACTATAATAGGAGATCTAAAATCTAGAGATGTCTTCTTTGTATCAACCTTTCTCCCCATATCGTAACCCCACACTATTTCCCGTGCAAGAATAGAAGTAATTTTTATCTCTGAAATTTGGTGATCCATAGGGAAGATAAAGGGATTCATTCAGTATCCAGGGACTCCCAAGCAGCCCCATAGAAACAATAGTAATATTGTTTTTTAGTATAAATACACAGGTGATTATACAAAATCGCGCGCTCTCATTGGCTCGCTATCTCGGATTATCAGCCGATAATCACCTCGACGGACAAAATGGCTGCCAGTAGTCGTTTTGCCACGGTAAGTGACGATGATTTCGCGTTGAAATGTTTTTTTTTCTCTTTTTTGAAATAATCACCTGTGTATTTATACTAAAACAATTATTCGCCTCAGGCTCAGTGATTATCAGTGAATATTCACCTCGACTTCGTCTCGGTGAATATTCACCGATAATCACTTCGCCTTCGGCGAATAATTGTTAAATACATCAAAGTATGAACACAAACAGCTACCTGTAATATTTCTGGTGTAAGTTCTTCTAAACCATCGACCACATTTTCAGGAAGCTCCTCACTTTCCCCAACTGCTTCTTTCCGCTACAAAGTTAAAAATATAAAGTTCTCAATTACAAACAGACTTGTCTTTCCTAGTGCAAGTTATGGCCTGCATTGCATGCATGACAGCTTCCGCCTTCAGACATGGTACTACATGACAGCATCTCCTATCATTTACTGTAACAATGTAATTTTTTCTTCATTTTTGACTCAGATCGATTAGACTGAGTCAATCCGCCGACATTTTGTACCCTCCCTATTGATGCAGTTAGCGAGGTGTTATTGCCAATTACACTATGTGGCCGTGTGATGCACTCCTAGTCTATACCCACATTTCATTTCTTTCATCTAATTTTTTCAGCATTATGATGTGTCACCACAGTCTGTAGTGCCGCACTAAACAACAAGGAAGGATTGAAATGAAGTAACAATGCATGGCCACTCCAGAAGCAATATCACTATACAGGGGCTCCGCGGCTCCGAAAAATGTCAAGAAAAAGAACAAAGGACAACACATGGCATGGAAGACTCGAGCTCCCATAAGCATTATGAAGAAAAGCGAAACATGAGGGACGAACATTTCGGAGTAGACAAATCTTATAGCGCAACATTGGACAGCCTCCAATGCTTTTGTGTTGTTTTTCAAAATGATTCGATGTCGGGGGGAGGGGAGGGTAGTCTCCCCAGTCGTAACCTTCCCAAATTCTCTCCCTGCACCCCCTCCCCTTAAATACTTGCTACGTAGGCTAGGGCCACACTGGTGGTACATGTAGCTCAGTGGTTAGAGCATCCATACTAGATCACGGAGGGTTGTGGGTTCAAATCCCACCTGGGGCACAGATTTTTTCAAGTTCCCAGTTGATGATGATGCTTAATATCTTTCATGTATTTATCATAATTATTATTGTTATTATAATTGTTATCATCATCATCATCATCATCATCATCATTACTATCATCATCACTATCATCGTCATTATCATCATTATTGTTGCTGTTATTACAAGAACAGATCAACGTCACAGGTGACCACTTCAGGAAACAGCTGATAAATTAAACCTGGCCCCAGTTGTTCGAACAATGGATAGCGCTATCCGCCGGATAAATCACTATCCACTGGATAACTCAATTGGTTTTGCTAGTGTTTATCCGCTGCATAGTAATTTATCTGGTGGATAGCGCAATCCATCGTTTGAACAACTGAGGCCTGGTTATTATCCTTAATTAATCAAGGAGGACCAAAAAGCTTGTAGTGTAGAACAAAGCCCAGCTAATTAACCAAGTGTGCCCCCCATAGTGTCTGTTCTTATTATTTAACTAAATTTTTTGCAATATTTGGGCTTAATCAGTAAAACTGCAGTCTTACACAAGAAATTCCATGCCAAATTAAGAAAAATCGAGAAATACAGTAAGGTTTATGATGTTGTTGATAAAAAAAAGTACAGCAGTAAATTAGGTAGGACCAGTAAATTAATCCAGATAGACAAGCCGAACGCACTCCAATATTTCGTAGTTTCTTCGGGATCTGGAAAGATGAATACAAGGACATTTAAGGACGCGTTCGATTGACCGTATTCCGCAATAGGAATACATGGAATACAAGTTGGAAATCCTTCGTTTTTGTGGAGATTCACATTGAAATAGTCAAACATTTGCTAAAATGCTGTTTTAAACATATTTTTATCATCCTTGCAGCTTCGAAACGCGCCAAACATACTGTTTTAATGACTCCATGTACTCTTACATGTATTCCGGAATAGGGTCAAT
>OX421450.1:12538916-12546416 GCA_949126865.1 Montipora capitata | reverse complement strand
TACTTGTAATTGATTGGCTAATTTAATTGTCTTCGTCCATTGTGATTGGTCAAAGTAATTCCCTACGGCTTTGGTCCACGTCATGCATCAAACAGTTTTCTAAAAAGCTTGAGAAATAATAAATTCCCGCGGTGCTCCTTCTTGTTTCAAACAAAACGCTTCTAGCTTTTGCGTCAGAGAGCGCATACATATAAAAGGTACTATGCAATACTTTTCTGTGATGCTATTTACTGCACGGCACAAAATGTTTCTTTCTTATGAGTCGGTGGACGAGATCTTCAAGTGTGAGCATTCAATAAACACTGTAAGGAATGAATTCCCGGAGTGTCGCCAGTTCAAGGTAAAAAACAAAACAAAACAAAAACAAAAACAATAAAAGGTTACTTTGAACCTACTTCTCGACTAAAAAATATGAATACCAAGCATTGCGGTAAAAGGTTAGAAACTACAAAACGGCCACAATCAGTTAAAAACTACTTACGATATTCTACCTTACTTTATAGTTTAGTTGTTTATGATCTTTCGAATCCCCCCAACCCCTCCCCTGTCTTCTCTCAATTGGCTAATAAACTTGCTCAAAATGCGTGGAAGAGAACTTTCATACTTAATCACTGCCTAGTTTCCATAATGAATCACCATTATCATAGTAGATTCTTAAACTAGACTTTTTTCGTTTATCCATTATCGTTAATTAGTTCTGAAAAGCCTTTTTTAGAAAGTGCGAATCAGTACTATTTTCTGTTCTATAACTCGCGCTCAAAAACGTGGACGAGCAATCGTGAATGGCAAAGAGAAGAGAGGAGTTCGTTGTACATCGAACACAATATTACTGTTCTCAGTTTGTTTCACTTCGAAAAAGCTTTCGCTGATGCGTGAAGGGCAATAAAACTTGAGGCGTAATAGTCGTTTTCGATGTAATGGTTTGGTGTAAAATGACCTAGAGTGTAGGCGCGCGTACTGCTTCTGAAAGTAGCAGGTTCCGAATTCTTGTTCGTGGAAAGAAAGCTACAGTTTTAAGCAAGAAGAGTCTCCACAGTTTTGCTCCTGGTTGTGGCAATGCTACTTGTATCATTGCTCAACGTGACCTTTGATTTTCTGCAAAAGTTCTTGTAATTTGCCCTCGGGAAACGTTCCAGGGTCTACAGACATGTCAATGTAAAGCAGCTTGGTAAATATCAAAGCGAGTTGTCCCGATGGCGGCCATTTGATAAACTCGAGCAAAACGGGGATGATGGGCTTCCTTAAGCTGTCAGCAAGTGTTACTTCTCGTTGGCACATTTCAGATTTGCAGTAACGCTCTGTCACGCAACATAAAACCACCTGAAGAAATGAAAACGACAACAAGTCATCACCAACGAAACACCTAGCTCATGGAAACAAGAGAGCACAACTAAAGGAGTAGCGCCCAACAGATGTCACATCATACATGGGGTGTAGGGATGGCGCGGGTTCGATTACCAGTCTCGGCGTCATATGTGGGTTGAGTTTGTTGGTTCTCTGCTCTGGACCGAGAGGTTTTTCTCCGCGTACTCTGGTTTTCCCCTCTCCTCAAAAACTAACACTTGACTTGATTTGCATTAATTGTTAATTTCAGTTTACAGTGTCCCCAATTAGTGCTCCAGCGCTAGAACGACTACACACTTGAATAAAGTTCCTTTCCTTTCCTATACATTATTTGGTTCGTTTAAGGGGCAACTCCAAAAAAGTACTTCTTTTTCACTTTCAAATTTCCCGGGCGCCGCCATCTTGAATAATTGTGACGTCTTAGGGTTGCCCTATTGTTTTGACAAAAAGAGCTTCTGTACAATAACAACAGGGCAACCATAACACGTCACAATTATTCAAGATGGCGGCCCCGGGGAATATTCATTTATTTCCAATACAAATGCTCAAATGAAAAAATTCAAACCCCTTTGTTTGTAAACATATTTTTCTGTTTCCTTCAACAAAACTGCCATTCATTTGTCCAGCGACGGAGCTCGTGAGACGCATGGGTGAGGCGACATCGCAAAGTGCTTTGCATAACTTTGTGACTTCATCTCTGGACTAGACCCATGCTTCTCAATATCTGGGTCATGCGTGAGAAATCCGCTGGTACTAAGGCGCAAAATAAGCGAAACGTTGTGGAGAAAACGGGAAATTATGCTACCTATAATGGGAAAGAGATAACTCAGAAACAAGCATTAAAAGGAAGTTTGATGGACTTGTATGGACGGACGTTTCCACATAGGCCATTTGTGAGTAAGCGCAGCCAGGTGTGAGCTGATACACAAATTTCATCTCGTAAACTTGACTGAAATTTCTCGTATAACAGTATCAAGACTAAGAACAACAGCCCTTGTTCTGATAATAGGCTCAAACCCTCGTGTTTATCTGATTAATTACTAATAAAAAATATTCTTTATCCTCGTTACCTTTGCTGCTCTAATTCCCGCGTCAATTTCGGCAAACATGGAGTCTCCCCCACCCATTCGTCCAATATCCAACCAACAGTCGAAGCCAGCCTCCTCAAGTTTGCTCTTGAGACATTTTACCGTTTCCTGGTGATCCCACTGGTACGAGATAAACACCGCAGGACCAGGACGCTCGGCAGGGTTTACAGGGATATTCCTCTTTTCTAAGACGATTTCTGCGACATAATTGTAGGAATAAATTTATGCTATGGCGACCATATAACGCGATCTGTTCAGAGGAAATCTGAAGCTTAACGACAACATCAAAGACAACGAGAATACTACAAAACAAGCGATTCAACAAAGCAGAACGTTCATTTGCTTGCCAGCTTCAAAAAGCGAAGCGCGTGGAGTGGAGTTAAGCACGAGACGATTATTTTATTATTGCAGACGATTGGTTTAAAAATATGGGAGACTACTATACTCACATGCAAATGGTTACTTCCGTTTCTAATCTAACAGACCATTATACAGTTGTGGCTAAGTAACCTGGCCTAAGAAAGGAAGCGAGGCTGCCGGTGACCCTGTTTTGGTACAAACCTTTGAGCATTTCTAATTTACATGATAAAAGCAGTGAGGTCTGTATCAAAACAAGCTCAAAGGCAGCCTCGAAGCCATTCATAGGCTAGGTCACTGAGTAAACAATTGTAAAAGGCCTATTCAAGCAACCTCGTTTCTAAGGTTTTATCGGCCATCAACATGGCGGCTTCTCGACCAGCGGTTGGAAATTTTGATTTTTTTGAGGACATCAGCATTCAATGATGCCAATATTTATACAAATGCCAACGCTGTTCTCAGCAATTCTGTTCCTGGAATTTTGGCTTACAATTTATAAGCGAAGAAAATTGGAACAATCACGAAGTGCTTTTCGACAACGGGAATTTCATTTAGATACAGTTTTCGAAACCGCTTTCCTTTCTTAAAGGAGACTTCCAATCCAACGAAAAAGATTACTTTAAACCACAGAAAATTACTTGAACAATCAAATTTGTTTGCAGTTATTTAAAACAAAACGTTTACAAATTTCACGGGTGCCGACATTGGCAAAATCTCTAGAATGAAAGAAATAGTGTACATGTATATAATTGAAGTGCAGGTTATAGACGAAAGATAGAAGTGATCCTCGCACTAAACTGGAGAATTCGAGAAATTGTCCCTTTATAGACACCTTAAGGCCCGTTTCAAACGTCGAACTTTACATGTGCACCCTGCTAGCAGAGTCTTTCTTTTGCTTGCTCGATTTTGGCGTTCTCGAGGAAGACTCTGCATGAATTGAGTAAGATCTTTATTGAGTATGCGCTTCATGTTGCCAGGATGCAGTCTCGAACCCAAGCCTAATATGCCAGATCTCGCCGCCATCTTGGTTTTACATGGTACAGTGGGCTCAATTATAACCATCGGTTTTGTCACTAAAATTTGGTTTTATCAACGGAGTTGATAATGTAAATTGGCCACCGTACAGAGATTCTAAAAGCTGACGTTTCGAGCGTTAGCCCTTCGCTCGAAACGTCAGCTTTTAGAATCTCTGTACGGTGGCCAATTTACATTATCAACTCCGTTGATAAAACCAAATTGTTGTATACTACTTCTCCACCGACGCAGCACCACAGTTTCTTTAGAAACTACCCCTTCATTCATCGGTTTTGTCACTAAATTGGCGCTCACACTGGAAAAACCGGTTTGACGAGAGAAAACAAGATTGACTAGTCCAGAAGTTCGGGCTGCGGCGGCTTCAAAGAGTTGACGCGATTCGGGCAGAGGCTCCTTTTCTCCTCCTCAGTAAAGAAAAAGACATGTGTACATGTGCCGAATCTAATGCAAATGAGCAAAAACAATAGATTTTTCTCATTTGCATTAGATTCGGCACATGTAAAGTTGGACGTTTGAAACGGGCCTAAGTCACCTGAAACTTTCAGGTGTCTATAGACCGAATGCATAAATGGCGGCCAAAAGATTAGTCTTTTGTTTATGTGCTATTAGACTCACTAGCGTCGTTTGCGTGGACAAAACACAAAACAAATGTTGCTCGAGAGCGAGGCTAGTGAGTCCAAATAGGACATAAACAAAAGAGCATTTTTTTGGCAGCCATTTGTGCATTCGTTCTATAAAAGGCCATCTCTCAAAATGTAAGAATAATAGCGAGATTTAGCATAACGTTTGCGCGATACGGCAAACGTCGGCTAGCCGTTTCACGTTTCACGTAAAATAGAGAGAAGGTTAAAACTTTAGCTTCGCGTGACCCACGGCAACTCGAGTATTTTAGTTACTACAAAGCAAAAACCAAAACTCGGAATCTTTTTTTAAATTGTTTGTAGAAAAAGACGCTTTATAAAATGAAAATCCTTACCCGTCAAATTTTGAGAGTTTCGATGAAGCTGTTTCGTCGGTCAACAGAGAGTCAACATGAGTTCATGAAGAAAATTACGGCAAGGAGTCAGTTTTGAACTCTATAACCACTGATAAAACCTAATTTTTCCTCCGTTGACATACCGAAAAATGGTTTTGGGTACTTTTTTTGCGCTAGCATTTTCTTATGTAGAAGAAAAACAAGATAAAAATTTCACGTATACGGCAAACACGAAAATAGAGAGATTAAGCATGACGTTTACGGCCAACGGCAAACGGGAAACGGCAGGCTCCTGCTTGTCATAAAAGCGTGAAAATTATCTCATTTTAACTTGTCTCGTTCCTTTGAGAAGTTGCTTGATATATGGAGCTAACAGGACAGAAATGAGCTAATATTAAGCAGCGTTCTTCCATCTTTGGCAACACCCTAATTTCACTTCGACGTTTGCCGTTTGGCGTAAACGTCATGCTTAATCTCTCTAATGCCTAGTTTCACGTAGAAACGGCGGAAAAATCTTGGTCACGTGGTCACTTTTGCCGTTCGCGTTTCACGGAAACGTGATCCTAAATCTCTTTAATAAGTCAACCGCAACAGGTCAGAGTCGATCGGACAGAAGACAGAGTCGATCGGGAGATTAGGCTCGATTTCCGCCACTCTCTCGAGTCCGGCCTTCGTTCCTTCCCGAGACAGACCCGAAGCCCGGACTCGTTTCCAGAAAGAGCGACTGGTGATCGAGCCTACCGGGAGATATAAAAAGTGCAGATAGGCGATTCAATTCTGTTTTTGTGATATAGACACTTTGTTGCAAGACGCTTTCAAACAAATTGGATAGCGAACATTATCTCGTCCCGTTAAAAGTTATTCTTTGGAGGGGCGGAGTGGAGCTTCCCTTGAAACTCCCTCTTAGTTGTTGACAACGTTCATATTACACCGACCTTCATCCTTTTTAACTGAAGATGCGCCTGGAACATCAAGATCATTTATCTAAAAAAGAAAAAAAAAAGATGCAAATGTCTTTCTACACGAGAGAAGAAAAAGGACCACCACAGTACAACATATAATTCAAATAAGAGGCTACATGTCGCCTATACTACACCCCAACGGAAAAATTTCAAGGGTCAAAGCTTACTCAAATCTTAAACAAAAGCGACACAAACAAAAAATCCACACAAAAGAGATGCCACTACTACAACATCAACTCGAACACTGAATTGTATTACTACACTGACAACCTCAAAATAATTTTACAAGACTTGAAAGTCAATCCATAAAAACCTTTTTTGGTCAGAAACAAACATTGAAGTAAATAGGGAAGGGTTACGTTTTTACAAACGTTGGCCGTGTAGCGCTTATACTTGAACAGACTTAACTAATTAGAGTGTAATGTGAAAGTGCTAGTTTTGTACCCCATATGAACCATGTGAGCGTTAGCCCTACTAATGGAAATGGACCACACAAGGCCAGAGAAAAACTCTGACCAGGGTGGGAATTGAACCCACGACCTTCGGGTTAGATCACCGCTGCTCTACCGACTGAGCTACAAGGTCAGACGGGAGCAGTGGGAACTGAAGATGTTTTGTACCCCACATGAACCATCTGGTACAATACTACCACTTCACATTGCACCCTAATCAGTAAAGTCTGTTGAAATATAAGTGCTACACGGCCACCGTTTGTAAAGACGTAACCCTTCCTTGTATTTGTACATGTTCATTGCCGTGACTTTAACATCTTCAGTTCCCACCCCCTGCTCCCGTCTGACCTTGTAGCTCAGTCGGCAGAGCAGCGATGATCTAACCCGAAGGTCGTGGGTTCAATTCCTACCCTGGTCAGAGTTTTTCTCTGTCCTTGTGTGGGCCAATTTCCCATTTAGTAGGGATAACGCTCACATGGTTCATATGGGGTACAAAACTAGCACTTCACATTACACTCTAATCAGTTAAGTCTACTGAAGTAAATAGACTCCCCGCTCAATTCATTAAATTAACGGGGAGGGGGAAAAATTAAGTCATTCTGTATCACCTTCTTTGAAGAACCACGCCACTCTTCTAAGCCAGGAACTTCCACTAGCGAACTCGCACCGAACGTCTTCCTGCAGATCAATTTTCCTGCCTTTGAAATTGGAAGAAAGTGCATACAGTCACTGAGAGGACACAACTGTACCCTGTGTTTTGTGCATGCTTTGCTTGGACTGGAACATGACGGACAGACCACGCAGAACTCGTACCGCATGTGCCGTAGGCAAGCAAAGTCATTTGCTAAATTGCAAAGAATTGACTCCAGGCGCTCGCGAACTTTGCAAGCAACTTCATTACCTTGTTGATCAGTTTCTTTTTCCACGATGATCACCTTCACAAAGGACTGTTTGCAAATTAAAAACAAGTCATTACCGCCCAACATAAACCTGACTAAGTTGCGAAACAGGTTGGGCTCTTCGGTGCACCCGAGTTCCGAGCAGATCGAAATCAAGCGAGACACAAGCTGCGGGAAGAGTCCGTGCGGAAGAAAGCCGTCGGGAAAGAGAATATAAAGTGGACATATGCTGCAGGCAAGTTTATCAAGATCATCCAACTCCGGACAGGAACAGAGCTGTGCTGGAACGAAGTATTTAACATCTGGTGATAAAGAACTGTCGGTTATTTTAGGCGTAAATTTTGCGATTAAACCATACATTTCCATCATGGAGAGAATGTCGGTCTG
>OX421450.1:12526416-12533916 GCA_949126865.1 Montipora capitata | reverse complement strand
GGATTCAACGGGATTCGAACCTGTGGCCTGTTTCTCAAAAGTCCCGAAACTTTTCGGGCCTATTTCGGGTTCCACAATTTCATTTATATCTTCGCAACGCCGAGGTTCTAAGCCATCAAACTTCGCAATCCTCTTTGTTTTTCTTACATCAAAAACATGTTAAAGGATTAGCTTTTCAAACTAAGCAGATTGCAGTTTGACGACTGGCTTTTCGGGCCCGAAAAGTTATCGGGACTTTCGAGAAACAGGCCCCTGGACATAAGTGATGATTTCTGCGATGCCGGTGAAGCCACTCAGTCGGGAACAGCTCAGTTTGATGGGTTCCTGTGTTCCCGCGAGAGGACTCGAAGAATGAAATAAAATTATAGATATATATCTTTTGAAGTTCGTGTTATAGACGTCAAGGGAGAAGAAATCCTCGCACCTGGGAAAATAAAGTTATCAACGAAAAATATTGAAGGGAGGGACAATTGATGCTCGCACTTATAAAACGGTTGCAGCTTAATTTCCAACCTGTTCTTCTGTTGAGTGAGGTGCCTCATCGGCAGAGACATCACTTTGTACAATGTCATTTGCTCTGTTCATCGCTGGCTTTTCTTCTTTCGCTTCTTTCCTCGTTAACTCTCCGACAACGAGCCTTGCTATGTCATCAGCGAACTCAGAAGTGAATTTTTCATTCTTAACGAGCTGCCAGTTGACAACCCTATCTACGTCCACGTCGAATCGTGATGGATCGACTTCTATCCCGTCAGTGCTGGGTTCCCCGGGGTCAAAGGTAATTCCTAGGAGTGACTTCTTCAAACTTGTTTTTCCAGCCCTGTTTTGGCCAACTAACATGACTCGTCCGCGGTAAACTCGAACTTTTCCTTGTTTGAGGGCTCGCTGGAAAGCGAGTTCTGCCTCAATACCACGAGCTTGGATCTCTGGAGGAACTGAGAACGGTTAACAACCATCAGTTACACTCTTTGTAGAAAAGTGTGCACAAGCTCATCTTGCGTAACCAATCTGAGCAACAATAAAACCAAGCACTGATGGAGTAGAGCGGTTTTCAATTGAGTGTTGAAAGTAATTAGATAATTACTTGGTTTATGGTTACTTCACTCAGTGATTGGTTCAAAGTTCTCGCGCCATTTTTTCAACCAAACAGAAGTGAAACCAAAACCAATCGTGGCTCGCGCGTCCACATTTTCCCGCGCTTTGTGTCGACCAGGTGTAATTACTTCGAGTTTTGATTGGTTTGCCGGATTGTCTCAGTCCTTTTTGATTTGCCAAAGTAATTACTTTGGTTTTGATTTTACGACACTCAATTGAAACTCGCTCTAATGCACTTGAGTTCATATGTTTGACAGTCTATTTGCGAGTTCAGACCATTGAAATGAAAATGAGTTTGATTTGCATTAAAACGCTCAATTCCTCTGTCTTTCAATGAATTCATTCCAAGCCCGAGGCAAGTGGACCATTTAAAGTACCCTTTTTTCCACGCTCATTAGAATATTTCCGAGTCCATTGCAGACTCTTTTTTTAGCTTTATTTTACACGAATGAAAAGTATTTGAAGCGTTCAGGGTGATTAGCGAAGTATTATTCACCGAAGAAGAGGTAAATATCCACCACTTTCACCGACCATGAATAATTGTTTAAGTGTATACCACCCAAGTTAGATACAATTACTGCAGTCAGCCGATTGAAATTTTGCTTTATTTCCATGGTTCGTACAACTTCAAACAAACAAAATTCAAGGACTTTTCCAGGACTTTTCAAGGACAAAAACTAGTTTTCAAGGACTCAGTTTTATTTACTAAATTGACATTCGTGGTACCCCTTTTAACACTTAAAACACTCAATTCAGTCATAACGTATTTACGGTATGTAAATAGTTAAGCCATGGTTGATGACGTTAGTCTCTGAAACGACATTTGGAAAGTGAGGTACAGAAATAACTTGAAATACAGAAATACAATGATTTTAGTTCAACAAAAATGATACCAAAATGTTTCAGGAACGTTTTAGAGCTTCCAACTTTCCATTTAGTTTGTCCTCAACGTCTTGCAGTTGAAGAGTCTTATCTTTGGCTGCCTTTCTAAGAGCATTGGACTTAGTGACAGAAGTCATCTGTCCAGTTTCTGCAGCTTTGACACTGAAATCATCTGCTGACTGTTGACTGACCATTTCCTGCTGGCGGTGGCGGAGGAACAAAACATTCGTCGTTATTCGCTTCGGCACAACTAGGGCCAGATTCCGAGCTTTGATCACAACTTGAAGTGGCTCCTTTACGTGAAAATGTAGCCATTAGCACACACTGAGTGGAACTTGAAGTTGCACCAGCGTTCCTTTTGTTTTTCTCGCCTTTCATATGAGACTTCAAGGCGTTTTCTCCCATGCGTTCAATGTCGATCACTTTGTGACAACACACTGAACACATGGCCTTGTGTTTGTCGCCTTTAAATTGTTTTACCCAGCTAAACTTCGCATCACTTAACCATTTACGATTGAATACACATTTGCCCATCGCTCATTTAATTTGCAAACGAAGGGAAAGCAAGAAATTTTCCCTAAACTACATACCATTGATCACGTAGCCCCTGAAAGCAAACGCATGTGGCGGAAAACCCCACATTTAGAGACCTGGTTCAATGCGCATGAAATTGAGGCAAAGATGAAATTTCGCTTCATGTACCACGCTCATGTGTTACACCGACCATTAATTTTCCTGCATGTATTTCCGTCGCTATGACATGAAAATATTAGATATTAGCAGTCAATGGACAAATTTTCTCAGCAAAATCATTTAACTTTTCCGAAAAGTGATGGCATAAACAAATTACTAAATTTCAAGGACTTTTCAAGACCTAATAAAGAAATCAAGTACTTTTCAAGGACTTAAACAAATTCAAGGACTTTTCAAGACGGCTACCAAAATTCAAGACCTTTTCAAGATTGTACGAACCATGTATTTCTGACAATATAGCAGCAAATGTAAACGGGAAGCCATTTTGTTTTTCTGCGAAAAGTTCTTGGTATTCACCTCCCAGCTAGCCAATCAGGATGCAAGGAAAGCACTATATTCACTTGTATGATAATACTAAAAAGTGCTGCGGTGATTAAGATTCTCGTGTTGTAATTGGTCGAGGTTAACATCATATCAGTGTCGCCGTAATCACCCCGCGCAACCACAAAATTTTCTTCAACTTCGGCGAAGAACTGTTAATTAATTATTCGTTCTCTTTCCTTCCATCTTACCCGATGAACTCTTCTCTCCCTCTGCCTGATCTGCCCCAGAAGCTGGTTCTTCGTCTTCTTCGCCACCACTCGGTGCATCCCAAACAACATCCTCGGCATCTTATCCAAACACATGTAAAATGAGTAACAAATGGTGAGGCAAAAAAATGAATGAAACTCTTACAAACAGAGATGCGCCTTTAAATCGGGAAGCAGTGGGCGCGAGAGGGGGGGAGGGAGAGCCAATTGGGGGGTCTTTCTGCAGATACCGGAAAGCATCGTGTTTTTGGTCATTTGGAATTAGTCTTTATTTGGAGTTGTTTTTCTTACGTGATTTCTGCTCCGGTATCCTTCCCTAACAAGGGGGTTGTACATAATCAACTGGTCTTCCTCCCGCCAGTTGAGGTTTTTAAAATTGTTACGTTTTTTTTCTGTTTCACTACCCCTGAAGAGCTCCCACTTAAAAAAAACTGTACTGTACTTACTTTATTCCAACATTGCATGTGAAAAGAAAGTACATGTAAAGCCCTATCTATGAAGGTTCCCCTAACTAATCTAAAACCTAAAAAAACAGTTTCTTAAAAATATGGACAGAAATTCATATACCATGCAATAATTAATACATGGAAAAAAACAAAACCAATAGATATTTATCTGCTTTTTTATTTGTTTAAATCTTCTGTCGTTGACACCATGTTCAAATAAGAAGTTTGGCAAACTAGCACATCAAGAGTACTTAAAACATGTCATGGTTGCGTGTCTTTTTCGTCGGGGCACCTTATCTGTGAAACAACTGACCTGATGATTTTTTAAACAGTCTTTAAAGACCGTTTTTAATAGCATTTTGTACATTATCTAGCGGCGGCAGATTTTAGCCTTCGATACATTGCCCTTCTTCCCGTGGCATCGACATTCTGTGGTATAAAATTAATCTCCAATTGCGCTAGCCTAAGACTTATCTGTCGGCTTTGAAACGCTACCATCATCAACAGGTGGTTTTACAAAAGAAGATTCAATGAGCGATCTTTTGTTTAAGTCCACTGACACAGCGACGATGACGTACATGTAACATGAAAACTATCAGATATCATTGACTTACCAACGACTTCATTTGTGTATTTGGGGTCAAACAAACCAACGACGCCGTTCCTCTTTTCCCCGACCCACGACCTTCCTCCTGCTTTCAACTCGCTTAAAAAAATGAAAAGAAAATTGAGTATCAAAATCACTAACCACAGGCTTAATGCGAGGCTGCATTTAAAACAAGCGTTTGACTCCTGTCTCGGGTTCTTTGTGCAGAGGCGCTTTTCATAAATGGCCGCTTTGTAAAATATTCCTTTGTTTCAATGCAAACTAACCCTTCTCGACTCACTGCAATGGGTGGAATTCAAAATATATTGACCAAAATGACGCCAGTGTGTCTCATTTCATTATAAACTTATTAACATAAATTAACACAGGAGTTCATTAAAACTAAAAAATCATTACTTAAATGAAATAATGATAAATTCATTAACATAGAAAAATCTCAGTAACATAAATTCAAGACCGATAAACTGGCAGCCATTTATAGAAGTGGTCAAATGACTGGGTTGTGACTTATGTCATGTGACTGAAAATGGTAATGATCATGATACAGCCTATATGAGGCACATTCTCTATTAAGTATATTAAAATGTGTTTTACAGCTTTGTTGGGGACTTTTAAAAGGAAAGGAAAGGAAGTTTCTTTAAGTGTCTAGTCGCTCTAGCGCTTGGAGCACTAATTGGGGACACTGTGAACTGAAATTAACAATTAACGCAAATCAAGTCAAATGTTGGTTTTTGAGGAGAAGGGAAACCTGAGTACCCGGAGAAACGCCTCTCGGTGCAGAGTAGAGAACCAACAAACTCAACCCACATACGACACCGAGTCGGGAATCGAACCCGGGCCACATTGGTGAGAAGCGAGTGCTGTCACCACTGCGCCATCCATGCACCCCTTTTCAAGACTTTCATTGTGAAAATGACTTGCATTCAGTCTACAATCCTACTGTATATAGGATTTTCCCTCGTCTTATTCCATTGTACAATGTCTCCTATTCTCATGAAGATTGCACACAATTTTTTTTGAGCAATTTCAAGTTTGGCAGCCAACAGTTTCATAGGGATGAATGATCCATTCCTTTACTGTTGGTCTGTTTTTGTTTATAAGGATAATGAACTTAGTGCATGATTGTTAAGCTTCACAACTACAGTTTATTCAAACAATGACAGCTTTCATTCTGATAGCTTAGCTCACTACGATCAGTATTAATATTTTTGCATAACATAAACCAACCTTACCTTGAAATAGTCTCGGATATCAACAAAATGACTTCACCCTCTTTGCAACTAAGTTCATTTGAAGATTCAGCTTTAAACTCAGCAGTCACAACTAGTTTAGTAAGGGAAAAATCCTGTAAAAAATAAATTCAGTATGAATAGAAAACTTGTCGTTTATTTCCACGGACTTCACAATAATATTCTGTGAATGAAAGTTTCAAGAACACCCAACTCGATATCGTCATAAGCAGTTGTTGAAAAATAGGGAATTTTAGCAACAACGACAGCAATGCCAACAAAAGCGTCCCTTCAAACTGTAACTATCCAAGAATTTCACAATAATTTCCATCTGGTTCACAATGTAAATGCAAAATGTAGGCTATATATAATGTAGGCTATATCAAGTGGTTTTGAAATTAAGATAGAAAATTAAGGATTGTGTGCCCACGCTGTCATCAAAAACTCTAAATTTGGGTATTTCATCTTGTTGCTTTGCAGAGTGTGTGCAACACAATACAATAGTAAACCAACTTTACTCTTGTTTTGTAACATTGCTGTTGCTGGAGTGGTCATCATTGCTAAAACTCCTTTGTTACAGATTGTGTAAAAATTCTTTGACGTAGCAATTTACTTTAATGATGGAAACATGGTTGTTTAATTAACATTCACCAAAAACCCCCCGAAAAAATGATTGAAAAGTGGCGAGCCCATTTTAGTGTGCCCAACAGATTCTCATAATGGCTGAGAAGATAGTTCAAAAAATTCTTGATGGTATTTCTGAAACTAAAATGAGCGTTCCACTTGCTTCTCCCAGAATACGCTCCCTTTGAAGGTCTCTTGCAGAGAAATCTGCAAAAAGGTTCCTTCTGCAGGTACCGGAGCACAGATTACGTAAAACAAAAGAAACAAAAGACAGCAAACAAAACAACTCCAGATAAAGAATAGTCCCAAGTGACCAAAAATACAATGCTTTCCGGTACATGCAGAAAGACCCGCAAAAAGAAACATGGCAATCCCAGTGGACTTTCCCATCTGGAAATTTTTCTTACCATTTGAACAATTTTGGGAGCAGACTGGTTTCTGTCTGTAAGAGGTAAGCAATCCATACGTGGAGCACATGCATGTCAGAACTAATCAAACTTATTCCTTATTTATATTCTATGATTCAACAAAAGCATCTCACCGAAAGAGTTTTGGTAACATGAGAAAATGATGGCCTCTTTTTTGTGACTTTTGCGCAGCATTGATCAAACAGATTCCTCAAGGCTTTAGGACAAAGAGCATTGTTGAGAACCTTTGAAAAGAGAAAAGCAAAACTTTTCAGTTCAAGTTGAGTAAGTACTATAAGGTGTATTTCGACAAGGTAAATTTAACGAACAGTCTCCCCAAAAATCTGTCAGATAACAGTCACTGAACTTTCAACCAACAGTTCACCAACAGACAAAAGGTGTTCAACGATTAACCAACAACAGCAAAAAGCCGGCCAACACTTTTTCATCTAAAATGCGACAACTGTCTGCCGACTGTTGACCATTTGTTGGCGAACTGTTGGTTGACAGTTCACCAACAGTTGGCCAGCAGATTTTGGGGGAGATGTTCTCCAAGTTTACCTTTGATAAAACATAATACAGATCAAGATTATACTTCAAACAAAATAGATTCCAGGGCCACATTGTTCTAAGCCCAAGTTAGCTAAACTTGGGTTTGTAAAAATTTCAGTTTATTTGCTGATCAAAAAGGTTTCCACAGGATTCTTACTAAGCTTTACTTTTGAACTAGACTTTTTTGTTTTCCTTTGGCATAAAATTAGATTATTAAAGGCTTTTATTTCATTGGCCCTGAAAAGCCCCTATGGGGAGTGGTCAGTTAAGCTTGTATTGTACATGTATTGTGACATGTATGCAAAGTACCATGAACTTCATTATGCAGCTGTTTTGCAAGTGTTGAGGAATAGTTTTAATCAGCTTCTGAACAACTGA
>OX421450.1:12483916-12521416 GCA_949126865.1 Montipora capitata | reverse complement strand
AAACATCTGAACTCCGCCTAGTCTCGTATGGTGTACCACAAGGATCAATCTTAGGCCCGGCACTGTTTAATATCTACATCAATGATCTACCATCTGTGCATAAGGTAGGGTCGTTAGAGTGCTATGTTGATGACTCATAGTTATACCTCTCATTTCCTGTAAGCGATGCCACCTTAGCCACAGATCAGTTGACAGAAGATCTTTGGAACATGGCGGCATGGTGTTGCAAGAACAGTCTACTCATTAACCTGGACAAGACAAACCTTCTGCCCCAGGGGACTCCGCAGATGCTGACGAAGATACCAGATGATCTAAGCATTACACTACTTAGCACGAAGATTACACCATGTAAGTTTGCAAAAAACCTGGGATTTACAATGGACTGTAATCTAATGTATGACGAGAATTTAACTCAAGTAACCTCGAAATGTATAGGTAGTCTTTGTCAAATCAATCATGTAAAATATCTGTTTGATAAGCACACGTTGGTCACTATAATCAATTCTCTCGTATTCAGTAAATTATTGTATTGTTCATCAGTATGGGCTAATACCACCAACAAAAACATTGAGCTATTACAAGCAGTGCAAAACTTTGCAGCCTGGATAGTTTCTGGAACGAGGAAATTTGATCATGTTACACCTATTCTTAAACAGTTACAGTGGCTGCCGATTATTAATATAAAACAATTTGCGGTTAGGGATGCTACCATGGTATTTTAATGCTTAAATGGACTTGCACCTGGCCCATATCTTTGTCAGAAGTTTAAAACCAGATCAGAAGTGCACAACTGCAACACTAGGAATAGAAACTGCCTACATATACCACTCTGTAGGACGGCTGTAGGTCAGCGTGCATTTCCCTTCAGAGGCCAAAAGAGTTTCAGTCTATCAATAATTCAGATGTATTTAAAGTAAAAATAAAACAGCATTTTAAGGGTATTTTTGGAAAACTAAGTTTTAGATATCTGACATTGTAAATTAAGCGCAAAAGCCTTTCAAGGAGATTAATAAAGTTATTATTATTATTATTATTATTATTATTATTATTATTATTATTATTATTATTATTATTACTATTATTATTATTATTAACTGTGAGATGGTGGCTGAAGATATTTCCCAGATTTCACTATCTACACCTCCAGCTTGCAGTGTTCCTTTGGCACTGGATGAAGGTTTTTGCTTTTGGATGTTGGAAGTAATCAAAAAAGCATGCTTTGATTTTGTCTGGGAAGTTGGCAAAGGTGTGATTCACCTCACTGCTTCAAGTCATAAAGTGCTCCATGGACTGTTCATGTAACATTCTTTCAATTGTTTTAGTTCTAATTCCAGGACTTGAATGCCCTTTTTATATTTCTCCCATTCACGTTTGTAACACATAATACATGAAGATGACACACCAGAAATTTTATTAACTGCTTGTCCAAGCACATTCTGAAGTCGATTAGCAAGCTTCTGTTCTTTGGACTAAGTGCTAAATAAATTGAGTTTTTCTCAGCCTTGAACTGCAGGACTACATCTACAAATCTTGTAAAGATTATTGGGCTTGTAACAAGAGTTTACAACTTTTTCTTTTCATAATATTTTCTTTAATTGGCCTGACCATCGTAAGAATTTCCCAGTACAGCAATCCATGACACATAAACATTACACAGAATAATGGGATATTTTTATCACATAGGTAAAATCGGTTTGCCCAAGTTTCTAAAATAAGAGCTTACTCTGTATATGCCAACCAAAGTGAGTTGCTTTTGGCATGGAAGTGAGGTTTTAACAGACTGTACTACACATTTTTTCTCGCCACTTCGTGACTCACTATTCCGTCGCTCTAAGAACGAAAAAACATCTGGCATCCAAGGTAGATTCACTCAAAACTCGACTTAATTATCCACACTCGAGTCTCTGTTAGTTTCAAAGACAGAAAGATGAGAATTGACGACATACCACAGAATTGAGGTACTAACTGTTCCTCACAAGAACTTACTGGTTATCCACTTGGTCTCTGTGATAACATCCCCACATACCTCCTAGTTTGATCTGTAGGTCACGCCAAAAATAAAATTACTTCAAATGAAAAGTTCAATGACATTGCTAAAAAGTGCAATTTATGGCTTTATTCCTGGTAACACTCAAATAAACAAACCTGGATGCTTCAAAACATAACCACATAATATTGCATGTACATTATGGAAGAAGTTTTTGCTGCTTGAGGAAGTATTGACTGACTAATTAAAAAATGTAATGATCAACCTCACATCTCTGACACACCTCAACATTTTGCCAGCATATGGCTTTTCTCGCCCATTCCAAAGTTAAATTGCCAGAAAACGAGTTGACTAAACATAAGAGTAACAGTTACTACAAAAAATAAAGAAACTCAATCATAGCATGCAACAAAAGATCTCCAGACACTTTACCTTTCCTGGTTTCTCTACAAAAATCGATGTAGAAAGAACCTTGAGATGAATCATATTTTTACTTTGCAGGTATTCCAGGGCAGAGGCAAGCTGTGTAACACTTTGAAATAAGCTGGACACTGACTGCTGTGGTATTGATTCCAGAAGATTCCCACATGCTGCATAGTCTACAACCTGCAAAATGGGTCAAATGAAAAAGTCATATTGAAAATAAGACTGAGCAAGTGGGAATATGTAACTTGTGATAATAGTAAATAGTCATAATTTGCTATTTTGCTGGCATGCATCAGAGGCCTGGTGAGCAGTCATAGGTGCGCAGTAGCTTGTGGCAGGGTTCTAAACTTACGGTTACAAGCCAACTAGCCACAGGCTAGTAAAATTTCAGTTTTGGCTACTAGATTTTGAGCTTTCACTGGCCATTAGGGCTAGTATTTAATTAATTAAATATTGTGAAGCAGTGGAGTTCTGGATGAAAACAAAAATGAAAATTATTTCTTATGAATAAGGCAAAAGGAGAGAAGACAGACTAACAAAAACAGAAACTATGAGCAGATTTCATGGAGTGAACTACCATAGAAAATGATAAGTTGAAAAAAAAATTTGAAGAGGAAACCAATCCGTCTTCACTGCTTTGCGGCTCTCAAGAAAAACCTCTGGGACCAGGGTAGCAGTTATCACGGAAGTTTCATGTGCAGTTGACTGTTTTCCTGAACTTAGCTTTGCTATTTTTATTGATTCTCTGAAACAAATCAACCGGAATCAGTTTTTTTAAAGTCTTGGCTTCAGGGAATTGTTTACACTGTTACAAAATTATAATTACCTGTAGGGACAAATTGATATCACATGTATGGGCTTCAATTTAAGATAACAATGTGACATGTACATTTCTTCTTATGACTACACACACTAAATTTAGTGGCATTATTAAATTCCTGCTCAATACATTTTGTGTAATGACAGAGGAATTTGTGTTACTTTCTGTCATACTGTACAACAAGGAATTCAGTTTGTTCATCATGTAATAATCAACAAAGTTATGTAATAATCTCTTTTAAATTAAGACTAGAACACAACACAAATTTGTCTTCATTGAAAGAACTATAATGTCTTTTAAAATAATAAATTATTGTAACAGTTACAGGACATTGAGTATTCGATTTATTGTATCATGTTGTGAACACAATCGGCTGTTGCTCATAAGACATTTCTCGTGTTCAATGCATTTTGCAAAGGACAAATTTAAAGTACATTCTTGTCGTATAGATTGAAGCAACATTGATTTTAAACATGGTACAAGTGTTGCATTTTTGTTGTAGGATTTATACACCATACTTGTTGCAAATATTACGGAGCTTTAAATAATAAGCACGAGAAGTTTTTAAACCAAGGATGGAAACCAGAAGTGAACATTCTGCATTCCAGAACAGTCATCTCTTCAAGATTTTTAAACTACATATAATCGTCTCTCGCATAGAAAAAAAATGCAGTACTTATAACTATATAAATATGATAACTAGTGTCAAGATATTAGTTTAAAAGGAAAACAGCTCACTTCTGTTTGCCTAATTATAATCTTCCTTTTATACAATTTCATTCCCGAATTTGGTTCTTTGGTTGTCTCTAATCTCTTCTGTTCATTTCAGCATTGTAGGCCAGATCACCACATTTCGTTTTCTTTAATCTACTTTGTACGTTGTCAAAAAGGGCATGATTCCACGTAAATGCCATTGTTGGGGCATCTTGTTCTAAAGATAGGAAACAATTAAAGCGACTGTGTTTCCCTACAAAGAAAAACACTCACCAATGCCACAGAATCAGTGTAGAGACCAGGCAAAACAACACCGTGTAGATGAAGAATATTCTCATGGTTCAAAGACGATGACATGCTAGCTTCATGGATGAAGTGTTTCCTTTGAGCAAGAGATCTGTCATACCTCAAGCACACTTTGACCTGTGCCAAACGTTACATGTAAAAATCAGTAGAAAACTACAGCTCTAAATAAACAATGAATTCAGGGCTAAAAACACAGAACACTGTAATTTAGGGTGGAGAATTTCAGCTTGCAGAGCTGTGCTCTTGCAGCATGCTGTGACTCCTGGCAGCTAATTTTTGCCTCCATGTGAAAAGGAAAAAAAAAACAAAAAGTAGCTGCTGGGCACTTACAGCATTGCCACAAAGCTGAAAAAAAAATCAAATGAATCGCTCAGTAACTAGATTTCTACATGTAGATAAAAGTTTGATTCCTGAGGCATTCAGGAGCTTTCACTTACCTGTAGATTACACCAAATCATCTAGGTGACACAGCCCCCCCCCCCCCCCCTCCACAGCATACAGTCTGTACAAGACAGCCACTGTCACTGTCGTGAAACAATCCATCTACACCTCGAAAATGAATTATTACTCTGATCTTATCAATGAAGCCGGTGTCAATAGCAAAGCTCTATTTCACAATGTTGATCGTCTTTTACACAGAAAGGCAGAGAAATTTCTTCCAACATGCTCGTCATTGCAGCTGCAGAATTAGCAAGCAATTTCGCTGAATTCTTCGAAACTAAAATTATTGACATCCAAAATCAAATTAAAATTCACTTGACTCCTGATCTCTTCTGCACCTTTGACTCACCTTCACTAAAATGCCAACTAATTAATTTTTCACCTACATCTACTGATGAATTGTCTAAGATTGCTCATAAGATCGTCTTAAAATCATGCATCTTAGACCCACTTCCTTCCGCACTGATAAAAGAATACTTTGAAATGTTTCTCCCGACACTTTGTAAGATCGTTAACTTATCTCTGGAATCTGGTTATCTGCCTCCTTCTCTTAAAACTGCTGTCCTTACACCTCTACTCAAGAAACCTTCTTTAGATCACGAAATCTTTAAAAATTACAGACCGATCTCAAACCTTACAGTAGTCTCAAAAATCATTGAAAAAGTCGTGGCTGTGCGCTTACATGAGTACTTGCTAAGTAACCACCTTCACGAGCCACTACAGTCGGCGTACAAGCCTTTTCATAGCTGTGAAACTGCTCTTGTACGTGTGCATAATGATGTCATGCGTGCTATTGATAATCGTCAGTGCATTATACTTCTTCTTCTTGATCTGTCTGCTGCCTTCGACACCGTCGCCCACAAAATCCTGCATAATAGATTAAACTCTAAATTTGGAATCAGCGGAACTGCTCTCAATTGGTTTCAATCTTACCTTACTGGTCGCACTCAATCTGTTCTGATTAATGGGAATGAATCACAACCTCGTAACCTCAGTTGTGGAGTACCCCAAGGCTCTGTGCTTGGACCTATCCTCTATTTATTGTATACTGCACCATGAGCTGACTTATTTCAACACCATAACTTGCAATTTCACCTCTATGCTGACGATACGCAACTTTACATTTCCTTTTCAACAAATAATGACCTGGAACTGACTGAAGCTGTTGAATGTATCGAGTTATGCCTGACTGATTTGGACAAATGGATGAGTATCAACAAACTAAAATTGAATAAAGAAAAAACTGAGTTCCTCTTTATTCACTCAAAATTTAGACTACAGCACTGCTTGCCGTCAATCTGCTTTGGTCAAGACACCGTCCAGCCTTCTCAAACTGCCAGGAATATTGGTGTCACTTTTGACAGTACCATGTCAATGCTGCCTCATATTAATACTGTATGTAAATCTGCATTCTATCACCTTCGTAATCTATCATGTATCAGAAAATTTATATCAACGGAAACTGCCAAAACACTTGTGCATGCCTTTATCTCATCTAAACTTGACCACTGCAACTCCCTTCTGTACAATCTTCCGAAATATGCTGTTAAAAAACTACAGTATGTACAAAACACCGCTGCGCGCTTAATAACATTTTCCTTGAAATTCCACCATATTACTCCTACCTTGAAAAATCTACACTGGTTACCAATTAATGAACGCATAAAGTTTAAGATTCTAATTCTCACTTTCAAGGCTTTGCATGATTTGTCTCCCTCGTACATACAAGAACTGATAAGTCTTTACCGTCCTTCAAGAACCCTCCGCTCATCTACATCGCTCCATCTTAACCCTACCAGCTATAATTTGAAGTCTTATGGATCTAGAGTTTTCGCTGTCGCCTTGCCACAACTTTGGAATGATCTACCAGAACACATAAAAAACTCTGATAATCTCCAGACTTTCAAAACATGACTTAAAACTTATTTATTCAAGGAAATTTTTGTATAACTTTTTCGTTTATGAATTAATTTTTAATTTTAATTTTTCATGACTTGTAAAGCGCTTAGATCACGTCTGGATAGGCGCTATATAAGAAATATTATTATTATTATTATTATTATTATTATTATTATTATTATTATTATTATTATTACAGACAGCACAAGTGATTGGAGGGAAGAGGCAGGAGAGAAAGGGCTTTAGGTCTCACACACCACCCCTCTTTCCCAAAACATAATCTGCTTCAGAGCTCTTAGCTTTCCGACTGGTAAAATACAGCCTTCAATTCACAAGTACAAGAAATATACAAGTAAATAAACAAATGCTGCATGCCTTGAAGAATAAAACTTGTATACTGTACAATAATACAACTGGTGTACAAATGTCAAGATTTTACTACGTAAACAAAGATGATTATACATGTACCTGTTCTCCATTAGGTTTATTCCACATAGCTTCAAAAACAGATCCTGACACAGGACCAGATGCAGTCTTTTTCACAACTTGAATTTCATTGACAGAAATAAATGGCACTCCACTGGATTGTAATTTAGCTTTATACGGCAGTTTGCCATGTTTCTGTGGTAAAAAGAAATTTTTTTTACAATTTTCTAATTCAAGATAATAAATGTAATTAATATTATTAACATACATGTACCTTAGCCAGTATTCAATAAATTTTATGAAATGCCTTGCTTTTCTGTATTGCAGACCCACCACTGCCAAAAAAACTATCCCTACTTTCTTTGAATTTCGTAAGACAAGTGTAGCTCCTTAGCAACCAACTCATGAAAGTTTGGTTACTCTCAATAAAAATGTTTCCCAGAAGAATGCATAGGCTCTATCAGGATGAACCAAGACTGGCCTAAAACATTCCTTCTTCTCTGCCTATAAATTTCCTGTATTCATATATATAATTATTTTATTACGCTAAAAGCAAGTTATTTAGTAAATAAACTCCTTCAGGTGGCTGGTATGTCGGCCGATAATGTCCGCGGTTGAGAGATCATCCGAAAAATGAGTCTTAGGATCAGAAGCAAAGCTTCTAGGGCAAATGTGAAATTTTGAGGACTCTCTCTCAGCCAAAGACATTGGAAATGGAAATGGAAATGGGATTTGTTTACCCACGGAGCACCTTAAGAGCGCTCAGGAGCTCGTTCAACATGTGTCTGTGCAATCAGGATCGAATTTGGAATTTAGCAGTGTTGGTTTTGGAGGAGAGGGGAAAACCGGAGTCCCCGGAGAAAACCTCTCGGAGCAAGGAGAGAACAAACAACAAACTCAACCCAAAATTGATGCTTCCCCGGGAATCGAACCCGGGCCAGATTTGGTGGGAGGTGAGTGCTCTCACCACTGCACCAAGACATATTAGCAAGCCAGGAAGGGATTTATTTATTTTATAACCCTCCCACTAATTTTAATACCGGGCAAAAATTGTTCGTAAAAAGCTTGATGTGATGGCGAACAGTCGCAAGTGACGTAAGAAAGTACATTTGATTGGTTTACTTTAACTTTATTTCTACTGACATTAGATGAAAACTTGACAAGCTGTCATGTGAAATAAACTCTAGACTTGCAAAACTAACTCAAAGACGAGGTTTTGAGCTTTATACTGGTTCGTGTTTTGTCATCCCATTTTTCAAAACTTTACTAGAAAAAAGGTTGTGTTGTTATCAAGCAAAAAAAATCAAATCATTTTAATTGTCACTACAAGAGCTAAAAGTCTGGAGCACTTGCAGGATTCATGTTGAGGGTGGACTGTTGCTAAAAGTTAGATGAGAATGGTTGGTTTATTTCACAGTGTATTAATTATTTATTTTATAAAATGAAGAAAATGTTTTCATACGACTGAAAGTCTACTTGTAAGTTTATTCACCTTCAAAGAAGTTGACAGCACACCTTGCTGACTATTTTTTACTCTCTGCAACTACAGGATTTGTGACCAGCTCTTTAATGTCAGTATCACTTGACACTACAAAATGAGCTTGTTTTTCTTCCAAAAAAAATAAATTAATAAAGATTAAAAGTTGAAAATCTCATGCTGCCTTTTTTCCATTGGCTTTGCTTCTTTTCAACGGAAAAATATTCGCAGGAAATATCAACCCAAATGGGGGTTATTGCATGATAAATGTCCACCACGTGTTGTTAAGTAGTCAGTAGAATTGCATTGAAATTAATGGAAGGGTTACAATTTTGATTACTAACAAGATAGAAAAGATCCAAGCACCTACCAACGCTAAAGTTACAAAATTACTTTTTTTTGCTTTAAATGCAAGAAGCTTCAGCTGTCCCTTTGCAAACTGTGGTAAAAGTCTGAATCTTTTCAAGGCGTTTTCATCAAGGTTACGCCAATCTTCAAATGTATGAATTCCCAGGTCATAACATAGCACATTGAAACAGTCTGCTAGGTTGTTTTCTGCCAAAATAACATAAATCTTGTCCAGCTCTGTGAGGTCATCAAGTTGAAGTTGTGAACAGGCCTGGATGAAAGAAAAATATCTTCAACACAGAAATTTCATGGTAGGTAACCATTAACTTTCATGTGCCTTCTTCCTTATGGGCTCCCGAGCTCAAATATTATAGAGGATCATGAGGTTTCACTGATGGAGACACTATTACAACAGGGTTCTCCCTAGTTTTCAGTGCAACAGGTAATGGCACCTTTTCAAACCGGTAAAGCAATTGGTCAATGTTGGACGTTCTGCAAAGGATAAGCGACTTTTGAGCGTTTGCAGGTGGTAATAAGTGCTCTTACAACCGGTAAATTTCACCGGTTACCGCCTGATAAGGAGAACCCTGTTACAACTGCTGACACTGGGCTTGCCCTTCAAGGAATGCAATGATAACTAAACTCCATTAGCAATATATTAAAAAGGACAACAATAATGACACTGCGATAGTAAGCTTTTTGCTGAACAGTCCACCATAATAAAATTATTATTGGATTTTAGAAGACAGTCTCTTACTGGATGGATTTATTTGCCTTCAAATTGAAGTCAAATGGCCCGGATTATTAAGCTGTCCTTACTTCTTTTTGTTTTTTTCTAATAAACAACCAAACATTCAAGAGTCAGTGTCTTTTTTAGTAATGAACAAAAAGCGTTCACTAAGGCTACAATCCCGGACAAAAGTCTTGGGACACTTGAGCTAACATGGTTTAATATGAACATTGTGTTGAGGCCCTCGATCTATCATACAGTCCCCCCTCCCCCTTTTCACTGTTGATTGGAATCTGGGTAACATTTAGAAATGCTGCAGTTTGTTTCAACATTGCTTGGAGGAGGGAGAAGGGGCACTTGAGAGGCATTGGAGAATGCAGTTCATAATCCTGGGTGTCCTGTGGTCTCAAGGCTGAACTTTTTGGAGAGTTTTTCATTGATGTGCACCTTGTGGTTTTCGTAGCATGCCTGAGCATCGTAAAGCCGATATCTAAAGACTCTCTCAAGGTTTTCAAAGTAGTGCAGTAAAGTTAAGGAAGGCATGACACTTACTTAACGTGACCTGTCGAACTAAAAGTTGACAAGTAGATCAGTTACTCAGCTGATACAAATCAAAAGTATTGTTGCTTAAACAAAAGTGCAAATATGTTGTTTGTAAACGTGTTGCATATGTTGTAGTTCTTTTTAAACCAGTTCAAAATTTTTGAACCTGTCCATTTTTTTCTAAACCATTTTCATTTTTTTATACCACCACCCAGGTTAGGATTGCTTAGGGACACTGCCCCCATTTTAGGAATTAGAGTTAAGCTTTCAATTTAGTGTTAGGGTTATGCACTGTCTTATTTGAAACAGTTAGCATTCCAGGAAGTGTACGACTACTGCAGACCACATACTGCAGATTGTCCACAACTAGCGCTGATAAACAGTATTTAACTCTAAGCACCAAGCCAAGGAGCTGGGGAAATTGATTCATTATAACGAGGGTTCACTATACCGAGAACCTCAAAATAACAAATTTGTGGATAAATGACCAAAATTTTCGGTATAATTAATACTTGTTTTTTAATTGTGCTACCCAGCATTTCAGGATCTGAACGTAACCACACACTAAAGCATCAAGCTGTATAGCATGTGTTGTGTTGTGTAGGGGCTCACATACTCAACGTTAAAAGGCAGCAGGGATGTAACAGCAGTGAGAACACTCGCGAGCCTCCCACCAATGTGGCCTTGGTTTGAATCCCAGACTCGTTTTCAAATTGGATTGAGTTTGTTGGTTCTCCACTCTGCTCCGAGAGGTTTTCTCTGAGTATTCCAGTTTTCCCCTTTCCTCAAAAAACCAACCTACAATTTGATGTGTGTTGATTTTTTAAATTTGATTCCTGTACAGCGTCCCGGCTCATTATCCTCTAATTCAGTGTGTTTGCTACCCTGCGAGCAGTTGGTTTTTCCTACGTTTCCCGAGAGAGAAACCACTGCGAGCAACTGTTAGTTTCTTTGAGTGAGCTGCCGTCAAGCGCCAAGGACGAATAAATTAAATTTAAACCAGTAAAACGAGTTAAAACTTGTTTTGGCGCTTGCACGGGCGTTCAGCTACATAACTGCTGCGTTTGGGCGAGCCTGAAGTGTAGTGATTTCCCGCAAAATAAAACGAAGTGATGTCAAATACATCATGTGGGGTGTGATGTACTTCGCACATGCTCAATGGAAAATCAAACGGTTGCTTGCAGTGGTTTCTCTCTTGGACAAGCGTAGGAGAAACCAACTGCTTGCAGGGTATGTGTTCGCTTGTTGTTTGATCTTTTCCCCTCCCTTCCACCAGTAAGTATAGACTGGTGGTGCCATTACCATGTCTGCCACCCTGCTGTGTGAGGACATGCACATCCAGCATACCGTGAACACCCGCAGATAAGCCGCACCTTTTTTTCCAAAAATCATCACAAGAGATCGGGGGTGCAGCTTATCTGCCGGAAAATTTGAAAAAGGCTGCTTCCGGTGTCCAGTTTTCCATCTTCGCGTCCGATCTTTAGAATGCCTGGTTACTAAGCTAAGAACATTCCGGTCACGTTCTTGTTGTAATGGAAAAATATATGGAAAAACTGTGTTGAATAAATTCCTGTCGACAAATACCAGGAAAATATCAATCATATGTCAAAGTTGTTAGAAACAATGTTCATTATATTAAAGTGCTAAAATTGTGGGTAAGACTGAAGTATTTTCTGTTCCAATCTTAATATTGAGTTTACTCGATGAACAGTGGATGAAGAAGACTTCTGAAGACTTGACTTTAGATTTCTTTTGATTTCTTTCAGAAAACTGTTTTTCCAAAATTTGAGCTGCCGCTTATCTGCGGGTGCTTACGGTAACTCTCTAAAACACCCATTTGTAACTACAAGCTCGGAAGGCTGATTATTAAACTCTCGCAATACTGCCACACAATGTATGATTTAAAACACTAACGAGGGAGTACCCATTGTGCAGGGAATTATAATAGTATCATAAAAATTGCCGATAACAGGGGCAGATCCCAATCTCTCTTTTCCTCCCTTGTTGTCGAGAAGAGAGGAAAAGAGAGAGACCCTGGGAACGAGGTTGGGGCGTATCCAGGATTTTTCTTAGGAGGGGTGCACCACTAAGGAATGGTGTCAACTGACTGGTGACGTTTTCTTCTTTTTTGTTTGTTTGCAGAATCCCAGTTGTATTAGAACGCTGCAGGTCTTCTCAGGAAGGAAGGGTGCACACCCCCTGCACCCTCACCCTAGATCCACCCCTGAATATTATTATACATTCAATACTTACAGTTTGCTCTGCCATTTCTTTTGTCTTGGAAAACCTGGCTAAAGGAAAAGCTTTGAACATGCTTTACAGCAAACTTCACAGGAGCTAATTAAAATACAAAAAAGCAATATATACACCTTTAATTGATTGGTTTAAGATATAATACATAGGGATATTTTGCAAGTTGAGTTAAGTACAATGTCCTTTACTTGATTGGATAAACAAAATGACGAGTGACAAGCGATGACAAGCTAAATGCTCAGGCTTTGCAAAGCATTTAAAACAATAATATTTCTTTTATTGAAAAACTCCAGTTTCATCTGTATTTGCCCTGTTCTAAACCGGTCAAAACAGGGACACAACAACAAATTACCGTCTCGTATTTTACATGTTCTCTTGACCAAATACGGTAAAATGGCATAATAGTGGAATAATAAATTATTGAAAAATGTATAGACCCTGGAAATACATATAAATGATGCATTGAATGGCTGATGTGTGCAATCAAATGGAGCTAACCAACATGCAACATCCCTTCTTATCCCTCGTATTATTATTGTGATTTTTTTCTCTTATTTTAAATTTATATAAGATAAAAATATCGGAAATAATAATCGTATAATTTGCAAAGCGCCGCAGAGTCAAAAGACGTCTATTGCCACTGTTATTGTTTTCATAAAACATAGAAGCATAAATCAGTAGCGACCTATTTTGATGTTCAGCACTTGCTCTTACTACCTCCCTCCCGTTTTATCGCTTGCCACGCTGCGAAGGTCATAAGAAAGAGCAAATCGCGATATCCGATTTGGAAAATATTGTCTCACGAAAATTTTACGTGCGCTGACAAAAATGCAAGCGTAGTATGCCTAAAACACTCTAACTGTACGCTCATATAATTAATAAGTAACCAATCAACAAACTCGAAAGCAAATTACGAACCGATCAAACGATATATGTGCACATAAGTCTATTATTAACCTTTTGGGATACATCAAAAACTTCGACAATAATATGATTAGGATGAAGATTCATTTACCTGACTTCTTAGTCTGAGATGTCTGCTACAATCTGATACCGTGGGTGGCCATAATTTCCGGTTGCTTCCAAACCTATGCAGTATCGAACAGGCGCTCACAAGTCTTGCATCACATGATCGAATTTGTCCAATCAGGTGTTATGTGCGTGGCCCTACGTGCGTCCTGCGATCCTTGATCGTTCTTTCTCAATCTTGAGAGATTTCGCCGGTTGTGTCTTCCTATCGTGACGGAGTGTTGGTAACTTTTGTCGAACACTCACCTTGGAACATTTAGAGTAAGTAGTAAGTTAACTCTGTGATATTTCGTTTTACTTTCTGATCCTTATTTATGTCTAGGTCAAACAGTTGGCATAGGGAAAGATGCTTGTTCGCTTCGATATTAGAATTGGGATGGCGTTCACTCGATCGAGCGGCGTCTCTCGCGTTTGTCTCGATTATTTCTCGATCGATGGGCTGTATTCAAGAAATTTAAACCAGCGTTTACCTTTGGTATCTATCACAATCGAAGGTTTGAATTTTTCTTCGCGTAACTTCGACTCTTGACCGGCAAAAACGGAAAACGTGAGTGGTCACGTGGCTTATCAACTGGAAGAAACTTTTAAAAAAGTTTTCTTGTTCGTAGCTTGCTTCGATTGGTTGCAAATAATTCTTGATTTCCTCGTATTTAGTTTGTCGACTTTCTGGCACATTTCAGATTTAAACTTTTCAAAAATCGTGGCAATTGTTTCACATATTGCATTCCTTCTTGCGATTAATTAATTCCGAGTTCTACAATGTCCTGTACAAGTCGCTCGTAAGTGAACAAGATTGCCATGGTATTTGAGGAATTCTGACGTAAGCTCGTGTTGAAATCAATGTAAAACACTTCTTAGTTTGCGGTAAGGAAACAAAAGGAACTCGCTGATCGTTGAAAACTTCAGATGATTTCAATATTATTTGTATTTAAAGTCAATGGCATAGCTTGCAGAATATCACCAAGTTGATATTACTTTCGTGAAAGCCATTAAATTCCCAGGGAAAATTGTTGAAAATTGAATTTGATACTTCTCTAACCTGAGCTAAATTCTATATAGTTAGCAAGTCCAATAAAACAGCACTTGCGATTTCCTTTAAAATTTTATTTTTGGGGGATAATGTAGACCTTTCTTCACTGACTTCACAGTCCAAGATCATGGTATTTTGTCATAAAATTGTTTGATTAAGTTAAGAACTGGTAATATATAAATAGCAACAACTAGTTTTCTTTTTTCATGAGTCAATATCACATGACAAGGAAGATTACTTTCTTTTGCATTTTATGATTCCTTCCTCTTGGGTGTAAAAGCACCTGCTACTGACCAAGTGTGAGGGTGGTGCTGTTAGCTAGTGCTGATACTGTAGTTTCTTACTTGTAAGGCGCAGCATTTTTTCTCAAAGAAATTGTTTGTTGGTCCCAAATGTGATCTTATACGCGTGTCTTATAGCCGAGTATCTTCTTGCAACCAAACTCGGGCAGGGATGGTTCTTTGATCCTTTGCCGCCATTTTGAATGTTAATCTCGTTCCGGTCTTCCCCTGAATGGAATCCCTAAATGGTGGCCCCACACCTACGTTTGTGATAATGGCCTTCAATTCTTAGTGTTGTACAACAAAACGACCCTCAAGAAAGTACTAATGACAGGATTTAAAGGTGTTTCTCTCAATTCTAGTTGAATTTCCTTCTGCCATTATTCATACGTGCCAACTCTCCCGGATACGGAACAAATCTCCCGGCCTCCCGTACAGGTCATTAAATCTCCCGGATAAAAACGACTCTGAACGTTTCACAGACGTTTCTCCATTCTAGATTGCATCACCAAGTTTAAAAAAATTGATTTTTTCAAACTTGTTTCATTGTTTCTTAATGCATTTCTTCATCTCTGAGTAATAGAACTAAACATAATGGGGAGTGGGTAGGTTGATCGAGGGGGGAGGGGTGGGGAGACCGGATGGAAAAAATCTCCAGATTTTAGATCTTCATAGGTTGGCACCTCTGATTATTCTTAACTTTAGCTACAATCTTCAGATGAGAGCATAACTTGCGATGAGTTGTACCATATTTGAGATGCATCATATAATCTAGTATTTTATGAGATTTTCAGTTTGTGACATAAATGCCATCAAGTTTGAAAGTTAAAGGTGCATC
This sequence comes from Montipora capitata, assembly GCA_949126865.1. Lineage (NCBI taxonomy): Eukaryota > Metazoa > Cnidaria > Anthozoa > Scleractinia > Acroporidae > Montipora > Montipora capitata. The sequence goes on along the minus strand of OX421450.1, from coordinate 12,505,868 downwards.
TTATAACCGAGTGCACCTTGTATCCGAAAAACTACGGTATTTTCTCCAACCTAAGTTGCAATATAAATGGGAAATGCAAGTTGTTTTAACTAGTAGCTTAGACAAAACATAGTCAAACTATAGACACTGCACCTATTGTTTCATCATTGGGCACATACATTCAAACCTTTTCTTAAGGTCACCTCTCTGTTACAGACAGTTTCCTGTGTCCCGAAAAAATTCTCAAACATTTTAGTTAAAAAGACCTCCATAGTACGGCCCCTCTAATACAGACAGCTGACACTGAATCTTGTCCCCAGAGAGCAAAGTCATATAAACTTAACCTCTTTATTATGGACACTCCAGTTACTCGGTGTTGTCTTGACATATATAGTTTCGTGAATGAGTTTGTGATTACCCTAGCATCAACGCATTATTTGCTCATCTTTAACTTCTACCACTTATAAACATATTGGACAAGACTAGAATTAAGTTGACGCAAAAGCGTGAGGTGAGGCCATAAGGTCACATTCACCTTACTGCTGAGAAAATCAACACCAACGAAGTAAAAATACTATTATCAAGATGACCTATTTTCTTGGAAGAAAAAACATCACACAGCAGTATAGAGATCCAAATCTAAAGTCTCACAGAACAAAACCCATTGCGAAATGAAATCTTACAGGAACCGCCTAAAATGGGGGGCCATTCAAATATGTACTCAAGAGAGCAAAATTATGACAAGGGCAAAGGAACCTAACCAAGTTACCTAACCTTGGAGGCAGTGTGGCCTAGTGGTTAGGGTATTTGCCTTGAAATCCCAGGTTCAAGGCCGGCTCTGGCCACTCGTTGAATTTGATCCTGGTATTTCCTGGTTCAACTTCTCAGCTGCACTTGTAAATAGCCAACTGGTTTGCCTCCGGCCAGTTGGGATTGTTAACAGTTGTAGTTGTTGTGTTCTGTTGTTACATTGGCCCTGAAAAGCCCCTATGGGGAGCGGTCAATTAAGTATGTATGTATGTATGTACCATGTACAAGGGAGTTGTGTAGGGCTGTCAACCCCATTTAACACACTTTTAAACTATGGAGAGACGTTTTTCAGAAGTGTTCTTTTAGAATTTTTTTAAGGTGCAGCATTGCCTTGTAGTTCCTTTTGTTTCAGATCACTGATTCATATAAAGAATTTACTGTAACAGATGTACAATCTGTCTGAATATCGTACATTAGTTACTTTAGATACACTGGACCTATCGTTAGTTACTGAACACTTAAACTGTCTGTGAACTCTTAAAAATGATGTCATTGTGGTGACCTCTATAATATGGACACCTCCCTAAGACGGACACTTTGATCTGTTTCTTTAGTGTCCGTATTAGAGAGGTTCGACTGTATATCTTAGAGATATAATGATTGATGTTGACGTGTGTCTCACAGATGGCAAAGGTAGCTACCAGTGAGAAGAAGCTCCATTTTGTGGAGAACTTTGCCCTCAGCGGTGCAGCTGCTATTATTTCTAAAACTGCTGCAGCGCCAATCGAGCGAGTGAAGCTGCTTGTTCAGAATCAAGATGAGATGTTGAAGGCTGGGCGTCTGGATACCCCTTACAAGGGAGTCATTGACTGTACTACGAGAACATATCGGTCAGAAGGCTTCGTGGCATTTTGGAGAGGTGAGCTAAAGTGGAAAGAAATCCCTATGAAGGGTTTAAAATTTTAAAACTGTTTCTTGGAAAATCGCTGTTTACAGATCATTGTCATTGTCATGGTCATTGAACACTTGGTTTCCGAGTTCTTATTGAAATAAAGATGATTATGATGATGGTAACATAGGAATAATTATAGTAATTATAAGTCAACTTTGACTCTGTAGCTGGGTGACAAAAAGCAGTTGTTATTCACAGTCATGTTCACATAACTCATTACCATAAAAATTTAACTTAAAGATTTGTTTTGAAAAACAGCTCAATTGATCTTGCCAATGCTGGAGAAATTGGTGGAGTTTGCAACTTTTTCCAAGGCCTGCTGGCTGATCAACATTCAGAATTTGGAATTGTCTGTTTCAGGCAATGGTAAATTATAAAAACTGAGTGCCAAAAGGAACAGCTATCTGAGAAGTCTGAGAAAATAATGATAACTAAACTGAACATGTACTTCGATTGTTATTTCCCCTTGTGGTAGGAGAAAGCTCTTGCCATTACATGTTCTTGTAAAGCAAATATTGTAATCGGAAAATACATCTGTAGTCACAGTAAAAGCCCTGTGCTTAGGCCTTAGGGGGATTTTAATATTACATGTATTTTTAACATTAACATTGGTTTAAGAATGAAACTAATGTAAAAAAGGGGGCTTCAGGGGATTTTAGCAGCTGTTATAAATACCAAAGAAAGACTAACCACAGGTTTTAGTATATTTCATTTGTCAGCAATCATTTGTTAAAACATTTTCCGCAATAATCGATTATTTTGTTCTTGACCCATAATAGATTGTCGGATCACTTAAAATTTACGCTCAGTGATTGATTAATAATTAATGATCGGGACACAACCAATCTGTTCAGCACAGGTATTGAAGAAGAAGAATTGTTGTGTAGGTGTTCTTTTTTAAAAGTCGTTAACACTTTGTTTCTATCTTTAGGTAACCTTGCAAACTGCATCCGTTATTTCCCAACCCAAGCCTTGAACTTTGCTTTCAAGGATACGATAAAGGCCCTTTTTAAACCAAAGAAAACAGATACCTATTCTCTCAAGTTTGGCAAGAACATCGCATCTGGCGGAGCTGCTGGAGCCATGTCACTGTTGTTTGTATATTCTCTGGATTACTGCCGAACCAGATTGGCCAATGACGCAAAGGCAGGTTCCAAAGGTGGCGAGAGACAGTTCAATGGTATCGTTGATGTTTACCGTAAGACTCTCAAGTCAGATGGTATTGCTGGTCTTTACAGAGGTTTCGTCATCTCCTGCGTTGGCATTATTGTATACCGAGGCTTCTACTTTGGCCTTTACGACACCCTCAAGCCCCTCTTGTTAGGTGAAGATGCTGGTCTGCTTATCTCATTTGTCCTGGGATATGGTGTCACTGTTTCTGCTGGTCTCATGTCCTACCCTATTGATACCATCCGTCGACGTATGATGATGACATCTGGAGAGGCTGTCAAGTACAAGGGCTCCATCGATTGTACTGTCCAAATCATCAAGAATGAAGGTTTTATGTCGCTGATGAAGGGTGCTGGAGCTAACATTCTGCGCGGAATGGCAGGTGCTGGTGTTCTTGCTGGATTCGACAAGTTCAAGGAGCTGTATGTCAGCTTCCGCTTTAAGGATGACTAGATCAGTATGTTGCTGCTTTTGTAGGCACTGAATTTCTTAGTATTATATTTTTCCTATTTTTGCAGCTAGGACAGTAATGTGCCGCAAAACAACTCAAATTTTGGGCTCTTCTGCAGTACTTCTGTCTCTGTTTGTGCCTTCATTTACAACCTAATGTCATGCAACGTGTAATGTGTTTGGTGTTGTGTGTACAAAGATGAAACCTGTCTCTTGTAATGGAATGGATTTGACTAAATAACTTTTAGTTAAATTAAAGAATTCATTCAAACATATCATTCAATAATCCTGCTAATCCCAGGGTCTTTTGTGACGTAATTTTAAGAGAAAACCATGGTACTCTGGTGATGGAGTGCTTGCCCTTTGATCAAAAGGCAGGGTCCTTTTCACGGGCTGTTGTGTGAAGGAAAAGAAAGTTGTAACTGGTTAGAATCAGTTTTTGCTGAAAGAATAAATGAGATGTTGCGTACCATAGTTTTATGTGTGAACCTCAAATTCCCACTACACTAGTAAGCAAGTAAATTACGTAACCAAGCTTTTCAGTTTGTCATCCAGTAACCGTGTTAGTTTGCATGCCACCCTAAGCTAAAAAGCCAACTCAAAAATCGTGTATTAACCACACCCGATTGGTGCCGGCTTCCTGAAGATTTAGCTCCGTGTTGTACGTACATCCAATTCCATATGAAAACATGCACTCTCGAACTTTAATTGAACGAGTACAAAGATCGAGTTGCTACCGTACAAAGATGGTGCTCTAAAACAACTTTCCAATATTTTTTCTCTCGTCTAACCGTTTGTGTTAAGCTGGTTAGGGTTCCCACGTTCGCTTTTGCGTCCTCTCAAAAGAATGAATGCCACAGACGTTTCTAGAGTTGTCTCGTCACTGAAGCGAATCGAAGATTTGAGACGGCCGCAGCTTGCGTAGCAAACGAGCGTTTTGTACGATTTTTCGATACGTTGGCGGCGTAAAAACTTTTCAGTCTCTTTTTTTGTCTCACCTCATTTTTTCGCGCGACCAAAACATCGAACGGAGGAAAAAACAACGGATAAATTACGTGATTAACAAACGCTCATTGCGACGCTTTTGCGGCTTTCCGAGTTTTGCGCCGATCAAATCGAAACTTCAACATGCCGCCCCCCCCTCCCGGGCAAACCCCGGAAGGTGGGAAATTGGACCTTTCCCTCGGTGGGGTGGGGAAAATTGAACCGGAAGTGCCAGCTTTCAAATTATTTTTCGGGCGCCGAAGTCGCTAACAGGTTAAACACGTGTTTGGACAAGATGGAATAATTTTTTTTTGAGGGAGAGATATAGCATTTGTGAGCGATTGGCTTACAAAAAAAAGTTCTTGAAAAGGTGCCCTTAAAGGAAGGTCTTCAAAGGAATTTTGGGTGCGTAATAGAGGTTTTGCACGGCAACCATGTTGCATGGCAGGAACAATTATAATGTTTTGCATTAGAAAGAACATTTGTTCCCATAGGAAAAAGAATCTATTGTTCCTGCCATGCAACATGGATGCAGTGCAAAACCTCTATTGGTCTTTGTCATACTTTAGAGTGAATACGAAACATGTTTTGGCATGTTTATACACAAGATTTATTAAAGACAGGACAGGAGCCGATGACGATCGTCCTTTAGTAGGGTTTGACAGACAAATCCGACGATAGGGTAGGGCATTTGAGCACCATTTTGGCCCTAGGGGGCGGGAATTTCGACTATCCAGTCTTCAAAAGTTCAAATTCCCGGGGTTTGCCAAGTGGGGGAAGGGGATGTTGAAGTTTCTAGTTGATCGGCGCATTTCCTTGGTTTACTCAACGACCAGGAGTTGTCATGTCAAGGGTGGAGTTGTTCGGAAGGTTGAAATGGTGCGCAAACTAAACTTACTTCTGTCACTTCCTATATAACGTCAATCAACTTGCTCCGATGAAGGGCTAACGTTCGAAACGTTAGCCAATTCGGTCTTTTCACTGTGGCAACTCGACCTTTTCGATTAACTCGTTTAATGATACAAAACTGAGTTTATGAACTTGGTTGATAGGGTAAATTGACCAAAGTAAAGAAAGTTGACGTTTGGAGAGTTAACCCTTCGCTCTGACTGTGGTCAATTGACCATTTTCGAATTCTCACGGCTGGACTGGATCTATCATGGAATGGAGGCTAATGCGGGCAAGTCTTTTCAAATGCAAATTAATTTGCCCGCATTAGCCTCCATTTCATGCTAGATCCAGTCCAACCGTTAGAATACGAAACTGGCCTATTTACTGTACCAATCCAGTTGACAACCCCATTTCTGTGTTTCACTTCCCTACCAACACAGCACCACACAGGGGCGGATAACGGGGGAGGGTGTAGGGGTTGCACACCCCCAAGATGACCTACGGCTTTCTAAGACAACTGGTATTGTGCAAAAAAAAAAAACCGTCACCAGTGAGCTACGCTTTGCCACAGTGGTGCACCCAACCAAAGAACAATCCTGGGATCCGCCCCTTCTACAGTTTCTTTAGAAACTACACCTCCTTTATTATTGCATTCTTACGCCATTTTGCCATATTTGGTCAAAAGAACGTGCAAAATATGAGACGGTTTAGAACAGAGCAGATAAGGACGGAGCGAGAGTTTCGCAATGAAAGAAATTGTTTTCAACATGATGCAGACTGAGAATGTAGAGAATTTGGTTTGTGATCGCTTGTCACTCGTCATTTCGTATATCCAGTCAAATGTCTTTTGTGCTGTTTACATCGTTCGCACGCGCCCTGATGATGCTTTCTTTTAAAACACTCTTACCAAATAAAATTGAAGCAAAATAACACATTTTGTAGTGGAATAATAAATCTCTTATTTGATGATTTAACATATAACACTCGCGGACAATTTGCTTATTGCTCGTATACTACGCAACTCGCAAAATACCCGCGAGTATAATATGTTAAACCATCGAATAAGATGCATTTATCCATTTTGGGACAAAACCGAACTTCCCTGATTTACTCTCGGATCCCGCCGACGCAGTAATATAGCTTCTTTTTAATAACCGAACGTTTACCAGAAAACAAAACGGTGTTTGCATCAGGAAGACAAAATATTAGAATTGTTTATTCAAATTCCCCAAGTACCGCCATTTATCATACCCTTAATTCAAACACGATCATGCTAAAAGCAAAATGCTCTCGTGGGGTCGTCTTAAATAATTGTGGCACACGTGAAGTTTGAAAACAAAGGTAAGCGGTTCTGAATTTCATTTCTTTCGGATACAAACGATTTCTTTGAAAAGAAAAAAATGTAAGCCTGGTTTAGATTGTAAACTTTGATTTGCGTTAAATTATTAATTTAATTTACAGTGTCCCCGATTAGTGCTCTACAGCGCTAGAAGAGTAGATACTTAAATAACGTCCCTTTACTTTCCTTTCAATTTCATTTCCTGTGATGTGATTTAAAGTTCACTTTATTGTCAACAATTCGCAACTCAGTATTCCCAAAAAACTTGTGCCAATTTCCCACTGTAGAAGAGAAAACTATAATTCCTAATTTTTCTTTCGCGTCCCAACTGTTATCTCAATGTTTTGAAGGGGACAGAAACGAAATGCAGTAGCTTTCCAGACGTCGTGGTGTACGATTGGGTAACGAAACAGTGATACAACAGAAACAATGTATCCAGCCCTGATAACAAAAGAGGGACCGATGAAAACAGCAGTCTGAAATTGGTCCAGAATTACTCGAAATATGCCATTCTTCAACGTTTACTTCAACTTCTTTTAGAACGCTATTTCGTGCAAACTTAATATTCCGGAAAGTGACTTGAAGATAGAAATGGCGTTTTTCTATCAATTCTAATCTCGCTCAACGCGAACGGTGAACCCCCCAATGCACGGGTGGAATTTGTCGTCCTGGGGCGTCTCTCCAGGGAGCAGGGGTGGCCCAGTGGTGAGAGCACTCGCCTTCCACCACTGTGGCCCGGATCGATTCCCGGATTCGATGCCATATGTGGGTTGATGTAATGAGCCAGTGAAGGGGACGATAAAATAGTTCCTTGGACACGAACGAAAGAAAAACAGAAGAATTAAAGCCCAAGGCTAAATTGAACCTACGACATCCCTAACACCAATCGCAAGGGCGGAACTAGGGGGAGGATACAGGAGGTGCGCAGCCCCTTCCTCCCCCCCCCCCCCCCCCCGAGATGAACTGCGGCTGTCACCCACTCCTAAGAAAAATCCTGGATCTGCCCCTGAGTCGTATGTCTTGTTGTCCTCAATCCGAGCAACTAGGCTATCGTAACGGTACTGAGTGGCTTCATAGCTCAGTTGGAAGAGCATTGAACCGGCATCGCAGAGGTCACGGATTCGGATCCCGTTGAAGTCGCCTAAATTTTTCAGGTGTCTGTAAGAGAGAATTATTATATAAGGGAGTTTTGAAGCATCCGACGTTTTTGAGCCGCGGACGGAAACCGCAAGTGAGCTGTTTTCCCTTGTCTCGTCACTACCACATTTATATTGCTAAGTATCTTTTCATTAGAGATGACTAGGTTAAAAATCTGGGAGACACTACTGTCCTGGCATGTGAAATGTTCATTTCCAGTAAGCGTCCGCGATTTTGTTGAACAGCGATGAAATTGAAACCGTTTGCTCTTCCCTTCCAACTGTGTTGAAACATGTTGAATCGATGTTGAATGAGTTCAGAAGCGTTTAAACTTTGCTTCAACAACCATTCAACATTTCGTTTGTTATCGCAAATGTCGAATGAAGTTGAAGCCGATTTGTCCCCCTCTCTCAACATAGTTGGGTATGCGCGTGCGCACCAATCGGTCTCTCAATGACGTATCAATGTCCCCCTCCATAGTAATAACTAAAATTGTCCAAAAGTGCGAGGATCACTTCTAAATTTCGTTTTTCAGTTCTTTTTTCAGATGAAGTTGGCGTATCCTCGTCGTTGTACTGATTGAGTTCCCTATAGCGATATTTCTTGTTTACAAACATTGACGTCCCATTTCTTTTGATATTCAAATTTGCCAACCAAGGAACAAAGGAAGTCATTCTTTCAACAGCCAATTGGGTTCTGGTTGGCATATTAATAACACTAGGTGACGTCACGAGAACATCGCTGTTCTATTCTGGACATAAGTGCATCCAGAGTTGCTTGAGAACTTGCCTTAGTTGATCCGAAGGGGTGAAAAGAGCACCCTGATCGGTTACTCATCATTTGGCAGTTTAGATGACACTTGTATGCAGGATAGTGTGATTTGTTCGGTGGAAAGCGCTACCACTCTGTCAGCAACCAAGCCCTAACATTTTGTCACCTTACACGGCTTTTCTTCTACCTCTCTCAAAAACCTACAATCTTGCCATTTGACTACGTGTTTTCCACATAACAATATTTCTCAACGAGGTCATTTCGCATGATAAGCTTATTACGTAAAGCCTGTTGTAATTGACCACACGTTGCATCGGGCGCCTGGTTCCTTTTCCAGGTAATCAGCATCTCGTAACATTGCTCATATACATCGCTTGATTTGTTTACTTCAATCTGATCCAGGAAAGCATCTTCTAAGCCCAAAAGGCGTCCAATCACCTTCCATCTGTGACAAGGGATTTCATCCGCTAGGTGTAAAACATTTATGTCCCTTGCCTTTGCAAGCGTGCGGCCATTTTCCGCAGGCATTTGCTAAAAAAAAAAAAAAGTAATAATTTGGTGATGCTGATGACTACAGTGATGACGATAAAGATGTAACGTGACATGAAGATGATAATGACGATCACTGATTCACTCATAGCCTACGTTTATCCGTACCCTCCCCCCGAAAGAAAAACCTCATCCTTTTTTTTTTCGGGGGGAGGGTAAGGCTACACGTAGGGTAATTCACGCTTCACGTTTCGTCCCACCCAACGGTCAAATCCATGGAAGCACCGTTAGGTGCAGCAAAATGGGACGTCGCGCAAAGGTCAAGTGCAAACTATCGCCAACTCCACATTTCGTTCGAATTTGTATAAGCCCAAGGGAGAGGTCTGTTGGAGGTTCAATGAGCTATAGGTAAGGAAAGTAAGACAGGGAATAGTAAACCATTTTTAACCCTACATCCTCCGCTCCGCTATCCGCTCAAGGCACGCCCAAGCTAAGTTATGGGAGATATACTATAAAGCGCCTTTTTCGATGTATCTTAAATTCTACACGATAAGTTTTTGTCATACTCTCTAAGAAGTTAAAGAATTTAGGGAGATTTGCAACAAAGAAATAAAAACGGTAGGTCACCCACTCAGTTTTTCAGACAATTTTCAAAAACTGAAATTTAGAGGGCCTTTTTGTGGACTTGGCGTGTTGCCATGGTAACCGAAATGACGTCGTAAGTACCCTTAAAGTATTACTCAACAATAGAGTTGAAAAGATATTTATAGTTTGCCTACACTATGAAATATCCTTCTTTGGTATCTTTCATCGTTTCACAAACACTTTAGCAACGAAAAACCCTTTCGAGCCTCCTCAAATACCCCAATAAAGGCATTTAGAAGGAGGGGTAACTAACACTAGGTATTGTTTCCCCATGAGACCAAGGGTTCAGGGGTGACGCAAGCTCGCGTTTCACGGAGAAAATGGGCCTTAATCACACGGCGGCCATGTTGAGTCCCGAGGGATTGAAAATTTTTGTTTCGTTCGACCGAAACTCGTTCCCAAACATTTCCACTCGAGGCTCGGGGTGCGACATCTATTGTCTATGGGCAATATGGCCGCCACCCGAATAAGGCCCATAGGAGTGAAAATACTCTTTTGAGACCTATTAGGTCGGAAAAAAGCGTTCATTCCGCTTTTCATTCTTTTCCCAGTAAGTGAATAAAGAACAAACAAGCGAATAAACGAAAATACGAAAAAAAAGGTTTGATTATTTTGGAGCTAAAATCTCACACAGTCCACTGACCGACGGCAAATTCGTATCAAGGCCTCTCACGAGCATTGGTTCTCAGATCACCTCGGCAAAATTCGTTTTCGGAACAAGTCTTCGCTTGAAAGACCCTATTCCAGAATTATAAGTCTAGACAGAATAATCCCCAAAGAATGCGCCCTAATTATGACTATGATTTTATGGCAGTTACCTCGGATGTGACACTGAGCGGATACCACCTGTGCAACCCTTTCAATGTGAATCTGGAGCCATCTCCAACTTGATCTGGACAGGTCATCAAGGTGTTGGGCTCAACGTTGGTAATAGGTAGCAGGTGCTGAAAGTCCTGATCAGAGCAGGAAGAGGACGTATGCCGCTTACACGCCAAGCACGTGACACAAACTTCATAATGGACATTACCAAGCCAGTGCCACTGTTTGCATAAGTTCTCCAGTTCTTCCTCGATCGAAGATCTCACTTTAACAGGGAGAGTATTTTCAGTGACTTGTCGGCGGTCTGTTGAAGCAGCTTGGTGAGATCTCAGAGTTAACCTAATGCTCCGCTTGCTACAAAGAAGAAGTACATCAAATTCGCTCCTCTTTCCGAGGATAAAGCGGACTCCATTGCAGAATAACTTGGGAGATTTTGTGCACTCCAGCTCCGCAAATCGGCCAATCAGACGAGAAACAAGCTGGGCAAACAAGCCGTGGGGAACGAATCCATCGCAGAATCTGAACTCTAGAGGACATGGGTCGGTATCCTGTGGCGTCAGATCCCACAGGTTTCCTGGTGAGACGCGCAGTTGTGCAGGAACAAAGTACTTGAGCTCGCTGCTGAGGACGTCACTGGACTCATTCGATTCTGGGTGTACATGAAATTTTGCCAGAAGGCCGTACTTCTCCATCATATCAAGGACATCTTGTTGTAACGACCTCCCATCAAATCCGTTATCGTGGTTTTCAAATACTCTATTTACCAGCTGCATACGCAAAACGCCTGTGTCTTGAAGTTCCTCCCAAAGTTGTCGATCAACGGCATCCTTAAATGAAAAGTCAAATAATTACTTACAAGAACTGAGCGGTTTTCAGTTTTTTCGAAAGTAACACCAGGATTCCATTGTGATTGGCTTAAAAATCTCTTGCATGCAGCATTCTCGACTGGTTACGAGATGCTCATGCGTGTTTTCCCGCCATTAGCGTCGCCTGCACGGATTCCTGACGTCATGATGGCTCATTTGATTGCCTGCGGGTCTGTTCTGATTCGCTAATACACTAACTTTCGCATGGCCAACTTAAAACTACCATTCTTCACAGGGAGACTGACTTCAATAAGGAAATCAGTTTCATACTACAAATTGCTACTTGTGGACACTTCGTTGATTTTTTATCTGTTGCCGAAATAAACTCTACCAGAAAAGAAAGGGCCCATTTTTATGAAACCCCTTCGAGGCGCAGAAGTTTTGGTGCGAAATTCATAACCAAAATGAAGCGTCCTAATGCATACCAGTCACAATGTTCGATCATTGTGGATTTAGCTTTGCAAGCTTGATGATTTAGCGGCTACACCAAGAGAGACTGAAGCGCCACAGAAATTTCCTAGTAGAAAATATTTTGGGGAAATCATTTAAAAACTGCCCTTACAATTTCGTTTCAGTTCACGGCGTTGTTTCGAAGGTTGAAAATGCCAAAAAAGACAAACCTGTTCTCGATAAGGACAGATTGTGATGAGACTCTTGAAGATATTGATCAGCCACTGACTATCAATGACCACAGTGTCTTTGAATCGTACAATGACACCCAGATCATGATAGTAATTCAACATGGCTTCCAACTGCTTATCATCCTCGATGAAGCACTCCTGCCTGGCAACATCACGGACTTCGTCCAAAGTCAAGTGAAACCTTCCAGCAGCTGACTTCTTCACCGTTTTCTCAAAGTTAAACCACTTCACGGGGAGATCAGCACACGAGCTCAACCCAGAAGACAGGACGTCTTGCACTCTGGCCTGTATAGCTTTAATATCGGTTGAGTTGGATGACTGTGTGTTGTCGACTCTGTAAAACTCCAGCACGTGCCCTTGGTATGTTTTTCCTTTCAAGTTCGCGATGATCTCGGACTCCACTTCTTTCACTTTAGCAGGCGAAACTTTGTCCGCGTGTGTACCAACCACAAGAACTGGAGGAGGAAGGCAGCGAAGCTTCTTTTTACAAGTTTCCGCAAACGAGCGACTTTTCGAGGGTTGACGAATGCTGTGAATAGACACCAACCACGACAATAGCATATCCAAGTTAGTCTCACGTGTAACGTTTTCCAGTGGCACTGTAGAATCTCCGTGCCTAAACGATGGTTCAGCCAGACAGTGCAGGTCTTTGCTCATGTTGTGGACCAACAGATACACGGCTCGGTGCGAAAAGAATATTGGATGTGTGACGTAATACAGGTATTGTCCAGCGAAGTCCCAAATATCAAGAACTGTTTCCGATGCATTATTGTCTTCGTTTGGGACACTTGGATGCCTTAAGCACTCTGTAACAAGTGGTGTTAGTTCTTTTGGTATTGCAATCTTAGATTTTTTTGTAGGGGGTACCTTCCGCCGATCATCACCCGAGTCCTCGACGGGGAAAGGAATGTTTTCTTGTGTTGTTGAAGATGGTGGCATATCGCGAAAAAGAGTCTGGGATGTTCCACCAAGCTGTTAAGAGAGGGACACACAAATCATGTAACGATTGTAATCACTTACAATTTTTTGCAAACATAACAGATCGGCTCGCAGAATCTCCCACCAAAAATTGGCTATAAAGAAGGAGCCGGTATTTTTTTAACCTTTTTTAAAGAGAGGTAGCCTGCGTCGCAGACAGAGTTACATCTCCGGCTGCGCGCACGCTAAAAAGGAGGCGGCAACCACGATTCTGCCTCTCTCCAAACTTACTCCAGCAACAACAATAATAACAATAATAATAATAATAATAATAATAATAATAATAATAATAATAATAATAATAATAATAATAATAATAATAATAACAATAATAATAATAATGGCAAACTACATCAACAACTGTAAAGACAAGAGAGTACAAGTAGTAAGAGCCCATGAAATGGAAAAGATCAGCAAAAACAGGAAATCCTATTTAAGGATGCAAACAGGTACTTAGCAGAATACAACTTAACATGCGATTTCAATAACGCGAACACAGTCCTCAAAGACATCGATGGGAAAACCACTCAAATAAACTCACAAAGCCCACACGCCATAAAAAAACCCTCTACGACAAGCACTGCAAAAGAAATACATAGAGAGCCTGAAAAGAACAGGAATGGCTAGGTGCACTAACGACCAAGCAACTCGAAGACCCTGATATGGCACCGAACGCAAACCAAGTCTTCAGAAAATGGAAAAACAAACCGGACATCGTGTATAGGGTCAACAAAGGCATCAGACAGCAACTCTTACCAACAAGAACTTATCAACAGACAAAACTACAAACACAAGTCCCAAATACGAATTGCAGAATGTACGACTCTCAAACAGAAACAACATCCCATATATTAAGTGGATGCAGCAAGATTGCCCAAAGCCTTTACAAAGCTAGACACGATAGAACGCTGCGGCCAATCTACCACCACCTACTACAGAAATACAACTTCCAAGAGAGTAACAACAAAAAACCTTGGTATATGCAATCAATACCAACAGCTGTCGTAGAAAACGCAAACGCCAAGATTCTATGGAACACTCCCTTTAAACTGGAGAGTGCCCCAGAAAATGGTGTCAACAAGATCGATATAGCCGTATTGGACAAGCAAGGCAAGCCGTGGCTGCTAATCAAAGGCACTGTATGCCACGTAGGAAGGGTCAAGGAAAAAACATCAATGAAGCAAGAAAAGTACATCGCTCTACGGAAAGGAATAAGGAACTTATACAAGGATCACACAGTAACTCAAATCAACGCAGTATTCGACTTCCTTGGGGTGCAGGGATGGCGCAGTGGTGAGAGCACTCGCCTCCCACCAATGTGGCCCGGGTTCGATTCCCAGATCCGGCGTCATATGTGGGTTGAGTTTGTTGGTTCTCTACTCTGCACCGAGAGGTTTTCTCCGGGTATTCCGGTTTCCCCTCCCCTCAAAAACCAACACTTGACTTGATTTACGTTAATTGTTAATTTCAGTTTACAGTGTCCCCAATTAGTGCTCCAGCACTAGAACGACTAGACACTTAAATAAAGTTCCTTTCCTTTCCTTTCCTTTCCTTTCCTAGGCGGTTATTATACGAAAATGGAAAAGAACTTAACGAATATCACAGGAACAGACAAAGAAACTGAATATATTATTATTAAATGCCAAAAGTGGCTCGTTTCACAAAACAATGAGATAGCTAAAAAATTCTATGGGTATATACAGCGATTAAAGCAGTGTTACATGTAACGCAGAAACAACAAAGCATAGCTGTAACCCGCATTGTTGTAGATGAAAATACATTGAAGGAACAAGTAAAGATACCATAATAACAATAATAATAATAATAATAAGAAGAAGAAGAAGAAGAAGAAGAAGAAGAAGAAGAATAACAATAATAATAATAATAATAATAATAATAATAATCCATCTTGCAGAAAAATGAAACTGTCATCCACATTGTGGGTGGATGCCCCAAAGTGGCTCAGTTGGAGTATAGTGAATATATTTACTGTTTATAAACAATTCCTTTGATATTTAAACTTTGCCAACCACAGAACAAAAGAACCTTTGTTTCGACAGCCAACAGATACCTTGTCAGGGCACATTAACGACAATAGGTAACGTAACGGTGAGTACCGCTATAAGAGGAGGCATGACAATATTACGAAGTAATATGTACAATACCTCTGTTGGTTGAATGGCTATTCGTTCCTCACTGTGAGCTTTCTCTTCTTCTGACATTCTTTCATTTTCCTCGGTTTTCTTCTTCATCATGTAATCTGCCACCAGTCTTGCGACACGGCGATCCTCTGGACTGGCAGGTTCTTTGTTGCCAACACAAACAGGCTTCCATTCTACCACTTGTTCCACACTCAATTCAAACTTCAGTGGATTCACCTCTACTACTTCCGTACTGGGTTCATTTGGGTCAAAAGGAAGACCCATCAAAGACTTCTTCAAGCTCGTTTTCCCTGCTCGGTCTTGCCCAATGATCAGCAATCGAGAACGGCAAACTTTCACTTTGCCTTCCAAGAGAGCATCTCTGTAGGCCAACTCTGCTTCGGTTCCACGAGCTCTTATTTCAGCAGGCACTATATGTACGAGAGGAAACAAAATAACAGAGAAATCACTGCTGGGAATCAATACTAAAAACAAAACTCACAAGCCATATGGTAAAGGCCCATGTTTTCTTATAGTACAGTATCAGAAACCCATAAGGGTTGAAACGTGTAACGCGCGTTCACAGCTTCCGAATATTCAGTGCCAACTGATTGGTTGAATGTTTCAGTGCTAAGTACCATATTTGGAAACCACTCGCTCTTGTTGTTCCAAATATGGTACTTAGCAAATTGAATATTCAGAAGCTTGTTTCCCAGCACACAAGGGGCCGTTACACGTTTCAACCCTTATGGGTTTCTGACAGTACTTAAATTCACCAAAGAGGGCCACATTTGAACAAGAAAAAAAGAAAAACAAGGTGTAACGTGCGGTTACAGTTCGAACAAGGAAAGCACAGAATGAAGTCATATTTATAGCCCAGTAGCTAGTAGCTCATTAATGTTCCATGTATAATTTAAAGCTTATTTGTTTTATCTTCTAGAGCAACTTGAGATACACAAGAGAATCTCAATCGATGGTTGGCCAACGATAGACGGACACTTTAAAAGACAGGTCACTGACAAATTATCACAATGTAAATACAAATCTGGAGAAGGAAGAGAATCATCAAAGCCTCTCCACTACTTCAAACAATAACAACGCACTGAAGATGGGAAAAGTATGTTAAATACCTACACTGTAGAATCTAAAATTGGTTGAGGCAGGAAACTTAGGACAGTTAAAGGATGTGATGTAACAAACACATTTATGTGCAGAAATGCACAAATAGGTTCCCAAGCCCAACTTTGATATCTAAGGGTGCGTTTGATGGACCGCAATCCGGAATACAGTTATAGGGATACATGGAATAGAACTTGGAACATGGAATCCTTTTTACAGAGATTCTGATTAAAATTGTCAAAAACCTTGCTAAAATGTTATTTTAAACATATCCTTATTATCCTTCAGTGTTGCGTCAAAACGCCAGACATCCCGTTCTAAATCATCACTCCACGTATTCTTATTCCGGAACAGAGTCCCTCGAACGCACCCTAAGCATTTACAACAATAAACAATTAATGACTGGTCCTGAGGGAAACAGTTCATTTTGTTTCCCGAGAATCTCAATGATTCCCCGAGGCGCAGCCGAATGAAAAAGTGAAATTCGAGGGAAACAAAATGAACTGTTTCCCGAGGGAAAAGTCATTAAATGATTTGTTATATAGCACAAAAAGAAAAACGGCGGTCGTCGGTCAACATTCTCGGGTAACAGTGCACTGTTACCCTCTGATGTCATAGATTTTGCACTGTTGCCCGCTCAGAGACTTTTGGCGGGAAACAGTTTTATTGTTAGATGTCATGTGACCTCAAAGTAAACAATGAGAGCGCACGCTGTTGGGGGAAATTTCTCAGCTATATAGCAATGTGGTCTGAGATGCGGTTGGCGTTATTTTTACTGGGTTGCCAGTATGGCAAACCCAGTTGGGGTCTTCGTTTAGTTTGTTTGTTTTATTTTTTTTTTTCGTTTTTTTATTTTTTTTTCCGTGTCGGTAAAAGTCTTGCCTGTCGCTCCCCTGCTAAGTGATGTCTTTGTGCATAGAGCCTTCTGCGCGTATTTTCTTAGGATCGAGAGGGTAGTGGGAAATGCGTAGATTTCTCTGGTGGACACAGTAGAACGATTAACTTAACCGGCAATGGCGTCAAAAGTCATGTAACGCGAATGGCGTTTTAGTGGATCTTTGAACAAAATATACCCTTATGAAGCTCAATAATGGCAAGTCAATTGGATATACAGGCAAGCATTTTCTTGTTATTCAAGGAAAAGGTTCTTCAGGAAACCTGAAGTACATGGTATTAAATTTGACACGATTGAGTTTCTTGTCTTCACGCACGCAATGAAATAGGAAGAGGTTTTCGCCTCTAAGAGCAAATATGTTGTTTGTTTCAATATATTTTTCGCTGGAAAAGGATTCTGTGGTATTTTCTGCCTTTGTGAATTATAATATCATGTTGTGTATTGAATTTTCGAGCTTAAGGTTGAAATGTGATATGGGATAATTTTTTTAGTATTGCTCTGTAAGCAGGAAGGGTTCACAGGCCTGTTGGAAGCGTGCTTGAGTTTCAACAAAATGAGCCCCAAAATCAGTGAAAAATTGTGACGCAGATGAATAATAAAGTAGCTGCTATTTCCAAAATGATGGAATTACCTGGTGATAAATAACGTCGTACGCGTCTTGGAGAGTAAATTTTGACTTTGCATAAACAAATTGTCAACCTAAAGAGTTGGGCGATTGTGATCTTTGTTTTGACTTCGCTCATTTCATTGTCAAACTTTATAACACTTGACAGAAAAAGAAACTTACAAAAACCCGGTATCTTGCCATCATTTGACACAGATGCTTCACTGTTTGGCGAGTAAACATGCCGCGGTAACTTAATCACGGCGCCCGCTGAATTCCGGCGATGTCACTTTCGATTTTGCGATTTATTTGAACGTAGCAAAAATCTCTCAAAATGTTTGTCGCTGATCGTAACTTTTTATATTCTATATTCACGGTTCAAAATTAATGTTTTCATGTCGTAAATATTTTATTCTCGATCGACCGTCCCGGAAACTTCCTTCTGCTCTTTCTAAAAACTGTGTATCAATAGTTATTTACTTTTGCATCAATATTTGTTTTGCATAAAGCAAGCTAACAATATCTGTACGTTGCTGAGTTCGCATTTGTTTATAGCGTTAATAGTATTTTCGGTCCGATGCTTCTGTTTTAGAGGGGTATATTGTTTTGGTCTCCCACCCAAACACTAACCCCACTGGAGAGGGATAAACTTCAGTGTACTTTGGTATTACAAAGGTGTCAGATGCTCAGAGGGCACGCTGAGGTGAAAAGAAGTTGTGAGGGAACTTGAAAATTATGAACATGTCAGCCCAGAGGCCAATGTTTCTCGCTTCTCTTTTATTTGTTATTCTTCAGAGACTGGAATGCTGTAGTTCAATACCACACAATTCAGTGCCCTTCTGATTTTCTGTAACACGTACCACAGGAAACCCAGTGTATGCTTCACGGAAGCATCTCGTTAGGTTAGGGTTAAGTGCAGCAGTTTATTGTTCCTCAAGGAGAAGAGTTTAGGGAACACTTATTAGAGACTTCAAATAGCCTGTATTCCTAAACAGAAGCGACGTTGAAGTTGAAGAAAAGAGCAAGGAGATACTTTGCGATGCTAAAAAAACGGAGTGCATCTAATTAGGTGCATTGCTGGACATAATTTTATCTGGCTGACAGATTGCCAGCAGATCACCAACACGTCACCAACATTTCATAAAATACATGCACATCAGGTTGGTGGACAGATGGTAAAATATATCTGTAGGCAAGGTCAGTAGATTGTCAGCCAGCTATCAATTCTTGGATTTAACATGACGTCATGGCCGCCACGTTGGTGTCCCCAAACAATGAAATGGCGGCCATGTTGGTGTCCCGATCCAATCCTCCGGGAATTGAAAGCTATTATTATGCTAACGTCTTCTTTTGTTTTCGTTGAAAAACATAGCTGTTGATCACATGAGTGAAACCCAAGAATGATAGCTATCATTAAATTCTCAAACTCGGATAACGCAATTCTCATGCTCTCATTGGTTCACTCAATCTCGGTTATCTGCTCATATACCTTATTTTGACCTTATATCGTAAATGATGGTGCTTAGCGTTGCTAAACTAAAACTTTTTACGCCAGAAAGCAAAATTTCTCCTGGTATAAAGCAAAAAATAAACGTTTTTGTGGAAAGTTTGGATCAATTTCAAAGTTTAGAAGTACGCGAAAAAGTAAGAAATGTTTTTGTGATGAGCCTGCGTCTGCCTGACCACTAGATATTACACAACATCGCCAATCTGCAATTCTCATGATTGGACTGGAACAAGTATAAAATGAAGGCTATTACAAGAGAAATCATTTACCGGTATATCTTTAAAAAAATTCTCCAGTATAATATGCACTTATCATTGGCTTTCCTGGGGGCTGATCCCCGGGACACCCTCGGATTTGGGAGGGGATTCGGCGACTTCCCTAAATGAGGCGATAACAGGGTAGGGGCATTGTAAACCCCCCGGGATACATCCATGGGATTTGTCCGAACCCTAATGAATGAAAAAAAAATCATCGTAACAATACACTCCTGGAACTGAGAACTTTTCGATTACAGATGTTTTTTGCAGTCATTGTTTACGCACTAGTAATGCAATCGCCTCAAAGATTCCAAATAGATTCTACTCGTGGATATTTTTCTTGATGTGAGCTATGAATGTCCCATGATAAATTTCCCACTCGAAATTTACACTTAAGCGTTTTAAAATATCAAGACATTTGCTCGTCAGTGTAGTGGTACCAAACCCAATAAAACATAGTACGCATGCAACAGCATTAAACAACAGCCCGTTAATTAAAGTTGCCTCACATAATTGCAAATGAACGGAAAAACAAACACGTCTACCAGTTAAAGTACTCCACCTGCAGCCCCACTACCTTGGGCACGAATTTTCCATTACAGGGGTCCAATAAATACCTTACACATATTCTGGCGTCTCTGCACCGGGGAGGGGGATTTAGTCTGCATTTTTTACCCCATAACCCGGGGCTTTAGTAGCCTTTTGTTTCACCCTAAATACTGCAGGGCTGTCATTAAGTTTTGAAGCCGATCTCGGTTCCAGAGCCTCCGTTACCCTTGTCCAGCGGAACGGGAAGGAGAGGCTCTTGAAGAATCCAAAACCGGAACCAGAAAACTCTGGTTTCGGTTGAGTAACTGCGCGTGCGTGAGGAGAGACGGTTAGTTTCAACAAAACAACTGGAGTTCATCTTGTCATGACAGTACACATGAGTATAAACACATCTCCTAATTCACTCAAAACGTTTAAACTGCGGAGAATCTTAGTAACCCTTACAGTAACGAGAGACATTTTTTCAATTATAACAGATTTCAGTATCTGGTGTCACGCAAGTGAAAATTGATGTATTTTCAAAAACTAAAACGTTACGGAACTGATAAGTTGTAAAAAGATTTATTCTTAGATTATCTTCAACCTTGTATAGATAAAAATCCAGAAGAAATCACGACTTTTAAGTTTAGAATTTGACAAATGGCCGGAAATTAAACCGTTTTGAACAGCCAATCAAATATGGCCTTTTTTTGGATTCGACAAGAGTCTCTCTTTCCCGACCGCTGGTCAAGGGGCCGATGACTCTGGGAACGAGATTGTTTTGAAGCAGGTGTAACAGTCAAGATTTCATCCGTAACATGTAAATACATGGCCAAAGGCCATGTAAAGGAAGGGGGCATGCTCCCCCTGAAAGTTCTTAAAATTAGACCCTCGGAAATGCATTTTCCTGCACTCCAAGGTGCAAATTTTACATTTTGCCAATCAAAAAGTGATGAAACCAGGGCAAAAAGATAAACTTCACAATGAATAAAGATGAACAAACCACATGGAAATGGTCATTCATCACAGAACCGTGAAAAATGGTCAGCGGAATCCCATTTCCTATATCAAGTATGATGCATTGATCCATTGATAATGATTTTGTTGCTGAAAATGGAATCCAACAACGATCGATCGGGGATGTTCCTCAAAGGGTTTTTTTACAGAAAATGTTTGGATTTTACCAAAAACATGTCTTGGAATCAGGAACACAGACAACCACAAGGCAGCAATTATATTTTCTTTAGAAGGTAAACGTTTATAAGTTATATTTCAATTTGTTTTGCTCCGTGAATATTCATTCTGCAGCAACCATCACCCAAAACATTGACTGGGCTCAGCCGTAACAGGTGTTACGGGTTACGGCCCCAAATGACATCCCTGGTATAATACAAATTCCGAAGGGTCAGCCCCGAAAAAACCAATGATAAGTGCATAGGGCCTCGACTTCAGTCCTTTTTTCCTTGTTTCAGTTTTGAGAAAGAAAAACTAGCATACTGAAAATGCGATAGTCATGCACAGTATGGCCTCTCCTTGAAGTTCACAACCTACCCTGATCGTCATCATCATCAATTTTAATGACCTTTTCTTTTTCAAAAAATCCAGTCTGTCCATTCTCCTTTTGACCAAACCACATGCCCTGATATCTAGAAAAGGAATAAAACAAGTAAGGATACAAATTACCAGTACACTGTACTTGCCTTAATTTTTGGACTTTGTTGAAAATTATAAGGACCTGAACACTTAATTATTAGGGTTGCTCTGATGAAAAGCTGAAATTGAGGTTTGTCCATCGTTAAAACAAAAAATAATTATTAACACCTCCAAATTCAATTCAGACGTTTTTGGACAGTACATTGTTTTACCTTCTTTCTCCATTGCAGTGATGTACATGTAAATCATTATTTTTTAATTTTTTTAAGTTTGACATAACATTTTCCGCATCACTAGAGTATTTATATTTAAGAAAAGTTTCACATAGGGATGCGGTGAAATGAACAGTTAAAGCATACCCAGATGAATCATGGGATATCACCCAGA
>OX421450.1:12476416-12481416 GCA_949126865.1 Montipora capitata | reverse complement strand
AGAACAAGGGGGACCATTTCTTGTCACCCTATAAAGACAAAAGATCATCGCATTGGACTGACCATTTTGAATAGTTGCAAGCAGTTGCAAAAATTAAAACTAATCTTTGCCTTAACTATGTGTACCTCAACCATAATGCCAAATTTTCATAAATGAAGATTTTCATACATTACCTGCCATTTTACATGCAAGAAACTAAATGCAGATAATCAAACTTACATGTAGTAATGAGAACATTTCATAAAATTTAATTTTTTGTTGTATAACCTGGGTGCCAGGAGAATTCATTGCTGCACTGAAGAGCACAGCACAAAGAACAGAAAAAGCTGTTCAGAAAGCTGAGAGCGAACCTGAGAGTCTACGGAGAGTTTAGCAGTGAATTTTAAATTGTTTTGTGAAATTATGTGACATTGTTAGACTGCTCTTGGGGCTATGTTGCACTTGGGATCCTTTAGTAGTAAGATTTTCAAGTAGTATGGCAAATTGCAAACAAAATAACATCATTTTTAAGAACCTACAATGCAACAACCATAACAAGTACTGTTTGTTAAATTAAGGGTAAGGGCCATGATCTTGTCAGTAGATGTACATTGCACCCCTACTTGTAAACATCCTCTTTATAACCAGATGTCATTGATTATAAATTTGCAAGAGACACAGAAGGTTATGGGGGAAACCCTTAAATTGCATTCTTTAGAAAATAATATTCTACAGTGACATGTTTGAACGCACCCAAACTGGTTTGATCCGGCCTTAAGAGTCCTCATGGGCCCGATGAGGATAAGTAGTAAGTAGTAAACTGGTTTGATAAGGAATATGATGCTTTTATGGCACGCACATAACTCAAGAAAAGAAAGGAATTTTTGGTCTGCATTGTTTCCTTGCCACCGCATTGTTCTGCCTTACCTTCCAAACCTTTTCTGGCATTTTAACTGCAAATGCAGTCAATTCATGTGAAAAGAAAAAGTCAATTCATGTGAATTTTAGGAGCAGTCGTGGCTCAGTTGGCTAGTGCATGGCTTTCGGAGCGAGAGGTCCCTGGTTCGATTCTCGGTGACTTAAACATCTGTTTTGACTTTCCTCTGACCTGTGTAGCTATAGCTTTAAATACCTGTAAAACGGAGCACTGACAGAGGAAGGGGGGTAAAGGTCGCACCGTCGGCTTCCATTGATACCAGCCGCGTATCACAGCGAAAGTAATCTAGGGCCTGAAGTGCACGTTAAGAGTAAGGATCACTTGCAGATAAGAACAAGGATCACTTCTCCCTTCCATCAATAACATGCATTCAAGATGAAGAACTTTATTTCAAATAATACACAAGAATGGGTTAAACTCACTGGGAAAAGATCCAAAGGATTTCTTAAGTGATGAGAATCCAGATATCTGAACATGGCAATAACCAGATTGGAAAACATGGCCACCACGCCCTTGTTAGACAAATGATCAAGATGATGGCCTTGGTGTCCTGTTACAGCCAAAAACGACATGTCGCTGTGATACCCAGACCTTCAAACAAAGAAAGATTTCTTGTTCACGAGTTGTAAAGAGAAATATGATTCTTTTATAGTTAAAGTTCACTTAGCTGTCCGATGCATCCAGTAATGCAAGTAATTGGATGCACGCCTGTTTTAATGAGCCCTAGCACTTCTCCCCGACCTCAACATCATTCATTTATAGGGAATGCTGGAAGTTAACATCAGAGAGGATAGAGAGATAGGTAGACTGTACTTAATCGTCTGCATTGCAGCCATCAGGCAGAATTGTGTTACACATACGGCATACATAATAGAACTTTGGTTATTATTAAATGCACGTAAAATAAATTGTTAAATTGTTAAATTACTTAATATAATGTAACTTAATATAACATGATTTGATTAAAGACAATAAAAAACAATGAAAAATGTGGTTAAGACCTACTAATTAACCCATGGACCCCTAGGAGTGATTTTACTCTGTGTAACCCCGGCCCCCCCGAAAGTAGCGACCCCCCCCCCCCCCCTGAAAGTAGCGAGACCAAGTTTTTTAAATGGTTACCGTATACCATTAATTTGTCAATCAATTGTCAAATTTTTAATGAACAATGATATGTTCGTGCAGTGTCACAAATTGTTCATGATAAAGCACTTAAGGACGTTTGCGCCAAAATCATCCTACGGTGAGATTTTCTTCATTTCTTGCCTAGAGTTAGGTCATAAAGTACTTACTCCAAAAATGAAAAAAAAAAAAATGGGGGTCACTGACTTTGTTTCGGAGAAAATGGCAGTGGAAAAATGCCTTAATTTCGAGAAATCGGTCATAATAGCGAGATGTAGCCTCATCTGCTCATCCATCGAAAATCATAATAATAAACTGTTGGAGTGAAGGTTTCCGTGCATAGGTTTTTAAGAGTGAGATTTTTAGATAATTGTATGCTGCTAGGGATGTGGTAAACAGTAGAGTTCATCCTCGATGAGCGTTTTCGTAAGCTCTATCCGTTGCAACCACTACCGGAATTCAATGGCACGAGGAAAGAAAATGTTAAAAAAAGATAACTTCTTACGGTGGGAATTTTTTCATTTCATCATATTTTGTAGATAGTAAGTAAAGTAAGTGATTCATGATTAAAACAAGGGGGTCACCGATGATCTGAACGAGTAAAATCGATGTGATTTTGCAAAGCTCTTGGAAAATTTCGTTTGTCACGCTTTTGCATCACTGACCTGTCGGCCAAGGACTGAAACCCAAGAGAGGATCGATCATTGAACCTCAAAGCATAGCAATGAAGTTTTAAGCAGGCGTCATCTTCATTTGGTTAGTGTTTTGTATAATATCTCTCCATTGCCGTCAAGCTCATCTTCTGGAGTGTGTTTTTTGTGAAATTTAATCACTGGTTGTTTCCACGAAGGTCCGCACTATTCAAGAGGACGAGGACGAAAATACTGCTCTATTTTCACGAAAGTAAAGGAAAAGAACTGTAAAAACTTGCATTCACTTTGAACTTAAGTTCGTAGGGTAATAAAAACATTAAAAAGAAACAGCCCCAAACTTTCAGCCACTCCTCGATCAGCTACCTTTCCCAGAGCTTTGCCATCCTCTCGCTCACTTCTCTTTAAAGTTTCATGATGATTCGGAAATAAATGTGCCATTCTTTTGCCGGCCTGGAATTTTTCCTCCGGCGTTTTTGTCGCCATGTTATTTTCACTAATGCTTGAAAAATATGTATGACAGTCAAGTAGACTAGTGCACGACTGATAAAACCTCGCGAATATCAGTCGTGCAGTAGTCTACTTGACTTTCATAAATATTTTAAGTCAATTTTGACTGATCACAATCTTCACTGATCCAACGCTGTGCAAGACTTATCGTCCACGGTTTTTGCAAAGGTTTTAAAACCTCAACTTCACTAATGCTCGAAGTATGCGTGACATATTACAGTCGTGTTACCTGCGCAGGAACGTTGCGCACAAACACTTAGCGCAAACATCCTTAAATTTACAACAAGGGGAAGCTTTATGCCACCATTTCGTCCTTGACAACAGTTCACTGATGTAGTAATGTAAGAACTACCGTAAACCGGTACAATTTTGTATTAACAACAGGAACGTTTCTTCAAATTGAAATTGAAAACTCTATATAGTTTTCTATTAATAATAGTTTTTCGCTGTATTTATCACTGTTATCTTCTTTTTCACAATCTATACATATGGAATGCAAATAAAATGCTGTTCTTTTTTTAAATTTTATGTTGTTCATTTTTTATTTTGGAAAACAAGCTCGTGCCAGCTCCATTTGTAAATGATTTTTGTTCCCCGAAAGTAGCGATCCCCAAAGGCTGCAAATTCCGAATGTTACGAGGGTCGCTACTAACGTAATTTTGTAATGTTGCATTGTAATAACTATAGTTCATCTCTGTATTGTTTATACAGATCTATCTTCCTTTTTTTCTTTCCGTCCCCTTTCTTTCTTTTTTTTAATCTCCTCCTATTGAATTATTTTATGTTCAAGCTTCCCTCTGCCCACTTGACCAGCTCAGCTATATGCGAGCAGAGGAAGTTGCTACATATCTTTATATGTGAGAGAATAAAACGAATGAACAAATGAATGCAAATCAGAACAAATAACTATTATTTTCATAGCCTTACTCTCTCGCTTTGTCAGTTTCCTCCTTATGGTAGCAACACATGAAGCCACCAAGCCGGATCTACAAATGAAAGAACTCTATAAGAAGCAGCAGCTTTACATACGTAGGCATGCAACATAACAAAAAAGGTGAGTAAATTAGATTTAAAAATTTTTTTTTTTTTTTACCTCTACCCAGCTCAAAGGACCATAATATCAAGTTTCAAGACAAAGTATTGTTCTCAATAAACCCAAGAATGACTTTTATGCAGTTAACACATTTTATTATTCAACACATTGTGACAATGTCCAAATATGGTCATAGCGCGCTCAATATTCGTCGTGCATACTCAACAGATATCCTGCAATATACGTAATTTTGTTTGTTTCCGAGAAAAATGGTTACCATAGTTTTTCCACCTTTTTTCCCCAATAAACGTACAAAATAGTGCTTTGTCATCAATGTGTAGAATAATAATTCAATTATCCTGCTCAATCTTGCGGAATATCGCCTGATTTTAGCCAACTCAGCCTACAGCCTTGTCGGCTAAATATCAGGCGATATATATATTCCACGCGATTTTGCAGAATAATAGGTAAATAGACCTCTGAGGTCAACTACAAGTTTTCTGAGAAGCAACTCAATATTACTCATGCCACAAAATGTCCAGGGTAGGGAAGTTGCTTAACAAATCTAGCCACACATCCAGTGATCAGGTACGGACAGCAGTAGCTATATGATTTGTACAGGTATGTTTGGTCAATTTCTTAAGCAGACCATAATCTACAGTACAATATGACCTGCTTGATTTTGAGGTGTGCTTTCTTGACAATGTGTGATTTCATCACAAAAGGATACATAATTTTATGTTATTAGCCTAAATTCCTCACACCACAT
>OX421450.1:12458916-12471416 GCA_949126865.1 Montipora capitata | reverse complement strand
CTTTGACTTCGGATTTAAATCATAAAAAAATAATAATTTAAATATAATAATTTGAGATCCACGGGAAAAAAGAGAGGGCAACACTACAAGCTGGAATCAGAATCCAGAACCAGAATCCTGAATCCGGAAACCAGAATTATCCACAATTTGGGAGAATTACAACAACTTATCCACTGGATAACTCAACTTGTTTTTCTAGTGTTTATCCGCTGGATAGTGATTTATCCAGTGGATAGCATTATCCACCTTTTGAACAATTAAGACCTGGTTTCTTGTGCATCTTGATCATCAAGTCTTTTAATTAGAAATCCCCGTAAATAAATGATCATAATCAAAATTTGTTTATAATTATTGTACATGGTCAAGTTTATGTTAAAGTAATAATGTTTGAAATTTATTAAATAAACAAAGTTATGTTTTACCATCTTTCCTCCCTTTGATATAATGTTCTAGTAAGACTCCATTACCCAAGAGTAAGAATCTGGTATCAAGTTTGTCCCCATCAGCGTCAGAAAAGTGTCTAGACTATTTCCAAACCAAGTTTTAAACCAAGCATTGCCTGACATAAATAATAGACCAAATCGCCTAACTCAATGTTGTACCCAATTCAAATCTCCCAGGGTTAAGATTCTTTGTGTGTTGTATTTTCATCATAATATAGCACTCACATTTAAATGATGATCCAAATACCTGAAACAAAACATTTTATCCCCAAAGGGTTTGATTCAGCAAAGTTGGTCTTTTGTTTATTTCTGGCAAAAGTTGGTTTTAAAATAGACACTTTTCAGGTCTCACTTTAATTCTCTAAAACATTGGTTAAAATTTTAAGTGCTATAAATTATGGCTTTGATGATTTGTTTGCACAGTTACTTATAAGCCTACTTGCTTCTTGGATTTCGTTGCAATTTAACGAAATAACAAAGTTAAAAAGAATTTCAAAGTCACCTAAACAATTGGCACTATGTGTTAAATACTGAGTCTGAAGCTAACACTCCAGTCAACACATTTTCTCATTGCAATCAATTTTACAATATTGGCACAATATTGGCAAATTCACATCAACTTTGTTGCTTTGATTAAGAAGTTTAACGCTAAAAGATTTTTAAAATACAATTAAAAAAGCGAACAACGTTTCGGCACTATGTTACCCCATTATCAAGTTAAAAAGTGAAAAAGTATAAGGTGTAATACGAAATCAATGTATAAAATGTGAAACAATACATAAAATATTTGCAGGTCCTATGGGTATAATTCCCAAGGTATGAAACACAATAAGGAAAAAAGAAAAAATGTACAAAAGTGTCAGGTAAACAGTTTGCCACGAATGGAGTCGGCTTGCATGTTAAGAGAAGGCTTGATCCTTTATATACAACATCTCGTAGACTACATGTAGGAAGTCAAACCTGCTGTTACATTTCCTCAGAACTTTGAAAAGGTGGTCAGTCTTTGTTCTGTTGTTGCCATGCTGTGCTTCAAGGTGTTTCCCGACGGCTGAGTAACAGTGTTTACTTATGCGTTGATGTAAGTGTAAGTGGGTAGTGAACCAGACATAATTTGCATCGCACAAATCACCTTGGAATAAGTATATAATGCATTGAGTGTTAACCATCGGGGGCTTGTTTTCCTTGACACTCAGAGTTTGTAACAGTTTTCTGCTTGTAAAGATGGGTTTTACATTGACATTGATCTTTGCTCCCAGAGAATAGATATCTTTGCGTGTGCGATTGACTGATTGCTGATCTTTAAAAGGCCGCAATACTATGTAAACAGGTGGGTCTGCTCAAGGCACGGTGTGTATTTTATTATCTGGTTCCTGGCTGAACTTATATATGGTGGAATCGACCTATGTTTTCGGATAGCACAGCTTTGAAAACACGGCGCGTAGCTTGTTGCATTCTTTTGCAAAGCCCTCTTTGGTGGAAGATAGACAGTATGCACGGTTAACCAACATGTTGACTAGGCTTTTCTTGTATCTGCTGTCAACGTGGCTAATTGGAAATGGAGTAACAGTCCTGTGTCAGTTGGTTTTCTGTAGACTTCCGTTGCTAGAGTGCCACCACATCTTGTCAAGACTGTGCCGAGGAAAGAATAGAGCCCTCATGTTCAAGTGAATATTCTATGCAAATATTTTATGTATTATTTCACATTTCATAGATTCGTATTACACCTTATACTTTTTCACTTTTTAACTTGATAATGGCATAACACAGTGCCAAAATGTTGTTCTTTTAGCGTTTAACTTCTTAATCAATTCATTTTGTAAATCTCTCCTGTTATGAACTTTGTTGCTTTCATGTTTTTATGGTCAGCCGATAGTCACTGCAAATATGACTGGTGGCAGTAAAAAGGGAAACTGTTGGTTGAAGGTTAAACTTCAGAGTCAGCAGTAAAAGTTCATGCCACCTTATTGTTATGCGTTTGAGCCCATTGTGCCCTGTACACGTCACCCGAATAGGGACGACCAAGAGCAATTTTGGCTTGTAATAAAACGTGTTCCTTCGGGATGATCCTAACTCCAGCAGCCTCCAACTCTTCTCTGTAATTATTTCTTTTGATATCCTACGGGAATTTGTATAAAAAAATATATTAAGACAGCTTTGTTTATGTGTACAATTCTTGCACACATGTATATAACAGCTGGGTCCCCTGTTTCCACTTCCCACCATTTCAGTTCTGTGATTTTTCGTTTTTTTGTTTGCAAGCTTATGCCAAGAGATACATGTGTTGTTCAATGATCTAGCGGAGCAAATCACACGAAGTAACAACAGTAGACACTACCTTGTTGTTGAAACATCTGTTTACCAATGGATTTGTTCTTACAATGTACACAACATGTAACTCAGTTGTTTTTGAAAGGATCTTGCTAAGCGTATAGAGCACTCAGCACACACTTGTGCCCACACTGAATGGTACAGAGATTCAAATCCCAGCACTTGTTACTTTTCTAGTGTTTGTTGGTGCTCTATGATGCCCCAGGAGATGTTTCCTGTTTTCTCTTACCTCACAAACCACCAGTTGAATTATTTGATTTGTGATGTTCTCAAACAAACCCTAAATAATTATTATTAACAACTACATTGTACGTCGCTGGTTGGGGTTGGGTGCCTGAGACATCCAGGAGTTTCCACTATTGGCACCTGGCCAGCTCCTAGATGGAGACTGCTCCTATGGCTGGGAAATCCTGGAAACCCAGCCATGAGCACCCACTCATCACAGGGGACAGACACCCATCACACTGATAAAAACAGTGGAAGACGGGAGAGGAAGAAAGGAGAATTAACCACTAAAAATGCTCCAAAAACATAGCCTTTTGCCGCTACACAACTACACTGCCACAGCCAATAATGCCCCACAGTACACATGCCCAGGAACACCAACCTGACAACACCACTGGCCACAACTAGCAAACAATTGCGCCTGTTGTTAACTCCGTTAAGTTGCATTTAATGACTAACTACAATGTACATGTATCTGTAACAAGACACATTGTAATTTAGTTTATAGTTTCCAGACTGAAGTGTTGATAATTAGTTCTGTTATGAATTTTCACACTGATACCACAAGTGCGCATGCATAGCATTAGAGCAACAAGACAATATTTTTATAAACCTAAATGTACACTGTATGTGGTCAACACCTGCTAGACAACATGTAAGGAATAAATGGTTCACTTCATTTGCATTAATTTTGAAACGCTGGGTAGTTTACGATCACTCTCCCTAGAGTTTGGTTGCAATGCATGTAACAATATCAACTTACAAGCAGGCGAGGTAAGTCCTCATAATTCACCATCTTGGAATCTTCAATCATCCTTTTTATGGTGTTCAACTCATCAGAGTCTAGTGGTACCATTCTCCTCAATTCATCCAGGTTTGTTCTCAGTTGACTCTCCAGATCTTCAATACTTGTCACCTTGCCAGCGTAACACAGTGGGTTGAACAGTCTTTGCAACTTCCATTTTGACATTAATAAGTATAACTTGTCATAGCTGTTCAGTTGTAGTGCCTGATAAAGCAACAATCAACAATTAAGAGGAGGATGAAGAGGAGGAAAAGGAGTAGCTGTAGTAGTTGTCGTTGTTTATGAATTAGTTGTGGTACAAGTAGCATTTTTATTTTATTATTAGTTGTAGTTGTATTCATATGTTTGTGATACTGTAGTTGTATCGTCCCAGATTAAGACCAATCCTTTGAAAACACTGCAATAAAGCCATTACATGTATTATTATCATTGTAATGATTAAGATTATCAGAGTGACTGTTAAAAACTAGACATGATGTAAATAAACAACATAACATCCACTGTTATAAATCAATAATATCCACTCAAATTGTCAATGCTTGATCTGACCCCAGTTGTAGTCACATTTTATAAACTCAAATCACAGGGTATCTTCATTTTATTACTTTATTATTGGGAAAAGATAAAAAAATTAACAATTAATTCCTTAAAATCACTTAAGTGGATGAAAAACTGATAAGAATAGGAATGATAAAGATGATCTTCAGACTGCCCCCCGCCCCCAACCTTCCCTTGAATCTTAAAGCATCGTCACCTTTTAACAAGGCTGCAAATAACACTTCCAAAACCTTACGACAATCAAAAAGATCAGTGTTTCTACCCAAATCACTAGGAGATTAGGGGATGGGCACTAGGGATGTGGTCGAGGGGCGAATCAGACATGTCTAACATCCAGGCAAAGACAAGACATGATGTCATATTCCTGGTTCAAGAACTTTTTAAACTCAAATAACCTTTCGTTTTCTTTTGGCCACTTCTTTGTTTCAGCTATCGATATTGATAAATTCATTTCCCAGTTATTACCTCCCTACCCACACAAGACTTTTTCAGTTTTCTAGAGGACTTTGACTCAAGCAGGGCTTAGAGATTTTTTTTAAAGGAGTCAGAGTATCTTTTGACACCAGGAGTCAAGATCAAAATGTCATGCTTTTCACCTTTCTAGGTTTTTTTCCCCTTTTTTTGCCATTGTTTTTTGTCTTTAAAACTTAAACCATTGTATTTTTCCTTTAGTTTACACTGAAAGTGCTGTTTGTATATAGCCTGTCTACGTAGCCTGGTATAATAAACATGTTAAATCAGCCAGCTTCCCAGGTATACTTCACCTTGTGGTTGAATCCACAAGGATGGCGCAGTGGTGAGAGCACTTGCCTCCCACCAATGTGCCCCGGGTTCAATTCTCAGACTTGGCATCATGATTATGTGGGTTGAGTTTGTTGGTTCTCTACTCTGCACCAAGAGGTTTTTCTCCGGGTACTCTGGTTTTCCTCTCTCCTCAATGCATATGACGTCAACAAAAGACAATCACATGCTGTACACTGTATATCTAGTTGGTCTCTTATCCAGATACCAGCCCCACCCGACAGTGGACTTTTGTTGTGCAAATTAATGGCAAGATGAGCACTGAAACAAGCTGGTAGTTTTATTTAGCAGTGTCAAGCTGAATTTGAAACTTGTAAACTCGAAAATGATCAACATGTTAGCCTTAATGCTGATGCTACTTGATTTCCATTTATTTTCTTCAATTCTTCCAGGCTTAGTATTTTACTAGCAACCAGATGTCCTCTCAGGGGACTATTTGCATTGTTATTTTCACCACACCTTGACTCCTGGGTGTGAAACTAAAAAGATTTAAATCAAACAGAACATGGCTAGATTGTAGAATAGCGATGCTTCTCGTGACCTCACCCATTGTTATTAATATGCCAACCAGACCCTAATTGGCCGTTGAAACAATGACTTCCTTTGTTCCATGGTTGGCAAATTTGAATATCGTTATGCCCTTCCTTTTAATTTGCATATGAAAAGCGACTGTTGATATGCCTCGTTGCCCGTTTGCCGCTACAAGAATACAATATAATAGTAGAACGCAGCATCTTACTTATTTGCCATATACTCATGATTCAGAGTCTAGCTAAAGCCAAAGTATTTCAATTCTGTCATATGAGTTATAGTACTCGGCACTTATTAAAACCATGTTAAGAAGTACAAGCTCATATCCTCAACCGTTCGTCCCTTTAGATTGTTTCTTTCCCTACCCTCCTTTGCTTCCAAAGCGACTGTCGAACGCACTTCAATAATCTGAAATTACTGCTAGTCTTGAATAACTTTTCAACACTATTTGTACATGCACATAAAGATCGTTGTCTTTGTCATCGTATTTCATAGGTGCCCTCGCAGCCAATTCTCTTGCTATCAGTAACTCCTAGTAGCTGTGCGTTAATAATATGCAACTTATATATGCTTAATTAAAGCTACAGCGATATGAGCAACAAACACGTCCAACTTGTCTCGCAACATTGCAGCGAAGCTAACTAGTTGAAAAGCGATGCTGCACGTTTTCCATCCCACGCGCAAAATGTCTCGCAACAAAAAATAGTGATGCAAGTTACTGCAGCGTGTCTACATTGTACTTTCTACAACAAAATCAACACATTTTTTATTTGTTGCAAGACAGGTTGTGCGTGGGATGTAAAACGCGCAGCGTCGCTTTTCGACTAGTTTCGTTCGCAGCAATGTTGCGAGACAAGTTGGACGTTTTTTTTTTTTTGCTCGCATTACCGTAGTTTATGCAGTTTCAAGCAAGCAAGCCTGTTTTTTGCGTCAACCCGCGGTTCAAATACATGAAAATGTTATGGAAGTGTCTAGATACCCGGCAGCCGGGAAGTGTTTTCAAAAAACTAGATACCCGGCAGTCAGAAATTTTGACCAATTTTCTCCAAATAGCGCTGATGAACAGTATTTAAGTCTAAGAACCCATTTCAAATAGCGCTGATAAACAGTATTTAAGTCTAAGAACCCATTTTAAAACGGTTAGCTTTCAAAGTGTGTTCAAGCTTTCATACTGTTTATGGGCGCTATTTGAAATGGGTTCTTAGACTTAAAATACTGTTTATCAGCGCTATTTGAAATGGGTTCTTAGACTTAAATACTGTTTATCAGCGCTATTTGGAGAAAATTGGTCAAAATTTCTGACTGCCGGGTATCTAGTTTTTTGAAAACACTTCCCGGCTGCCGGGTATCTAGACACTTCCAAATGTTATACATTCTAAAATCTGAAATTAATATTTAGCCTTTAAAAATTCAAATGCCATGTGATCAATGCATTACCAAGACAACTAGCTTGCGCAAAGAGGTGAAAACTATTTTTCCTTAAAAAAGACCTGAGAATTCAAGTCGCTTCGAAAAAATTGCTAAAGTGAATTGTGAAATCAGCAACTGACTAATATATTGTGCTGTTTCACCTTAAGAGACGAAATAGAAGCTATGTTTAAATTAATATTCGTTGATGACTTTCTCTCCAGACTCCAGCTGCAAGGAAAGTGTTTTTGTCTTAACCCATCGTTAAGAACACTTGTCTTAAAAGTTTGCCTAACTTCATGTCGAAACAAAAATGCGATCAAGAAATTTAAACATGCACATAATTTACCTTATAATTGTGCTTGTCGCTTCTTATGTCGTCAGTAACTTAATAATAATAATAATTTTGTAATAAAAACTAACGATAAAAAGTCACGACGTTTCGACCCCTCGGAGGTCATTTTCAAGTGAGAATAAAAGTTTTAGGAATTAGCATAAATATGTAAAAACTAGATAAAAATGCGCCGAAATGTGATAAAAATATGTACAAAAGTGTAAAAAGTGCTAAAAATATATGGAGTAATGAACGGTAGCTAGAGAAAACAATAGACAAAAAATAATTACAAGAACTGTTCTAAACAAATAATTTGGCGCGGATAGAGTCACACTGTTTGTTTAGCGATGGTTTCAGTTCTTTTATAAAAAGCATTTCAAAAATAAGACAATCAAACTTGTCTTATTTTTGAAATGCTTTTTATAAAAGAACTGAAACCATCGCTAAACAAACAGTGTGACTCTATCCGCGCCAAATTATTTGTTTAGAACAGTTCTTGTAATTATTTTTTGTCTATTGTTTTCTCTAGCTACCGTTCATTACTCCATATATTTTTAGCACTTTTTACACTTTTGTACATATTTTTATCACATTTCGGCGCATTTTTATCTAGTTTTTACATATTTATGCTAATTCCTAAAACTTTTATTCTCACTTGAAAATGACCTCCGAGGGGTCGAAACGTCGTGACTTTTTATCGTTAGTTTTTATTACAAAATTATTATTATTATTAAGTTACTGACGACATAAGAAGCGACAAGCACAATTATAAGGTAAATTATGTGCATGTTTAAATTTCTTGATCGCATTTTTGTTTCGACATGAAGTTAGGCAAACTTTTAAGACAAGTGTTCTTAACGATGGGTTAAGACAAAAACACTTTCCTTGCAGCTGGAGTCTGGAGAGAAAGTCATCAACGAATATTAATTTAAACATAGCTTCTATTTCGTCTCTTAAGGTGAAACAGCACAATATATTAGTCAGTTGCTGATTTCACAATTCACTTTAGCAATTTTTTCGAAGCGACTTGAATTCTCAGGTCTTTTTTAAGGAAAAATAGTTTTCACCTCTTTGCGCAAGCTAGTTGTCTTGGTAATGCATTGATCACATGGCATTTGAATTTTTAAAGGCTAAATATTAATTTCAGACCCGTCTTTTTAAATAAACACTAGAATGTACATTCTAAAATCATCAAATTTATGTACTGTACACTGTATCAAATGCTCAAAAAGACTTAGCTTACCTGGCCCGAGAGCAATGCGTCCATTACGAACTAAGTATACACAGAATTTACTTCACAAACCGACAAAGTAAGGCACCACTTCAGATGGCATCGTGGCATTGAGCTTGGATCGAACAGGATCATGATCAATTGAGATTGAGAAATGCCGCATTTGCAGAGATAAGAGTCACCCCAACGCTACATGACGTGTTGTTGTCAAATTGCCGTCACTGTCCGTCCACGAATTTCGTTATTTTTATCAAAACATGGCGCACCCTTCTCAGACGTTCGTCCCGTTTCCTGCTTTTTCGTCATATGAACTCCAGTATACATGTATACGCCATCACTGAACTCTTACGCACTTGATCAGTACGTTATGTCAATCACCATGTTTTATCCCGTTTAAACACGTGACCTGAAAACTCTTCATCATGGCGGAGTTGTTGCTGGATCCAGCGATACGATTGTGGGTTATCTTACCCATCGTAATGATTACATTTCTTGTTGGAATAATCAGGCATTATCTTTCAATGCTTCTACAATCTAAAAAGGAATTGGATTTATTGCAAGTCTCGGATAGGTTAGTGTTTCAAATTTGTGTGTATGTTCATGTATCGTGTAAGTGCAAAGGGATCGGAAGGTAATTGAAGGTGACTCAAACCAGTTTCAACACTTGAAAGAAACGTTCTTATTAGAAGGATTGACACTACAACATTTAATCACTTAACAGCAATGTTATGGTACCATATCAAACACCCATTATTATTGGGGAGAGTTGGAAACACTGACCCCTAGTCCATGGCCGACTACCCAAACGGACTATATACCCCAAAAATGGGTGTCTGGAAAACCCCAATAGCGAATAGCGAATAGTACGAACAGTGCGAATAGTGGCGAATAGTGACGAATAGACGCGAATAGTGACGAATAGTCTTCAAAAGTCACCTCCTTATGCTGAACAATCTTATAAGCAAAGCAAATAATATGCTCACCTGTCGTCGAAAGAGAGTTTCGTGCATGCTTTTACAAACAAACACTCTAAAGACGAACAAACGTCAAAATGCAAAAATATAAATCACTTTCATTAATACATCAAGCTCATGATCATCTCCTCGCACAGTGGCACCCGAACATAAATTTTAGATACTCACATTTCATCATCCTCATCTGTGCTGTCCGATCCGGCGAGACACGTTCTGTAAAAAGGAATAAAATCAAAATGTGAGGCAAGTGGTTTGTGATTAAAGAGACAAACGAGCTACTCTGATAACCGTTGCATTAATTAATTATCCAAATAAGCAACAGGATTTCATTGCATTTATTGCCTTTTCTTCTCAGGGGTCAAGCTGTCCTTCACAGACACATCTCTTCCTTTTTAGTGGGAAAATCCCATCCAACGTTGCTGCGCAGTTGACCAGGAAGTACTGGGTACCAAATTTTCGTCATTTCGTCACAATCCCCCCCCCTCCACCCTTATTTGCCACTATTTGTTACTATTCGCGACTATTCGCCACTATTCGCCACTATTCACACTATTTGTACTATTCGTGACTATTCACTGTTCGCTATTCGCAACTATTCACTATTCAGGTTTTCCAGACAACCTCCCAAAAATACTATTTCAAGTGCGTACTATTGGTCGTAAGCAACCGTCACAATTAGTGCTAAGCGTAAACATCCATTTTAAAGAGCGCTGTTCAACAGCATTTAGTCTAAGCACCCATTTTAAAATGTTAGCTTTCAATAATTGTTGTTGAAATTTAATTTAAAAAACGATCTCTGGCTAAAACGATTAAAAACTACGAGCTTTCGACTGCCCGAACTGCAGTCTTTGATGGGTAAAATGAATGATAAGAAAGCAAGGAGAAAATTTAAATAAAAAGCGGGAATTGCGAATAAAAATGTAAATGGTCAATTATGAATGTTTGTTAAAAAGAATGTTGTATTGCCCAGGTAACGGGCAAGAATTGTTATCTGCGTTAGGTGTCACTCTGGTATGCCACGCTTCTAATGTTTTTCTGGGTCTAAAAGTGCCTTTGTCAACAATTGACATGTTTTCAAAATCAATGGCGTGGTTGTTGGACCAGGCGTGATTAGCAATTCTAGAACCTTTGGCCGCAGTTTTGGTGTTTCTCAAATGTTCTTTTAATACTTCATTTAAGTGAAGTAAAACCGGTGCAATTACTGAGTAGTCTGTCGGGGTAGGCCATGGACTAGGGGTCAGTGTTTTCTTTTCTCCCCCAATTATTACTGAAAAAGATTCAGTCATTTTTGTGACTTGAAAAGTTACCGCGGTAACAGGAAAGCCCTGCAAAAACACCCCATTTTTTGGCTTTAGCTGCTCATATCTCAAAAACCAACTTGGTGACCCCATTTTTTATTTCTGAAATGTAATCAGCATGCCAGAATGAAACTTTCTGCAAAGTTTAAAAAAATGCTCTGAGTAGGTTCTGAGCCACCTTAAATAATTCAAAATTTAAGGTAGCTCTGAATCCGCTCCACAGAATTTTTTAAACTCTGCAGAGAGTTTCATCTTGGCCTGCTGATCACTTTTGTGCAATAAAAAATTGGGGTTACTGACTTCGTTTTTCAGATATGAACAACTAAAGCCAAAATATGGGGTGTTTTTGCAAGCTTTCCTGTTGCCATGGTAACTTGTTATGTCACAAAAATGACTGTATCTTCTTCAGCAATAATAATATTGATGTTTCACTTAGTACCATAACATTGCTGTGACATTGTAGTGTCAATTGAGATAAAAATCACCTTGCCAGCAGGGATTTTTCCCTGGCTCCTGGCTATTATCTTCATCCCTGAAATTTCGTTCGAAATATCACGGATAACCAAATAAAACAGTCAGCAAGGTTTTCCATTCAACAGCAATACAAATTAATTTGTTAAACTAAACGTAGTATTAAACCCACTCCCCTTCATTGCTTGGTTATGGATCAAAGTATAACCACTTTTTACATCTTTCAAGGCAAATAAAAAAGTGAATTTTCAATCCAAAGGTTCTAAAAACATCACAATGTATTTAGGACGATTTTGGAGAATAAATAAAGTGGAAAACTGTGTTGAGATGATAGGCACTTTACGCCACCAAAGTGTTTACTTTGTAACTTTTATTAGTCGGGCGACCGACTCTAGGTTTACCAGTGTATTTCTTCGCAAATGTCCGTCACGTGCAATTGGCAATACCGCAGATATGTAGTGAAGGCTCAATGTTCATTCCGCTTCGTTTTCATCTCTTCGATAAGTGATTCTCTGTGATGGTAGGCATACATTACAGGTATGGCAGAAGCGAGTTACGGTGTTAGGTCCAATACGCTCAAACCACTTACAAACGCACAGACTGTTCGTGGTAGACCCACATCAAAACACGAAAATGAGCGTGCATTTCGACAGGGGTCGTTCCGCGAACTCTTGGCAAATATCTCAAATGTTGCTATCAAGCTCTTACAAGTTCTAAAGAGATCATTTGAGCAGTCATTGAGTACAAAATATATGCAAACTATGACTAGCAATGACAGAAGTACATTAAGGAACTTTACTCGAAATTTTGATGCTGGCGGGCCCAAGCTGATATTTCTGATATTTGATAATCAGCATAACTGATTACGACAACAAGAAAGCCGTCACTTACCGAAGCGAAGATGCAAGTAACTTCTTTAATTTTATGACAGTCATGA
This sequence comes from Montipora capitata, assembly GCA_949126865.1. Taxonomy (NCBI): domain Eukaryota; kingdom Metazoa; phylum Cnidaria; class Anthozoa; order Scleractinia; family Acroporidae; genus Montipora; species Montipora capitata. Next base: position 12,459,073 of record OX421450.1, on the reverse strand, counting down.
TCATTATTTCATATATTTTGTACAATGTATCAAGTGGATTATCATTTCTATCAATTTCTCTTTGTACTGTATTAGTTTTCTGTGTAATCATGTACGTTTGCATGTTGTAATACGATTGCGTTACCAACATGAACAATGTTGTCGAATGACAACAAAT
>OX421450.1:12411416-12448916 GCA_949126865.1 Montipora capitata | reverse complement strand
CTTACACTAATTAGGCCTATTGTTAGCATTTGTAAATGGATAGGCTTGTTTCTGTATTGGTAAAACAATGAACTGTGACCTGTGTTTTGTACCTCTCCCAGAATGACCTAGGTTCAAACAACTCGATCTAGGTTGAAAAAAGTTAGCCTATTTTAGGTTGAAACAAAATGACGTACACATGTAGTTTGGTTGCAGTTTAACCTAAGGAACTAAAATTAGTAGAGTATTGTGCTGGTATCGCAGAGGTCATGGGTTGGAATCCTGTTGAAACCACGAAAAACCCTGTCTAGTAAGAACCCCCCTTTTCAGAGGAAGAAAGTTATCAAGCCCCCCTCTCTTTCAAGCCCTCCCTACCCTCCTTATTCTTCTAACCAAATCAATAAATGATTGACTGACAGTGTACAGTTGTCACACTTCATGTGGACTGATCCGGTATGGTTTATTCACATGGAAGTTCGGCCGCAAGTGAATAAAAATGTTGCAAATACAGTGTAACTTGTACATGTACATCACATATAGTGTCACTCAAATCTGCATAATTTATTAGACAGTTGTTACCCTGGTCCAAAACAGGAATTTCACACAAGTGAACAGTGCACAGTCCTGTTTCATTCACTTTACTGTCACATTTTTCTTGGCTTTCTTAGACCCGACAATGATGGTTGACATGGCCAAAGGAAACATCACAAATGTGTTACCAATGATCCTGATTGGTGGCTGGATAAACTGGCATTATTCAGGCTTTATTACAAGTAAGGTGTCTCATTGTTGCTGGGCAAAAACAAAGGGGTGTTGCATTGCTGTATGGATCTTACTTTTTCACTGTTTTAACCTGTTTTGCATTAATTTTTTTGAAGTACTTAAGGATGGTGCCTACTATTGTTATTGTGCATTCATTCTGAGCATCTCGAGATACTCGGATTTCCTTTTGGTGGCGCTTATTAATACAGGATCATATTTTTGCGTGGCTCAAAACTATGAGGAGAAAGCAGAACTTAGCGAGTGCTCTTGGTATCCCAAAAGAAAATTGGCGGTAACCGTGCATTTTTCAGAGATAATTAAGCTTCTGTTTGGAAAAGAACGCCATACATTGCTTTGTATTTTAAAGCTTTTTACAAAATTAATATTGCTGATTAATTATCTTCAAAAAATGCGTGGTTACCCCCAATTTTCTTTTTGAATTTCAATATCACTTGTTAAGATCTGCTTTTCCCGCATATTCAGTAAACTGTGCAAAAATACCTTTGAATTAGTAGGCACCGTCCTTAACATAATTTTTTTGACATAACCCAGAACACCATTTTGTCAATGATCGCGACGCGAAGTGGTAACTTACTTTTGAGCGGTACTGTGTTGTTCCAAAATGTATTTTGGGTTGTTAGTGATTTATAAACGCAAAGGGAAGATAATAGGAACCTTAAGATTAGAGGACAAGGACAACTACGACTACTCCTAAGCGTTTTCCATACTGAGCATGCGGATAAGGTTTGGAGGCCGACATTTTTCGAAGTGCATGTGCTCAAAACGGAAACTCATACTCAAAGTCGTCCCCCAATCTACAGGTGCCAAATATTATTGAAAAGTTATGAAATCTTCCTTTCCTTCAAGTTTCCTCGTCTTTATCTTGCAACCTTAAACGTGTCCTTCCTTTAGACACATTATTTAAAGAAACATATCAGCAGCATTGTTGTAAATCGTATCTGTTACGTACGGCAAAGACCACTTGGGTAGGTGGCAAAATTTAAGGGGTCGGTGGAGAAGGGACCTGTAAGTGCCAAAAGAGGGCGCTTCTAGAGGGGTCTTAGGCATGCTCTTCTGGGAAGTATTTCAAATTTGGCCCTCTTATAATGCACATCCTTCATTTTGGAACAAGATCCTTTTTCTTTTTTTTTTTTTGTGAACAAAGTTTGGTTGATCTAAGGTTTGTGTTCTGTGGTGCATGTTTTCATGTTACAATGTGACATCTGGGGGAATTCTCAATTGCGGTGTGCATCAAGTTCAAGTTAAATAACCAGCAAGTTTTGGCAGTCTTCTGATCTCGTTGAAAACCCTGGAAAAGTCAACTCATTGTTACCGGAAAGCCTGTTCCCAGACTTCTTTTTTTTTTCTCTTGTCAGCTAAAGTACCCTTCCCATTGACATTGCGGTTCAAGGCAATGTTGCAGCGTGGAATAGACTTAACAACTCTAGATGCCTCATGGTATGTGTATTTGCATGTAGAAGACCAAGGATTAAACCAGGCACACAGGTGTTATGAATCCTTCATTCATGCATTTCACAAATACTTGTTACGCCTGAGTCACTCTTCTGGTCACATTTAAGACAAATATAATACAATATTAATATGAAGATTTAGCCAAGCCTAAAAGCAGAGCTCCCATTTCTAACCCGAGAAAGCAATTATAGTGTATACAGAGATAATTATGGTTCTCCATAAAGTACAAAATTAATCGTCATTAGTGTATACAGTTTACAGAGATCAAACACCTCTGAGATGACAAAAGTAAACAAACAAGCATTGCAAACAATAACCAACAATTTTGATCAGCAACTAAAACTAAAATTGCGTTCACAGTAATCTCTTTCACAACATTTTCCGTTTGACTGATAAATCTTAATTTACACCTCTCTGCAGTTTAGAACAACATCAGAAATCTTGCTAATTAAAATTCGTAGTAAATTGGCTTACTCGACTGCAGTTTCACACTCGAACAAAGCAGCTCACGACTGGACATCAATTACACACAAAAAGCCTATAAATGTGATCGTTGAAATAATATGCTAGAATCTCTGTCAACACAGAATCGCAAATGTGTTTGAACAGGCCTTGTTCGTTTTAGTGAGTTTTATAAAATATGTGAGGCAGCGAGGCATGCACTAAGAAGGAAAACTGCCTGAAAGCTAACCACTGTAAATAAGTGTTTTGTGTGTCGCTCTATTTCTCAAGGCTTTCTTCGCTTAATTGAGTGGACCCAGATGTTGTTTTAACCCTTTCCTGTCCGAGGGGGACCCACATTGAACACTCGCGTTCCCAGATGGTGTCCTGCTTCGCCACCTCTACCCCTGACAGTCTGTACAGACGGGTGGGCGTAGGCAGATGTCATAACCAAAATATCTCGCATGGATAGATTTCCCAAAAAACCTTACCCATGGTGCTCCGCTGGTGCACTTCGCAAGCCTGAGCTCTGCTAATATTATAATAGTGTGTTAGAATGCTTTTCAAAGAACTTTCAAGTAAATTGCACTGTATTTAACCATCACCAAGATAGTGCGTATTGATTTTTGCCATGATTTGGTAGTAAAGTAAAAAAAATCCATTTGCTGAATGAACCAATCAGATTGCAGGAATTTCAGAATTTGCCAGCTCATCAACTCACATTTAAGAAAACAGTATTTCAAATGTGTGTGCTTTTTTGTTTGTGTTTTCAGGGTCAGTTCAGTTTCCTGGTATTTCATCAATGTATTTGGCCTCAGAAGCATGTATTCTCTTGTGTTGGGTCAAGACAATGGTTTGTGTTCAGCTTACCTGGCCTTTAACTCTTTTAGCAATAATCATAAGGACCTTTAAGGACGTTTGCGCCCAAAATGTTCCCACTCACAGATTTTTTTTAAACCTGCCACGCAGAAAGGTAATGATCTACTTTTGCCTAAAAGGCAAAAAAAAAAAAAAAAAAGGAGGGTCACCGTGCTCGTTTTCGAGATCATGAGGTGCACTTTTAGAACATTGCGTTATTTTATTTTACGACGATCTTAGCTTAACTGTCAGCAATAAAAAAGCTACATTAGTGAAATTTAGATCAGGTAAATGTACTCAATTCAACATAACTAATATAACTAAATTAACCTTTGCAGCTGATGTCTTTTTCTGAGGTGAAATAGACCTTGAAAAACTATACATATTAGTCTAAGAAAGAAAACTTCGGTCGCACGAGAGCATAAAAGGCGAAATATTTGTAACTTCTCTCGCACAGTTTTTTTTTTTGTTTGTTTGTTTGTTTGTTTGTTTTTTGTTAAAATGGACGAAATTAGAGAAGGAAGTGGTCTACGGAAAGAAAAATAGGAGCCACCGAGCATTCAAGAGAGTAAAATCGCTGCGAAGTCAAAGCGATGGTATATTCGCACTGTCACGTCATTGCGTGACATTTCCGAGAAGACCTGGGTCCATAGCTATCCCATGATGCCACACGCTTTCACAAAACGTTTGCGCCTTTAGCATCGTGTTTACCTTCGTGGTCTGCGATTTAAGTGTCAAATCTTCTTGTGCTTCTTGTTCTTGTGCTTGTGCTTGTGCTGTGCTGATTGGGGACACTGTACGTGGAAACCAATCAATTCAACTCAAATCAACTGAGATCAGATATTGGTTCTTGACGAGAAGGGGAAACCGGAATACCCAGAGAAAAACCTCTCAGAGCTGATTCGAAAACCAACAAACTCAACCCACATATCACGCAAAGTCTGCGAATCAAACCCAGGCCATATTCATGAAGGCGAGGGTTCTCACCACTCTGCCAGCCCTGCTCTTTCTGCCCTTGGGGTTCCCCATTGACAAAATTAATATGATATGTTAGACAGAGTAAAATCTATGAATGGTAGACTTGGGAGAGAAATGATTAAAGAGGATATTTTTGAGTGAACATTCATGAAGTCATCTGTCATTACTTGCATAATTTTTTTTAATGCAAAAATGTTTTTTATAAGCGTCATGAAGTGTCCCCATGCTCTTAACCCAAAATCCAACGTCACACATCTTCGAATACAGATAACTAATGTCACAGTTTCCCCAAAAACTCTGGCCTTCGGGTAAAGAGGAGCAGCTTCGTTTACTCTCACTTTAATCATTGCTAAAAATAGGTTGCAAATGCTTAGACTTAAAAAGGGTGAGCCTTGTGAGGATTTACATCTAATTTCTAGTAGTAATCTCGGGTTATTGAAGTGCGTTTGACAGTTGTTTTGGAACCAAAGGAGAAGGGTGGGGAAGTTAAAGAAGCAATGTTATAGGAGCAAACGATCATCAATGCATGTATGACATAATTCAAGATGGTACTGAAAAAGCAGACGGACGCAAAAACGAAAATTTGCTAAAGCTCACCTAAGCACAGGATACCCAAGATTAGAAATTGGCTTCTCCTAATGTCCAACGCAATAATTGTATCATATGAAAGGATACGTTTTAAGTCAATTTTTTTCTCTTTGTATTTTCTTGACTTTGTTAGCTGCTGATCAAACTCGAGTCATGCAGGAACAAATGCAAATGCAGATGCAGATGCCCCAAGATCCCAGCAAGGCATTCAAGGTATTTGTACTGTTTTAATGTGTGCACATCATCATCATCATCATCATCATTATATCTTTATTTACCCTCCGATTTTAGAGTAGCTTGATGTAGCTAATATCTCCGAGCATTTACCTGCCAACCATGATACACCACAGAAGACAGCCCACAGCACAGGAACTCCATGCCCTACTCATGGCGAATACTGGTAGTATGTGGGTTCTTTTACGTCCCACGGGTTATGAACATTAGGGAGTTTAAGAAACGACGACGGCTACAGCAACTACAACGCCAAAAAGCAGTAATATTATTGGTTAAAAGAACCCAAATGATCGTGCTGCACGTGCGGCACGGATTTTTTAACAATTATCTCTCGTACTCGTCAAAACTACTACGTGAAATGACCAAATTTTAGGTTTTGACTGCAACGTGGACAAACTACAGTGAATCTTTCAGTCTCCGCACTCTTTACTTCAAATCCGTCCCTGTTAATCCTCTTATAGGACACTTCGCCCATATTGTATAATAAAAACAAAGTGGAATAATCATGAAATACTTAAAATAGCTCAAACATATTTTGAAGTGACGTTTTCGTCGCCGTAGCCGTCGTGGTTTCTTAAACTCCCTATGGAAGGATTCTGAGACGGGGTCTACGGTTTATCGTCCTTATCCGAGAAGACTAGAGAGTCTAACCATTTGCGGATGTCATTACAAAGGCAGCACTTTAAAGACCTTGAGTGTTGGTCCGGCCGGAGTTGATTTCACAACCTCCCGCATGACAGCCCGATGCTCAACCAAGTGAGCCACCATTCCTTAGCCAGGTGCTTCAGATCTTATCAACGAATCTGATTGCATCAACGATGAATAAGATTGTCTGCCACTAGAGAAAATTTTCATCTTTAAAGTGTCATTCTCAGAAAGGAAGGGGTCATCAAAGGGGACATACATTATGGTTGAGTAGACAGATGTTGTTGGAACTTTTGTCCCTAGGGGTTTCCTACAGGGAAGATATCTGTTTACAGACATCGCTTTTGTTATTCAAATGTGCCAACCACAGGAACAAAAGGTCTTTTGAGGCTCTGGTTGGCACATTAATTACAATAGGTGACGTCAACGATATCTTCCCTATTGTCAAGTAAAATTATCTGGCATTTGAGTAAAATCTCTATGTCATTACTTTGAGGGAAAGTATTAACAACATCGCCGTCCACTCATGTCCCCTTCGCAAGTCTCAATTGTTTCTTTGTCTGTAGGCTGAGTGGGAAGCTCTGGAGATCGTAACTCACGAGTGGTCACTGGAGAATGTTGAGCACGAGATGATGGAGAGTTATTCACCTGCGGATATTAATGCCATCAACAAAGATAAATATGTTTAGTAACACAAATAACTTGCCATGAGGTTCTATCTTTTTCCTTGGACGATGCTGAAGGCTCGAAGAATGTCTTAGTTTAAAGTCGCGATGAGACTGGAAGTTGGTTCTGAACCGTTTCATTCCTTGAAAATCCAGCGAGTTAGCTCCCTACTTTTCGGAACAAAACAAATAATTTGATGTCTTGTGTTTGAAACAGTAACCTTCAAACTTGCTGAATTGTTTCGATTCAGTGTATTGTTATATTTGTCCATGGTCCCTCGCTTGTTTCAAATCACCTGTTATTTCCTTGGGGGTAGTAAACTGAGGTAGACTTGCTTGGACTTTCATCACAACCAAGTCCATTTATTCTAGATCTATCCGCTGTGTATTAAAAAGAGGCCTCAAAGAACCTTTTATCGATGGACTATCGAACTCATTGAGCTTGAATTGGTTAGCTTGTAAAAATAAAGAGAACATTTCTGTGAAAAGAACAGGGGAAGACTTGTTAAAAAAGGTCGCTAACCATTTCCACTGACTCCTGGGCTCGGTTGTTAAAAGCAGATTAACGCTAATCCCAGATTAAAATTAACCAAGGAGTTTATGTTTCTACTCCCAAATGCTGTTCATCGCTGGTATTCGGCAAAACTTTACTTTAGTAGAAGTCAGTCTTGAAAAAAGAAAAAGAAGCAAAAGAAACTTTCACCAAAAAAAGTTTACGCTAGTCCTGGATTAAGTTAATCGTCTTTCGAACACCCGGGCCCAGGAGCGTTGCCTTTCAAACTGTTATTTTCTTGTCGCGACGTATGGTTAATAAACTTTATTTATTAAGATGTCAGTGGGTTTAAGAGACTTTACCTCGGGTGGGTCTAAAACACAAGCCACATTCCACAGGTCAAGACTAAAAGGCCCTACTCCACTGATGAACAACGAAGCCAAAATTTTCCCGTATACCTGAGTGCGGATTAGGGTTGGGAGACACTTTTGGTGTTGGTTATTTATCTGAAGCAAAGTGACAAAGTTCACTGACCCGTGACCTGTGTTTTAGACCCACTAGCCTGAGACCTGGCTCACTTGGAAATCGCGCGCGTAAGTTACATCGCGGCGAAGCCCTCGTGAGCGAGCCGGCGAGAGGAATGGGGAGAGGAAAAGTGTTCCTCTTGCCAGCTCGCTCACGCGGCTTCGTCGCGATGTAAGTTACGCACGCGATTTCTAAGTGAGCCTGCTCGCAGGCTATAGACCCACCGCTTTATCTGGAAAGTGGTAAAGTGGCCTTCACACGACAAACTAAATTTGGCAAACTCACGTTTGCCAATCGTTCACACGTCAAATACGAGTTTACCAACAACAAAAAGTTGGCGAGAATAGAGACAAGTTCTATTTGTCGCCAAGAGTTTGCCAACATGTGTCTTGCACACACGCCAACTTGAGTTTGCCAACACAGATTTGCCAACTTTAGTTTGTCGTGTGGAGGCCGAAGGAGGCAGTGTGGCCCAGTGGTTAGGACGCTTGCCTTGAGATCCAGAGATCCCGGGTTCAAGACCCGCTCTGACCACTCTTTGAATTTGATCGTGGTAGTCCCTGGTTCAACTTCCCAGCTGCACTTGTAAATAGGCGACTGGTTTGCCTCCGGCCAGTTGGGATTCTTAAAAGTTGTTGCTGTCGCGTTCTGTCGTTTCGTTGATTGTTTCATTGGCCATGAAAAGCCCCTATGGGGAGTGGTCAATGAAGTAAGTATTGTATTGTACCAAGCCTCTTGGGCTGAGTCGCATCAGGGTATGATGGTTATATGTTGAGGGAAGTTGGTAAACGCGAGAATACTTAGAGGAAAAACCTCTCGGATCAGAGTAAAATACCAACAAGCTAAAATGGATAAAAAAAGTTTAATGGTGCTGCGTCGGTGGGGAAATGAAACACAGAAATGGGTTTATCAACTGGGTTGGTATGGTATCAAATTGACCACCATTAAGAAATTCGAAAGCTGGTGTTTCGAGCATTAGCCCTTCGTCAGAGCGAACTGACTCCTAAGCGAAATGATCCATTCGCTCTGACGAACGACTAAAGCTTGAAAAGGGTTTATCAACTAGGTTGATGTAGTAAATTGACCACTGTAGAGAAAATTGAAAGCCGACATTTCGAGCGTTACCCCTTCGATTTGGCAGTGGTCAATTTACCATAGCAACCTAGTTAATAGACCTATTTCTGTGCAACAATAAGCTGCACGCTGCAAGGTCGAGCATTCTGATGTATCCCTGGTTCGAGAGAGTGAGGGATGACGCAATGGTGAGAACATCACCTCACACCAATGTGGCCCAGGTTCGATTCCCAGACTCGGCGTCACATATATGTGGAGTGAGTTTGTTGCTTCCCTTGCTCCACGTGGTGTTTCTCCGGGTACTCGAGTTTTCCCCATCTCCTTAAAGTGCCACTTCGATAAAAAAATCACATATTTTTTTCCTTCAGATTTTGAAAGTGTGATTGCTCAACACTTGACTGACAAAATTTATCCAAAGGCTATTTACTTTGAGTGTAAGTTTTGGATTTCACGGTCCGCCATTACCCACGTTCAAAACTGACCGATTGGAGGGTTGGATCTAAGGAAAAGTGACGTCATTACTCACTATCTTAAAATTGCAGCGTGTAAACGCAACTTATTTTATATGCAAAACACGAGTTTAAAAATCTGAAAGCCCGAAACTCCCGTGCTGCATATTAATTCAGCCGCTTACACACGCATTGCACCTAGTGAGTCTTTGACGTCGTTTTCTTCTTGACCCAGCTCTCTCAAAATTTTGAAGTTAGTAATAGACCGATTGCATAAATGGCCGCCAAAAACGTATTCTTTTGTTTATGTGCTAATTACACTCAGTAGCCTCGTTTGCATGGACAAAATACAATAGAAATTTCGTTCGAGAGCGAGGCTAGTGAGTCTAATTAGCACATAAACAAAAGAATACATTTTTGGCCGCCATTTATGCAATCGGTCTATGGCGGACCAATAAATAAGAAAATTCCAGTTAAAATAAACAGGGGTCTTTTTAAAATCAGAACTTAAAGCTTGGGTCACTTAGTGTTTAGTTAATATAGTTTTGAAATCCAAAGAAAAAGCAAAATTATTGTTTTGGTCGTAGTAGCAATTTAAAAACCAACATTTGATTTGATTTCTTTCAAGTGACCCCAATAAGTGCCTCAGCGCTAAATACACTTGACACTTTAAAGGGAACCTCCTCCTCTACTCAAAAATGACGTTAAATCACAGGAAATAACCGTTACAGTCAAGTTAGTCTAACGTATTTTCAAAGAAAGTGTTTGTGTCCGAAATAAATAAGTTTTAGAATGGCCTATTTTTGTTTTCAAATTTCGCGGGCGCCGCCATCTTGAATAACTGTGACGTGTTACGGTTGCCCTATTGTCATCAGACAAAAGCTCTTTGTGTCAGAACAATAGAGCAACCGTAACACGTCACAATTATTCAAGATGGCTGCGCCGTGAAATTTGAAAGTGAAAATAAGCGATTCTAAAAATTACTTTTCTTGATATAAACATTGTTTTAAAAACAAATTTCGTTTGTAAACATAATTTGTTTGTAAACATAATTTCCTTCGGTTTAACCTTATTCTGTAGTAAGAGTGGAGGTTCCCTTCAATAAAGTTCATTATCATCATTATTCTCAGATCAGGCATCATAAGCGTGTGGAGTTTTTGTTGATTTTCTACTTTGCTTCAAGAGTTTTTTTGTCCTGTTACTCCAGTTTTCCACTCAAAAAATCAGCAATTAATTTGATTCGATTTCAATCCAATCACTCCCGGGGCACAATGGTTAAGAGAAAGCTTCCTCCAAGGACGCTCTCCTCTTCCCGTCTGAGGAAAATCCGATCTATCCCAGAACTTAGTTTATAGAATAGTTTTTTTAAGCTGTATACAGAGTGACGTTGAGAAAAGAACTTGAGCATCATGATCAAAGCACGCAACGTTTTGAGACGCGGATGGCAACCGGAAGTGAATTGTTTTCCCTTTTAACTTGTCTTCACAACCACATTTATATAGTTAAGTATCTTTTTTCCATTAGAGATGATTAGTTTAAAAATCTGGGAGACACTAATTTCCATGCATGCGAAATGTTTTCGTCCTTTACCTTCCGCGTCTCGGAATCGTCGCGTCGTTATAAGCCAGTTCTGGCTCAGGGCATAAACGAAGCACGCCTGGGAAAAGCATATCTTCAAACTGAAATCTTCGGATGGAAGCTATTATCAAATGTCATGCAAGTAGGAGATAAACAGGAAAAAAAGGCGACCGACTCTTAAATTCAGGACAAACATATAGGGTACACCTTTCAATGCTAACGGGTCCAACAGGTATTGCACGCACCGAAACAGTTGGATAATCATTCAAGGTGCGTGCTTGTAAATAAGTTCTTCCCTCTTCCGAGGAGGAGGTATCGAATCCAAAAATCCTCTGATTAATATTTTTTGGTGAAAACAATCAACTTTTTGTAGCAGAAAAACTCAACCTCTCGATAGAGAGATTTTTGTATAATTAAAGACAACAATGATTGGCACTTTGCAGCTTGACTGAAAAATTCATCCTTCATATCGATTTTAGCTCATTTATATTTTTTCCCATGAAGGGGGTAGTTTCTAAAGAAACTGTGGTGCTGCGTACTGTACTGATTAAAAAATTGGTGTTAGTCAGTACAACGGCCCCAAAGCTGAACTCTACGGCCGCTACATCGACGACTGCATCGGCGCTATTTCATCCAGCAGAGAAGAACTCGGTCAATTTATAACCTCCGTCAACTCTTTTCATCCGGCTCTTAAATATACCTGGGAAATTTCGGAAACTTCATTGGCTTTCCTAGATATCAAAGTTTCTATTAGTGGCAACGTGCTATGTACTAGTGTGCACTACAAACCTACAGATTCACACAGTTATTTGTTGTATTCATCGTCACATCCATCACATGTCAAGAACTCCATTCCTTATTCTCAATTTCTTAGACTTCGACGTCTATGTAGTGATGACGCCGATTTTTCCAGCAAATCAGAGGAGATGTGCCAGTTCTTCGAAAAACGTGGCTATCCTGTCTCTGTGGTCAAAGCGGGCCACCATCGCGCCCAACAATTTGATCGACAGTCATCACTACAAACGTCACAAAAAGATAAGAATGACAGAATTCCATTCACCCTCACTTTCCATCCTCATAATCACGCAGTCAAAAGCATCATTCTTAGTAATTTTAAATTACTCCAAAATGATCCCGAGACTGGTAGAATCTTTTCGCAACCTCCACTTATTTCATTCAAACGCGACAAAAACGTAGGCAACTTTTTAGTTAGAAGCGCTCTCCAAACTAACGAGCAACCCGGCACTTTCAAATGCGCGCGCTCACGATGCAAAACTTGTCTTTTCATTGTTAACACTAGCAAGATATCGGGACCTAAGCGATCTGTTAAGATCACCGATCGTTTCACATGTACCTCCGCAAATGTCATTTATTGCATAACCTGTACGTTATGCAATAAATTATACATTGGTGAGACAGGTAGACGACTAGGTGACCGATTCCGCGGACACCTTCGCGATGTTGAGAAGAATGACAAGGATGCATCTAAGCCAGTCCCTCGCCATTTTAATCTGCCTAACCACTCCAAAAAACACATGGCTATCTGCGGCCTTTCCCTACATCTAGGTACGACGGAAAGCCGCAAGAATCTGGAACAAAAATTCATCTTCCAAATCGGCACCCTTAATCCTCACGGTATTAACGAACGCTTTTCATATAACTAATATATTCCTATTTTTCACGTTGCCATGTTACCACCAATAGCGTAGCTCTTACTCTACTATAAAAACTACACGTAACCCATAATCCCTCGATTCGCTCTGACGAAGGGCTCACGCTCGAAACGTCAGCTTTTAGAATCTCTGTACGTGGCCAATTTACATTATCAACTCCGTTGATAAAACCAAATTTTGTATACTACTTCCCCACCGACGCAGCACCACAGTTTCTTTAGAAACTACCCCTTCATTCATTTATTGCATAACCTGTACGTTATGCAATAAATTATACATTGGTGAGACAGGTAGACGACTAGGTGACCGATTCCGCGAACACCTTTGCGATGTTGAGAAGAATGACAAGGATGCATCCAAGCCAGTTGCTCGCCATTTTAATCTGCCTAACCACTCCAAAAAACACATGGCTATCTGCGGACTTTCCCTACATCTAGGTACGACGGAAAGCCGCAAGAATCTGGAACAAAAATTCATCTTTCAAATCGGCATCCTTAATCCTCACGGCATCAGTCAAGCCCAAGTTCCGGCGATGGCAACACCGATAAATTTGCTTTTCTTTGACCTAGTTTCAAGGTCCAGGGAACATCCATTGCCGAGAAACAGTGATAAATATTCAAATATTCAAAATTCTTCGAGGCTCGCTTACAACGAATTTGGACACGGCTGGTCAATCTTTCACTGATTTCTTCTCACCGTATCGAGGCTGAAGTGCACTGTTGACCAGCCGTTGTAAGCGTACCCTGGTCCCAGAGGTTTTTCTTGAGCTGCGAGAGAGTTAGTCTCCTTCTTCGCAGCCGTTTTTAGCACAGGCACATCTTTTAATTGTGACCATTCCGCAATGAGTGTGCCTGAATTTCAATGCATCCCCTGGTTCATTTGAGTTTTCGAATAGCAATTTACTTCTTAATTGAAGACCAGGGGCCCGTTTCTCAAAAGTCCCGAAAACTTTTCTGGCCCGAAAAGCCATTTGTGAAACTGTCAACTACTTGTTCTGGAAAGCCGATATTTTAACATGATTTCAAGGTCACAAAAAGAAAAACAACTGTAAAGTTTGAAGGGGGTAGTTTCTAAAGAAACTGTGGTGCTGCGTAGGTGGGGAAGTAGTATACAAAATTTGGTTTTATCAACGGAGTTGATAATGTAAATTGGCGAGCAACTGGCTTAGATGCATCCTTGTCATTCTTCTCAACATCGCAAAGGTGTTCGCGGAATCGGTCACCTAGTCGTCTACCTGTCTCACCAATGTATAATTTATTGCATAACGTACAGGTTATGCAATAAATGAATGAAGGGGTAGTTTCTAAAGAAACTGTGGTGCTGCGTCGGTGGGGAAGTAGTATACAAAATTTGGTTTTATCAACGGAGTTGATAATGTAAATTGGCCACGTACAGAGATTCTAAAAGCTGACGTTTCGAGCGTTAGCCCTTCGTCAGAGCGAATCGAGGAATTATGGGTTACGTTTAGTTTTTATAGTAGAGTAGGAGCTACGCTATTGGTGGTAACATGGCAACGTGAAAAATAGGAATATATTAGTTAAATGAAAAGCGTTCGTTAATACCGTGAGGATCAAGGGTGCCGATTTGGAAGATGAATTTTTGTTCTAGATTCTTGCGGCTTTCCGTCGTACCTAGATATAGGGAAAGGCTGCAGATAGCCATGTGTTTTTTTGGAGTGGTTAGTGGTTATTGCATAACCTGTATAACCTGTACGTTATGCAATAAATTATACATTGGCGAGACAGGTAGACGACTAGGTGACCGATTCCGCGAACACCTTCGCGATGTTGAGAAGAATGACAAAGATGCATCTAAGCCAGTCGCTCGTCATTTTAATCTCCCTAACCACTCCAAAAAACACATGGCTATCTGCGGCCTTTCCCTACATCTAGGTACGACGAAAAGCCGCAAGAATCTAGAACAAAAATTCATCTTCCAAATCGGCACCCTTAATCCTCACGGTATTAATGAACGCTTTTCATTTAACTAATATATTCCTATTTTTCACGTTGCCATGTTACCACCAATAGCGTAGCTCCTACTCTACTATAAAAACTACACGTAACTTTAAAGTTTGACGACTTAAATCCTCTCCGTTCTTGAGATAAAAAGGGAATTGTGACACCCGGAAACAGCCCATAAAGTTTCGGGACTTTCGAGAAACGGGCCCCTGGCCTCAGTTGTTCAAACGAAGGATAGCGCTATCCGCCGGATAAATCATTATCCAGTGGATAAGTAATAGCTATCTAGAGCGGTTTTCAATTGAGTGTCGAAAGTAATTAGATAATTACTTTGGTTTATGATTACTTCACTCAGTGATTGGTTCAAAGTTCTCGCGCGACTTTTTCAACCAATCAGAACTGAAACCAAAACCAATCGTGGCTTGCTCGTGCACATTTTCCCGCGCTTTGTGTCGGCTACTTGTAATTACTTGGAGTTTTGATTGGTTTATTGGATTGGCTCCGTGCTTTTTGATTGGCCAAAGTAATCACTTTGGTTCTGGTTTTACGACACTCATTTGAAAACCGCTCTAATGGATAGGTAGATAACGCTATCCACCTTTTGAACCTCTGGGGCCTGAATTACAACAGCTCACACGAAATGCATAAGAATGGCTTAGCGAGAATGGCATCAAGCATTGTAGTTCCTGTTTTAAAGAAAATAAAATTGATTGAAAGTCAGATTTTGTTATTGCGTCTAATTAATGAAACAGGAAGGGGTAACCGAGGACAATTTCGCCAGCCCGTTCAATCAAAAGCATTCAGTCATTTCTTTATGCTGAACAGGAAGATCGAACAAGTCGAAAAAGTAATGCTTGCGAGCAGAAATAATAATCAATGAGTTTGCCGAGTCCACACAGCACGGTCGTCATGAGCTGTTTCAGCCAGGTCTTCAAGAAGAATTTTACCATCCCACAACTCAAATGCACCAGGGGATGCAGGGCAATTAGTTCAGGCAAATTTATTGTAAGGCACAAACTGCGAAGTAAACACTTGCCTCCCGCTTAGTTTAACAATATTTTGGTCTGATTTTAATACAGCAAGGCTCCTGTGAAATCAGGCCAAAAGACGCAAACAAAAAATGTACGAACAATAATGTGGAAGGATATGCAGAAATGTCGCTGCAGTTTTCCACCTACATTTTCTCCACGCTATGCTTGCATCGTCGACCGTGTTGCCGCCATCTTGGTTTTTCCACTCCCGGAGTTGCGGTCCCCTCTCCACACACCTATTTCCTCCCGTTTTTCGTATTTGCGGAAATCAAGTCATGTCAAATCATGTCAGTTTCTTTAAGGAATTTTGGCAAATCTTGTCACATTTCTATTTTCATTACACCTGAAGCAAAGGAAATCTAAACTAAAAGGGAGCTTCTTCGCTTATGTGAAAGGCCAAAACAAAGGAGAATTAAAAATTCACCCATGATTTCTGGTTAATTTAAATACAAATGTGTTAAGCACATTTATTATTTTTTTTGTTCTCTTTATTTTATATTCGTTCTAAAAATACTGCCCTCCAGTAACTGGAAGGCAGTCGGCACTTAAACAAAAACCCAAAACTAGCGAGAAAACCCTACCATTTGTTTATAGCCTGACAGAGGGAGACTGACCTCGTTGAATCCAGCCGAGTCGCAACGTCTTTCAGTGAGAAACTAGTCTCAATTGACTCAAAACCTGCAAGGCACCGCGGCCGCACGACATGCGGCCAAAATGGCGGAAAATGACTCACGTGTATCACGGTAATGCCACCACGTGTTGCATACTTAATTAGAATGAAAAAAAAAAGATACAGCACAAATATAAATACACATATAGACCGAATATAAAATAAAGAGAACAAAAAAAATAATAAATGTGCTTAACATTTATATTTAAATGAATGGGAAGAGATATGAAATATATCAAAGCAAAATAAAAAACATATAGAAAGGAAATAAAAATTACGGCACAGAAATTTAATACAACATGCATTACAAAATAAAGTTGTCTGAATATTGACTGGAAAGGCGCGCCATACCTTTGTGTATGTTTTCATTCCGTGTGAAGTAACGAGTTGGAAAGAGCTAAGAGGCGACAAATAGCTACAAAGGAATAAGCTGGCCAGTCGAATAAAAAATATATTTGCAATGAATAAAACGCCGCTGCCGCTCTTGATCTTATCGGGTATTTCGGATTGATTTTGTCACCTTACGCGGCTCGCGTCGCAATAAGTATGTACAAAACAAATTTCAATAAAGTGCATTTAATATTGATCACCATTGTTGGTAAAAGCACTCGTTTGTCTTCTCTTTGACAATAAAAAAAATCATATGTACTATTCATTGAAGATACAATGCCCGCTCTGGCCGGTCAGTCCCGTCAAATAGAATTAAGCGCCCTCAGTTTTATTAAAGTCTCAAACTCAAATTTCCGTAAATATACTGCCTTTAGCGGCTCGGGTCGTGGCATTTTCTTGAATTGACTGTCGGTCCAACTGCTCAGTCCTCCAACCCACGTTGAAACGCTTACGAATGGGCCATTTCCGAGTTGCTGTTTGTCTCGGTTTCGAAATGAGTCTTGGTGCTCAACTATGGTATAAAGGGAAATGAGTTTGACTATTTGCATGAGAATAAGCAACTCATTTCTATTTGAATTGTTGTGCACCAGGACTCGCTTTGAAGCTGAGGCATGTAGCAACTCGGACTTAACGACAAAATATCTCGTCCCCAATAAACTATGATAATGAACAAATCCCGATGGATGTTTACGATAACGAATGATTTAACGAAGGAAGAACAAACGAAATGGAGGTTTCGTATCGCACGAAATCTCAGTGCCTGCGCGCGGTGCATCTCGGTAGACAGAGCGTCTTTATCTCACTCATTAACCCTCATTATGACTGTCACTCATTATAGAATTTACACTTTGAAGCGAACCAAGGGTCGTCCGAACCCCGTCCGAACAAACGTTTCAAAGTGTTTTTCTTCGCCTTTCTTGTTCTTTGCTTTGGTGCTCATAATTCTAAGTAACAATAACGACACAAATACGTACACAAAAACAAACACAGACCTAGAGTAACCCCTAACTGTAGGCTAACTAACACGCGGCCGACACGCAGCCATCATTTTGGCTTCACCGCTGACCCATATGGCCGCTTGTTAACGTTAGGTTAAGGTAAATCACTTATGAACATCACACCGGACCGTTTGTTGACGCACTATTACTCCAGTTCGTGTTTGGAAGATGAACCGATCTTCATTTCCATAAAACGGTTTCAACAGTATGAGTAATGACCAGACAATTTCATATCTTCCTATTTCATTTCTTGTTTGAGTGAACCATTTGACAAAAGGCAACAAGACTAGTTGTATTCAGGCTGCATCATTTCTAAGTCTTAGTCTCTTCTGCACTTCGCTAATGAACCAATTCACGTTGCTCTATTGCTTTTGGCATACTTGTTTAGGTGCTTACGGCCGCCCATACTCACGTGTGCCATTTAACGTGACTTTTGTCATTATGTAAGCGATTCACATGTTTTGGCACATGAGAAGGTCAACATTATCTGACTTTCACCCAATCAAGAACATTTATCTATCAAACTCAAAATCATCCAATCACAGATTTCCTTTTATAAGTATTCTTTTCGCTCAGACGTCTCTCGTCACGTTGGACGATCAAAATCAACTTCGCGAAGCATACGTTACTGTATTGTCTATTTACGATCGCATATTATTCACGGGTTGTGAAGCTACATTAGGCAAGTTCGCAGTCAAACGGCATGGAAGATATGAGTTGAAGGATAAGATTACATAAAAAGCAGGAATCCCTCAAGTTTATACGGTGAGCAAGTGAAACTATGGCAGTGAATTCCATTCACTGGTTCAGAAAGGGATTGCGACTACATGACAACCCCGCACTTGTCCAAGCGATAAAGGACAGTGACACTTTCAGAGGAGTGTTTTTCCTCGATGTGGACTCTCTGAATGAGATTAATATTTCCAGAAACAAGTGGCGGTTTTTGTTAGACTGCCTGATTGACTTGGATACTAGTCTTCGAAAGTTGAACTCTCGCCTTTTCATTGTGAAAGGGCAACCGATTTACGTCTTTCCGAAACTCGTTAAGAATTGGAACATCACAAGGGTTACTTTTGAATATGACGGAGAACCATTCCCTCGAAGACGAGACAAATCTGTCCAGAGACTATTGGAATCTGAAGGAGTCGAGGTGTTGGTATCAACTTCGCATACCCTATTCGACATTGACAGGTAATATTATATGCAAGGCTCTCGAATCTCAACTTTTTCTTGAGTGATCAATGTAACATAAATAAATAGCTCATAAACGAGTTTAGGATTTGAAATGTTTAAATACCCTCTCTGTGGAATCCATGTTTTAGCTTACCTGAAATTGGATTGTGAAACATTTCAAAGGGCAAATAACAGATTAGCATACACATTTGGTATGTTGTAAGCTTATGTAAGTCCCCCCTGTGATGACCTATGAGTTGATTTTACATAGGTCACTACATTGTCAGTATAATTAATCTGTCGCCTAAAAGGAGTGTATTCTTGTCGAACCCTTAGTTAATAGTAGAACCTCTTAGTGAACACTTTTGAATGACAGACACCTTGTGAAGGCAAACAGGCATGGTTCGTCCCAAACAAGCCACAAGAATATTTATTTATTAAAAGATTCTTCCCTTTTCGTATTTCAGTAGAGTGAGTATTTGGAATTCCATGGATAGCTATCATAGAACTCTTAAATCAGGATCTGCATTTAAATTTAACATTACAATGTAAAACGGTCAAGGATTTTATAGATCAGGGCTTGAAACAAACGAAAAAATCCAGTTGCAATTTTGTGACAAGATACAAAAATTTAGTCGAAAAATTGTCGCGCTGCATTGTGTTGTCAGCGGTGTAGCAAAACAAAATATGAGCCCACCATACTTGTGTTGAAAGAAACCGCTGAAAATGGCGAATGATATTGAAGGAATGAAGTCGTGCACGTAATATCGTTATTTCTTCATTTATTTTAGTAAAAAGAGCAGCAAAGTGGCAACTGCTGACGCTTTTGTTTCAAAAGAGCGAAGATGAAAACAAGTTGCAAATTTGCGACTTCTCCAGATATTTTAGTCGCAAAGGAAGAAAATTCAGTCGCAGATGCAATTGTATTGGTCACAATTTCAAGCCCTGTAGATTCTAAAGTATTACTGTAAATGTTTTTAGGGTCCTTAAAGTAGATTTTAATTATTGTAATCTTATCTTTATTTTTTGTATTTATTAAAATTTAAATTATTGTCTTTGAAAATCCTCTAAGGGGAAAGTCATGATCAGTGATGTATGTACGTTGAAATAGGGAATATTACATGGCCATGCAGAGATACGAAATTTCTCTTTGAGTGCTGAAAAATGTTTCACCAGTGAGCGCAGCGAACAAGTGAAATATTTTTCAACATGAGAAGAGAAGTTTCGTGTCTCCAAGCGGCCATTTAATATTCTATTTATTATATAAACACCAATGAAATACAAAATCATTTCACGAAAGGCATTGAAAGGAGCGATTTTCATATGTAACCATAGAAACAGTGATCTTTTCACGTGTGAAAAGAACATGTTATCTTCATGTGTGAAAATATCATGTTTTCATGGAAAACTCATCTAGTATGTCATTGGTGTTGATATAATAATGTATATTTTGTCACAGTTGGACAATTACCGGGGGTATATACAGCTCATGAGCCTATCAAATTGACCTTCTCCCAACTATGTGGCTTCATAGTTCAATTATTGGTAGAGCAGAGGTCATCGGTCCAAATCCTGTTGAAGTGACATAATTTTTCAGGTGCCTGTAATTAGATTGTCAAGTTAAGTGAGAGGATCTCTTCTTCCTTATGTCTATAACCTGCACCTTAAATATATACCGCATTTACCCGTGTATGAGTCGACTCCCCATTTTTGATGGCCAAAAAAGCAATTTCTTAATTTCTTTGTTAAATGTTCATGGGATACTAATCTTGTATTCTTCGATTTCTGGAACTGTGGATACGCAAAAAAAATCAGTACCTCAAGTGCTTCATAGTTTTGTGGTTCAGCAGTTGTTGTACATTGTATATGCAGGAATTTTATCCTTGAGTTTCAAAAGAGTTTTCAGAAAATCGAACATGTAAACCTCAAACTAACCTGTTTCGTTGTTCAGGGTTAAAGGGCTTAAGAGGATAAGCACAACATCACAGAAGCTGGAGTCAATTGTTGAAAATGACTTGCAAAACGATGCGAAATATGCAAGGTTTAATTGGTCCTTGATTTATAACATCTCACATTACAAACAAAACAAAAAACTTATAAACCAAAGACTATGCCAGGCTTGTATACAGAATAAAAAAACAATCATTACCAACCAGCATTTTCAGGCAACGTGAGTTACTAAGCAGTTGAAAGATCGTGTTTTTTTTGAAGAAACAGAAATGCTTTTTTGAGCTTTCCTCCTTTGGTAACCGAAAATTTCCAGTGTCTATTTCATATTTGTGCTAGTAAGTATCTTCAACATTTAGAGTTGGACAAATCCTTTTTCATTTCAACTGGAATTGCTTATATTCATTTTGAAGTCTTTTTTGCCAGATGAAAAGCCAACCTTTTCCACTGCGTTCATTTTGCCCAAGACAACATTTATGTTGTTTATTTTGAATAATTATTTAGCTGGAACTTGGCTCTAAATCTTTGACCCGTTTATAAGTCAAGGGCGATTTTTGGAGCTTCTTTTGAGGCCATAAAAGGTCGACTTATACACGGGTAAATACTGTGTATGTTATTCATGGGCCAGGAGGTCCAAATAGGGAAAAACTGTGTCAGAGGTCTCGAGTACAGCCCAAGGGCGCAGGCAGAGGGCACAGTTTTTCCTTATGACCAAGGCCAGTGAATAACCTGTTCATTCTTTTAAAAAATGATGTGCTGGTGGGGAACCATTGCTTAAGGCTGGCCTATGTTGCTTATTATCAAAAGAGAAATATCAGGCAATACCGCAATGATCAGTTGATTCTGTTCACAATATTTGTTAATTTGTAAAGAAATGCTGTTTACTTTTAAAACCATTTAAAAGGCTTCAAACAATCATTTCTGGTCCTAATGCCGACTCATCACCCAAGCTCACACAACCAGGGCTGCGATTCCACCCACTCCCAGAGCCAACCAGATTGCAGGATTCTCAGAATTCCGCACTGTGAAAAAAATAAACTCTGCATTGCATTCAGGTGTATGAGAATGACATTGACTTCTTGGAAGAACATTTTTTATTTTATTTGACAAAACCTTGTACAGTTCTCTCTCACACCAAGGTTTTTTTGTTCTGCTGTAGTTTAATTGAGTTCAACCATGGAAATGTTCCGATCACTTTCAAACAGTTTGAAAGTGTCGTGAGTCGTCTTGACAGTCCTGAGGACTGTGTCGCTGTGGTAGACAAAGATTTGTTTGGATCTTGTGTGACTCCTGTGGAGGAGAATCATGACGAGTTGTATGGAGTTCCTGCATATGAAGCATTGGTGCTGGACGAGGAGGAACGTGAACGTGGAGAGTGGATCGGCGGTGAGACAGAAGCTTTGAGGAGGTTGCAGCTTTTGGAGAAAGAGGTATCAACTGTTTATTATCATTGAGTTACAGAACCACTTGAAAATTTCGAATTCTAGTCTTAGTCAAGTTTAACAACTTGTAAGTTGAGTCTTTCCAGTTTGAAGGCAAGAAAAACAATGAGCTTGTTGCTTGACTGATCTCTCGAGAACTAAATTGGACAAGCAAAGCACCCTCTTGTGTTGTACATGCATAGAAAAAGGGAGTCTGATATCAAGTGCGAGCCGTTAGATTTTGCATGTGCTTTGGAACGTAAATGTAGCATGGCAGCTTATGTTTAGAATGTGATGTCTTTGTGTTGAGTCTTTGCTTTAATTTTTAGATTGCAGAACCCCAGACAGAAAGCCCTCCAAAGAGCAAAGAAGATCCATTTCCCAAATCCTCAAAATTAAGTCCTTATCTGAGATTTGGGTGTCTATCTGTGAGACATCTGTTCCACAGGATGAATGAGGTGTATCATGAGGTTGGTGAATTGTGTCCTTTAATAGTACTTCGTAATTTTGAAATGATGTGGAATTGTTTAATTTTGAGGACTGATCTAGGAAAACGTGATATGTGGGTTATTTTCAAATAACCAAATAACCAAATAAATAACATATCAATAATATGATAATTGAATACTCCCATTGAATGTTTGTCCAGGGCAAATTAAAGACATCAGTTATTCAAAAGAACAGAACAGTGTTCAGTGTTTTACGCTTATGACAGTGGTGATTTTTCTTTCTGTTCCCAAATTTACCTTATTGATACTACTAAAAACTTCAATTAAAGACAATGTCTTAAGCGTGAGCAAAGTCACATTTCGGATGATTTTTACAGATTTCACCTGTCTTTCATGAATAACGTATTTCACAGATCTTTGAAGGGGTTGAACTATAGCTTGAAGAACGCACTGTGCACAGCCAGTTCTCAAATAGGATGTTTATGTTTTTTCGTTTTCCCGCTCCAAGGAAAAGAAATAAACTATGATCTTTTTCTTGCTATATAAACATGCTACATGTACCTCAAAAAGCGGCCGGAGGTTATTGAAAGGAATACTGTGGCTATCAACGATTTATTTTTATCAAACAATTGTGTTGAGAAACAAATACAACAGATTTATTATCCCCCTTTAAAAAAATGTATTCTCTGTGAGTAGCTGGTGCTCCAAGACCACTGGACGGCGATTTCTGCAGGGCAGCTGGAGCTTACGGAGAACGCTGGACACCTGTAAAATTCAGGTGGCTCCAGTGGGATTGAAACCCATGACCTCTGAGTGTGGTAGTGCAGTAACAGCGCTTATGTGCCTATTTTTTCCATGTATATTGTGAATAACTAATCACATGAGTTTTTTTGTGCAATTTGGAATAGGTAAGCACTCATAAATTTCGAAGACTACAATTGCACTCGTCTTTGAAAAAAATTAATTGTGCTTATTTATTCCAAATTGCACTCAAAATCATGCAATTACCAATACAAAATTAATCTAAATCAGTTTGTTTTCATTAAGTTTGTTTTCCCTTGTACGCATAACTTAAATTTTTGTAATCAATGTGTTGCAGGTGCATGGGAAGCCTGCTCCACTTTCAGTACACTTGCCTCTTTTGTGGAGGGAGTTCTTTTTCGTTGTGGCCAGCCACCATCCCAATTTTGACACAATGAAGAACAATTCCCTCTGTTTGCAATTTCCATGGGAGGAAAAAGCTGATAAATTGGAGCAGTTTAAACAGGTAATGAGAAATCAAGTGGTGAACTTAAGGAAACACACAGATAATCATCCTTTGATATCGATTGTGTGGGCAAACTTCTAAATCATGTCGTGGGCCTGTCGTAAGCCGTTGTTGCATGCGACAAAGTCGTACCGTGTAAATCGACCCTAATGGTGACAGAATGTCTTTTTGAAGTCTACTTGGATTTTGCAACTGAAAAGAATAAGTAGTCATTTCTAATGAATCAGGGCTCAAAATTGTGACCATAGCAGTCATGTTTGTGACTGAATTTTTCCTATGCGACTAAAATATCTGGAGGAGTTGCTAGTTTTCACCCTTGTTCTTTCAAAATGAAAGGGTTAGCATTTGCCACTTTGCGGCAACTTTTGCTAAAACAAAAAGAAAGAAATGTAAAAGTTATTTGGTTTCTCGCCATGAATTTTGTTGCAGTTTGAAGATCATATGAGGCAAAATTGTCATGTAATTTGGCTGCAATTTTACGGGCACAATGCCATTCCCTTGACCTTGAACAATTTTCAGTGGTTCCTTAACACACATGTATTGCGGACTCGTATAATTCAGCCCCAATGACATACACTTTGTGGGTAAAATTTACAAAGTTGTGACTAAATGTTTTATCTTGTTGCAAAATTGTGACTGGATTATTTTTCAATTTCGAGCCCTGTGAATAGGGAATAAAGAGTGAACATTGCAATCCACTTTGTGCGGCGCGGTGGCCTCATGGTTAGTGTGCTTGACTCTGGAGCGAATGGTCCGGGTTCGGGTCTTGACCATGGATATTGTGTAATGTTCTTGGGCAAGACACTTGACTCCCTTGGTGCCTCTCTCCACCCAAGTGTATAAATGGGTACTGGCAAATTTAATGCTGGGGGTAACCCTGCGATGGACTAGCATCCCATCCAGGGGGTAGTAGAAATACTCCTAGTTGCTTCATGCTACAGAAACCGGGGATAAGCTCCGGCCTGATGGGCCACTTGGCTTGTAAGCTGACTTTACCTTTTTTAATCCACTTCTTGAGATAATATGGTAATGGTGTTTGAACTCTCATAGGGGAAGACTGGGTTTCCTTGGATTGATGCCATCATGCGTCAGCTTCTGACAGAAGGTTGGATTTCTCATCTTGCACGACAAGCTGTTGGCTGTTTCCTGACCAGAGGAGCTCTTTGGATTTGTTGGGATCAAGGTTTCAAGGTAAGCTCGAACGTATTTGTTATTAATAATCCACATCCATATTTAAGACTTCATATTATTTATTCTGTAAGATATTTAGTGTAATTCTTTAACTCCAAAACTGAACTCCTTGTTTTAATTAAGACAAATCAACATCACAAAGTAATTATTTAACAACATTGATTTGCTAACATTGCACTTTAATATCATTACTGTGTTATTTGCTACGTGCAGCTTTGTAATTTGAGTTGTTTTATCGAGGACAATCGGACAATTATTAATACAGTAATTATTTTGAACCCTGACATGGCTATCTGGGAACCAGCGAGTTTTCAAATCATGAACCTCTGGCTCTTCCATGGATGATCAGAAATTTGAATATTTCTTTTTTGAATTTTTTTTACCATCTTGGACCTCATGTCATATGGTGCCTCACTCTATTGTTAACTGTTTATAGATATTTGAGAAGTACCAGCTGGATGCAGAATGGAGTTTAAATGCTGGGTGTTGGATGTGGCTGTCCTGTAGTGCTTTCTTCGCAAAACACCCTCAATGGATGTGTCCTGTCAGCTTAGGGAAGCATTTGGATCCGATTGGCAACTATGTCAGGTAAGTAAGGGTTGTAATGAACTTTCCAGTAGAAGAGGTGGGGAGAACATTAACATTCACTCTGTTTGTTCACTGGATGTTTAGTCAGAGGTCCTGACTTACAGCTTCGTTGCAACACTTTGTAAATACAGGGTTCATGCTACTCCTTGAAGTCTTTGAAAAGCCCTGGAATTTAATTTTGGACTTCAAGGGTGCTTGAAAACTCCTTGAGTTTTTGCTTGGGTGAAAATTGTCGAGAAATTGACTATTGTGGAAAGATTAAATGCAAAAATTAAACTCCCCGTCCGTGCACTTGACTTGCAGGATGTGGGAAAGAACCTGAAGGTAGGCTTTTTCAGCAAAGAAAACAATGAAACGAGATGTATGGTGTAGAAAGCGTCTTAGAAACACTGCTTGAAAACTCAATTTCCGGTTCTTGAAAACTCATTGAATACTCCTGGAATTTTATATACGAAATCCAGCGCAAACCCTGAAATAACCAGCTGGTTGCTTCATGCCAGTAAGGGTTTGCAATCCTTTTTTACCTTAAGTATGGAGAGCAGGCTATAATAAAAACTACTGGGTTACAGTAACATTGTGATAAGTTATATGTCACCCTCAAAATACATTTTTTGAAACCCACCCCTGCACAGATCCCCATTGACTAGTAAAGTCATCTAGCATTTGACAGAGTAAACGCCCATTTAAACGGTTTCAACATTTGAACAACATTCATTCAACACAAGTTGAACACAAAAACAAAGTTGTGTGGAGGTCCTTCAAACGTTTCCATCATTGCGGCAACAAAAGAACCAATACTTTCATTAAATTTGCTTGTGAGGAACTAAGAACTAGAAACCAGTCTCTCTTGTCCAAATAAACTACGCCATACAGACTTTTGCAGCCTGATGTGAGCATACATGTGTTCTACAATCGATGAACAGTGTTCAAACACCAGTGAACCTTTTCAAGAACAAAGGAAAAGTTGAATCCATGTTGAATGAAAGTTTAAACCGATCTCAACTTGATTCAACACGCTTTCAACATTTACGTATGCTGTCACCAATGTTGGGCGACCTGTTCAAACATACAGAACGTTTGGTTCAACAAAGTGCTGAATGCATGTTGAAGTGAAATGTTGAAATGGTTTTAAAGGAGCCTTAAAATGTATCATTGTCACTACTAGGTTAGAAAGTGTTAAAGGGAACATAGTTTTTGATCGGATATACAATGTAGCTGTTATTAACCCTATTTTTACCCTGGACCAATCCCCGTGGATAAGTAAAATCATCCTGTATTACACAGAAGAAAATGTATGGATCCATCTGTTGAAAAATACGCCTCATATACATGTGATATCTGACATCACATCGTGATAACATCATAATCTTGTTGCATTTGTTTTTTGTTTTTTTTTAATACATCCCAGACAATTGTCATTGAATTTATGTTTTTTTCAGAAAATACATCCCAGAGTTGAAGGATTTTCCTGATGATTATGTATATGAACCATGGAAAGCCCCATTAGAGGTCCAAAAAAGAGCTAACTGTATCATTGGTGCTGATTACCCTCAGCCTATCATAAATCATCAAGATGCTCGTCGGGACTGTGTGTCAAGATTAAGAGGAGTCTATCAGACGTTGGTTTGCAAAGGTAAATCTCCAATTTTTTTTTGTGTGTGGCCTATACATGACTTCCATGAAAGTTCTGCCCTTTCCTACTTAAAGATCTTACCTTAGGGAGTGAGATTTTGTGGTATCAATCAATAGTATTTAATATTCCTTGGCCCATAAGCCCCAATTGAGTAGGGAAGAAATCGTAATTGTCAGGGGTGACGTAGAGTACAATCTAATAATTACCATCTTGGTCTCACAAGGTCTGGATAGAAGACAAAAATGAAAGAGTACGGTCGTTGGGGTATGAGGGGATAGAAGTTGCGAGCCACATGACCCATTCTTATCGCTTAAGTCTGATTCCAAGTGCCAGGCTATTAAAAGCCTTTTTTCTTTGTGACACATGCAATAATGAAAAGCGGAATACAAGACATCCAATATTTGAAGCTTAATTTAAATGAGAACAGTTACCTGTCCTTTTACAGCAAATAAAATATCATAAAGAAAAAAGGATAATTTGCATGCATGCCAATATAATCAGTGTAGAATTTGATCCCAGCAAGAACTTATTTTTCGTCTACAATGTTCAGTGCTCTGGATATTTACTAGTCTATCCCTCTGGAGTCCAGACTATTGTGCAGAATGTGAGAGAAAGATGTTAGCTAACAAGAAAAACAAGCTGGGCCTTATCACTATTCTTTATATAAAGAATTCTAATGAGGAGTGTTTTATCAGGTTTAAAAGCTCATGCAGTAGTGGCTCAGATGGCTAGTGCGCAGCTTTCGAAGCGAGAGGTCCCTGGTTTGATCCTCGGTGACTGCAACGTCTGTTTCAACTTTCCTCTGATCCGTGTAGCTATAGCTTTAAATACCCGTAAAACAGAGCACTGACAGAGGGAGGGGGATAAAGGGCACACCGTCGGCTTCCATTGATACCAGCCTCGTAGCTGAAGGAACTACTGACGTTAAATAAAGTGACTTTACCTTAACCTTTTGCACGTCCTGTTTTACTGGTGTTTTGATAGGCTGTTAGGCTCATGAATTATTACTACGTTTTTGAAGACTTGAATAAAGCTTCTGTGTTTTGTGCTAATATTAGGGTTGTATGATTTGCAATCATCATATCACTTTTTTTTTTCCCTTTAAGTTTCCTCTAACGTTGGTTTGGGACACAATGCTATGCACTGGTTTAGAAAGGATTTGCGCCTACATGACAACCCTTCACTTTGTGAATCGCTTATGAACTGTAGAACATTCCGTGCTGTGTACATTCTGGACCCGGTGAGTGCAAAAGCAGCCAGAGTGTCTGCTAACCGCTGGAAATTCCTTTTGGACTGCTTAACTGATCTGGACAAAAGTTTGAGGAAGTGTGGTTCCCGGCTGCATGTTATCCGTGGCCAACCGACTTATGTGTTGCCAAAGCTTTTTCAAGACTGGAACATTTCAAAGCTGACTTTGGAGTGTGAGACGGAGCCTTTTGGGCAACGACGGGATGTAGCTATAGCAGTCATTGGGGAAGAACATGGTGTTGAAGTGATTTCCAAGCCATCACACACATTGTATGACCCTGAGAAAATCATTGAAGGCAATAGTGGTGAAGCACCAATGGTCCTGAAGTCTTTTGAAAGTGTCCTCAGGCAAGTAGGTCCCCCCGAAAAACCAGTGGAAGCAGTCAACAGAGATATGTTCAAGGGGTGCATTTGTCCAGTGGCGATGGATCACTCATCAAAATTTTGTGTTCCCAAGCTTTCTGAGCTGGGGTTCAAGGATGGTGATGTCACGATAAGTGACCTGTGGATTGGTGGAGAAGAGGAGGCCCTCAGACGTCTGACAGAACTGGAAGAAAAGGTGGGTTCCACTTTTCTTGTACTGGGGCACAGGACAGTTAAGAACTATGTGGAGGCAGTGTGGCTCATTGATGGGTAGGGTGCTTACCTTGAGATCTGGAGATCCCAGGTTTAAGACTCAGTGTGCCCACTGTTTGAATTTGGATCCTGGTAGTCCCTTGTTCAACTTCCCAGTTGCTCTTGTAAATAGCTAACTGGTTTGCCTTTGGTTGGTTCGGATTGTTAAGTGTGGCATTGTATGTTCTCAACTGTTAGTTCACAGTGCTAGAAGAATGTTCAATGCCGTGAACATTATTAGTATCAAAGTACATGTAGCTTTGCAATACTTGTTCAGTTTGTTTTTGTGTTGAGCTGGTTTATTTTGCACAGGTTTTGGTGGGAAATCTAACGAAACCTAAGGAAGGACTTGATGCCTTGATGCCATCCAGGACACAACTGAGTCCCTATCTCCGCTTTGGTTGCCTGTCGCCAAGACTTTTTCACATGCGGTTAGCAAGGGCATACATGAAGGTACTTTAATTGGCTAAAGCAGTTTCACAATTATTATTCTGTCGGGGAAAAAATGAAATGGGTTATGTTGATAGATAGTTTTAGAGATTTTGGAATCTGGAACATATTTTATTCTGCCATTTCTTGTGATTGTGTTTGGTACTTAAACCATTTGACTGCCAATGCCGTTAAAACTCACAGCTTTGACCTGCAGAAATTGTACAGTAGACCTTGGGGTTAAAACTCCAGGTGCCAGTTGTTGAAATGCCAGATAACTTTATCCAGTGTTTAAGTCACTATCCGATAATTTCAGCTGTCACTATGAAAGTTACAGCTCTGTGGAATGGGCTGGAATTATTGAGTGATCGCCCAGTCCTCTTAAATTAAACATTTTGATGAAATTCCTTTCCCATGGTGAGCAGTAGCCAGCTTTCACCTTCAAGGTGTACCGGAAGAACCACAACAATAAAAAGATTCATTTTCAAATCATGAGTCCCGGAGGAAATAGATAAAATTGTTCTTGTCCAGCGAAGAAGTTGCAAGTGCAAGCATGGACTCGCTGTTACTTTGAGCGTAAGTTTTTTCCTGGCCTAAAAAGTACACCTCTCAAGAATTTGAACTATTTTCAAGCAAAAATGTGCGGGGCTGTGACTCGGGCCCTTTCCACAGATTTGTGGTTTTCATAGTAAAAGATTTCAGTACATGTACAGTATTTGCTCTCATGACTGTAAACATGCAAACTCTACTTAGCATGTCTAAGGCATGTATGAAAATGTTGGCCAATGTCTCATGTACAGGTAAGTTTGCTCCATACCCTGGATATTGACTTATCCCCTGGAGTTACACGCTAAGGTGCTTTGAACATTGGGGGGCCAGGAGCAAGACTGCTGAAAGCATGGTTAATGCTTACCATTTGGTGTAAGTTGTATCAAAGTCTACAAGTTGTCATGGCATTTAATGCTAGTTAGTGCTCACAAAGGGCGCGTTCAATTGTCCCGATTTCGGAATACGAATATGTGGACTGATGATTTAAATGGTATTTCTGGTGTTTTGAAGCAACACTGACAGTTTGAAACTATGAACTACTCAAAACAATGCACGGTTCCAGCCAATGCTTGTTTTTCCAGAACCTCTGGGTCTAAATCTGGCACCTCGACTACTCAAAACACAATGCCCCCCAACAGTCTTCAGTGTTGCACATTAATTTTTGAAAGTATCTTCATACGATTTTTTTTTTTCAGGCAAAATGCCCACCCCCACCCTTGTCTCTGTACAAGCAGCTCGTTTGGAGGGAGTTTTTCTTTACCCTTGCCACTCGTAATCCTCATATGGACCGAGCAGTTGATAATCCTCTGTCCCTCAGTATAACTTGGGAAAAGAATGACGAGGCTTTGGAAGCCTGGAAGAAGGTAATAATGGTAAAGCAAAAGGCCATAGGTAACATAACAGTGACAGTGATGAAGACGGCAATGAAAAGTTTTGAGGGCAACAGGAGAAAAACAGATCAAGAGAAAGATAGAAGCCTTGATTATGCAAGACGTACGAAAATGTTTGTTTGAATTTTGGTGGCATTTGTCAAAGTAACAAACAAACAAACAATATTCACTAGAAATAACTCAATGAAGCCTCAACAATAAAAGGATCTCACCAGAAAGTGAAAATAATGGTGGTTGAAAAGATATGGATTGTCCTGGAATGTAAGATTGACCAACCCTATTAGAATTCGCTTGGAAGCAAGTAAGATTGCTATTTTTATATGTTACAAAACGTTATCCCATCTGTGTTTCAGGGCCAGACAGGCTTTCCATGGATTGATGCAGTCATGAGACAACTTCGCACTGAGGGGTGGATTCATTGTGTGGCTCAACAAGCTGTAGGCTGCTTCTTAACAAGAGGATGCCTATGGATCAGCTGGGAAGAAGGATTCAAGGTAATTAGTAACAAACTGGAAATGAATAATATATGTCAACCCTTCTGGATTGTTTGGGAGTTGCATAGATGTGGAGCCAATTGCTTTGCCTGAATTTGCGGCCGGGTTCTCAAATCTCCTGGATTAGAGTGACTTTGAACCTCTTCCATGCTTTAAAGTAAGATTTGATAACTATGGTATATGTAAGTTAAGTTTTGGATGTAGTCCTTTAGACAATCCATTGTGTCATGGATTGGATTTTAAACGTGACGCATAAGAAAAGAGGAAAATGGTTCACCTGGGTGGGAATCATTGCTGAATACAGCATCTGATACTACCCATATAGAGATAAATTGTATGGCATTAAGGTAAAATATATTAAGTCTCACTCATAGGAGTCAGGGGGTTAAATAAGGCACTCTTTGAGTGGATGAAGAGCTTGTTGATAATTAATTATGAAATAATTAGGATAGTATGCAGACTCTCATAGGTCAATAGCTGTGTTTAGATGACAGTATGGAAACACAGCTGTGACATTGTCAGACTCGCGTTTTGAATAGTTGGTAGGAAATAAGAGCATGTGTCAAGAAAATCTGTTTCAATCAAGAAGTAAAAAACCAGCATTTTCCTTCATTTGTTGAATTAACTGTGACAAATATTTTATAAAAGCAATAGGGGACCTTTTTTCCATGTTTCCATAGCCTCATCTAAACACTCTGGAGAGTTGGGAGAATTCTCAACAGTTATGCAAGCCCTCGACTGCGTAGACCTCTGGTTTGTATAACTGTTTCAATTTCTCCCAACTCCCCCTTGTTTTTAGATGAGGCTATGGAAACACAGAAAACGTCCACTATTGCTTAAGTGTTGTTCTTATTGGTCGTCTTGCTTTCCATGAATTTAGATAAGACTGCATAACTTTGTATCTTATGCAAGTTGCCATGAGCGAGCATACTGTACATGTAGTGGGAGTAATTGAATACAATATTATTATCATTTCCAATAATTTCAGCTATTTGAGGAGCTGCTTTTGGATTCAGAATGGAGCTTGAATGCTGGAAATTGGCTATGGGTATCTTGCAGTGCCTTCTTTCACGGGCAAATTCCATGGTATTGCCCAGTCAATGTGGGCAAGAAAGTTGATCCATCTGGGAATTTCATCAGGTAATTACAGTAGATGATTACACCAGAGATGTATGTATGTAGGTCTGCCATTTGTTGTCCAAATTTTCCAGTTAAAGTGCTTGGTTCTCCTTTTCCTTCACATTTCAAAAGTACTTGCGTGGAATGCTCAACAGGCAAATTTTTTGTAATAATTTCAAGAGGGAGACTGTTAATTTTACCTCCACATTTTTCATTGAATGGCCCGCCATAACTTGTTGCAGTTCCGACCGATAAGCTTTCAGCGATCTGGATCAAGGAAAAAGTGACGTCATTTACTCACTATGAAGTGGGTGAATGCGGCTTAATTAGTAGGCAGCCTGAGAGTCTTTGACTTTCAGGTTGTGAAATTGGTGTTCTGCATACTAATTAAGCCACCTTCACACAATGCATTTTTAAGCTAGTGAGTAAATTGACTGTCAGAACTGCGCCAATTAATGGCTGACCATTAATGGAAAAAGTTGCCCTCAAAATAAACAAATTTCCTCTTGAAATGATTGCAAAAATCTCGCATCTCGAGTATTCAGCACAAGAACTTTCGAAATGTTTTTCGGAACACTCAAGAAAATATGAACATGACATAAAATTGCTTTGGAAAGGAGACTGAAATGAACTCAAATCTGGTCACTAGGCTATGTGGAAGACTTTAATAACAACTTAATTGCAACAAATGAAAGTATCTGGTAAGTTGTTTGATACTTTTGTAAATTTCTTATTGTAGGCGGTATGTCCCAGAACTGAATACATTGCCAACAAAGTACATCCATGAACCTTGGCTAGCACCTATTGCAATACAGAAGGCAAGCAACTGCATTATCGGCAAAGACTATCCGGAGCGCCTGTGTGACCACATAGAGCGAAGAAAAATATGCCTTGAACGGCTCAAAGACATTTCTCAGCAAATACAGGGAACAAGCTCATCTTCTGTTAAAAATGAGTCTGAGGAATTCGTAGAATGACCATGAATTTGCTTGAGGAGATGGAGCTCGTAGTCAGTGAACTAGCAGCTCTGCGCAATGGCGCATGGAGCTATAGACCTACAGCTGTACATGTAGGTGGTTATCACACCATTAGCGGCAATGTTTTCTGGTCTGTTGACTCGAAGAGTAAACAGAACTAAGATAGTGCCTTATTATGGGTTTCTCAGTGATGCACCATCACCGTTTTTGTCAGGAGGGTGGAATCAGGTTTTTCCCCCAGAATTTTTTTTTTTTGGGCCAGCTAGGCCCCACCCTCTCTTATAGGGAAGAACCTTTGGCCCTTTCAATTCTTGGATATCGTTTTCCGGTTGGGTGCATGGTGCATTGGGCATGGCTCATGGACTGCATCCTAGCCCTCTGGGTTTGAATCCGAGGACGCACACTTCAAAGTTTGCTCGGCTTTTTCCAGTTGAGGTCGGTAAAGTAAATACCACTATTTTGGGTGACAAGTCGTGCGCAACGGAGTGCGATTGTTTCCCACCTTATCTTGAATGAGCGTAGAAGCCACAGAAAAGGGGCCTGAAGTAGAAGTTGAAGTAGTTGACGTCATTGATTTCCGTGTGGATACTCTAACTACGTGTGTCTTGAGTATTCACAATCTCAACCCTTCCGCACTTTGTAAATAGCCAACTTTCCCGCCAGTTGGGTTTCTTGATCACGTTGTGTACACTATCCAATAGGCTGCAAGCATAAACAGCACCGTGTATAAATGGGGTTCTTTACTTTGTTTCAAAAGTGAAACGCGTCCACAAGAAAGCACACATTGGAAACCTTGGGGATTTACACTGCAGCTTCCATTTCCTAGTCATCGTCTTACTTACAAACATAGCTGTGGTCAGTCGAGAGTTCCAAGTGACAAATTTTACCTCAATTCATGGAATTGTGACTTGATAATCATAGACCCTATGCAAAAATGGCTGCTTTAAATTATTCTTTTGTTCATATGTAAAATAGCCCAACTAACCTCGTTCGGGATAACAAATTCTTTAGAGTTTTTGTCTCAAAAACGAGATTAGTTGGGCTATTTTGAATATGAACAAAAGAATAATTTAAAGGCAGCCATTTTTGCCTAGGGTCTATGAGACCTAGCATTCTAAGTGGCATCGGTTAAGGAGTTGCATCTTACAAAATAGACCAAGTTGAAACGATTTTTTCTCAGAAATTCAGTGGCACCTCAGCAAATTAATGTGCTTAAGCTTCAGTGGTCACAATTATTTGTTTTCCTGCTTCATTTGGACTTAAGTTCATTCTTCCACAAGGTAACCTTGTGAAAGTAAAGTGTCACCAGAGAAGTGCGTTGTTGACGTTCAAGCAAAGTTCAAGTTATCGTGTTAGAGTTGATGTACTCTTAACACCAATATTCCTATTTATTCTGAAATCTCAGTCACTAGACCTAAGCGGCTAACTCAAAGTTGTACCCAATTCAAACCCTTCAGGGATAAAACGTTTTGTTCCAGTATTTCCATATCATATAAATGTGAATACATGCTACATCATAATGCGAATACAATAGACAGAAAATCTTACCCCGGGAGATTGGATTTGGGTATAACATGGAGTTAGCTGATTGGGTCTATCATTGTGACACCCTAATATTGTATATGACAAGCCAGTTATCGTAAAATGGTATAAACTCCCACCGAGTATACTAGTCGTTCTCTGCAAATGTGTTCAGTTGTCAGAAGAGACGATAAAATATATAACAATCTGTATTCACAAAAATAATTGGTCAATGAACTTTGCAATAAATTATTGTGAATATCTTTGTTGGTTTTGACAACGAAATGATCAAATGCTCTTTGTAAGAACACAAGCAAATGGAATCGAATCATTTCCCATCTCGCCCGGTAGAAGGCAAACACTGTCAAATAATTGGTGCCACCAGCTTCCTTGCCCTCTTTGAAGGTATCCTCATCCCTAGTCAATTACTGATTAATGTGCCAACATTGCTTTGAATTCCGTCAAAGCAAGGGGTTCCTTTGTTGGATAAAAGTTTGACTTCGCTTGCGCATCGTGCCTGAACTCGCATGAAATTCACGCCTTAGTTTTGCAGCGCATATGTGAACCAGGCTGAGGAGTTTTGAGAAAGTCTCATCAGGGGCCCGCGGAGTACGTTTGAAAGTGGGGGGGAGGGGTAGGGTTTGGTCTGGATCACCGAGGTATGAGAGGAGCGGGGGGTGGGGGGGGGAGAGAGAGTCTCCAGAACTTGGCTAAGGAGCCTGATTTCCCGCTGTTATACACAATTGTGGTCTCATTCACACGGAAGCCCTTCAAGCTAATCCTGCCAAGCCGACCACATGCTGGAAAGGTTGGACCACAACAAAGGGAACGAATAGTGTGTGGGATCTCTAAAGTGCCCCTAACCCCAAAAATTTTTTTTCCCTAAAATGAATCTTTGCACCTGTTCGAAACGCATTGCGGCCATTTTTTCAACTTTCTAACAAATCCTGCCATTTTATTGGCTTGGAAAGTTGCAAAAATCCAAGCATCTTTTGTTCACGACCGAGTCAGAAGGGGAGTGGGTCTATTCTTTAGTTGACGTCACAAACTGATTTACATTGAATTAACTCTTTGTAAACATCCTTCCAAAGTAGATTGTGACGTCAACTCAGGAATAGACCCACTCCCCTTCTGACTCGGTCGTGAACATGAGATGCTTCGATTTTCGCAACTTTCGAAGCCTATAAAATGGCAGGATTTGTTAGAAAAGGGAAAAAATGGCCGCAATGCCTTTCGAATAGGTGCAAAGATTCACTTCAGCGAAAAAAAATATTTGGGGGTAAGGGGCACTTTAGGGGCACTGTAAGGTCCCACAGAGTAAATGAACAAGGGCTGTGAGACGGGACCTCCGGCGTATCGTCCTTATTCGAGAAGACTACTGTAGAAAGTCTAATCATTTGCAGATGTAGTTAGAAAGGCAGCACTTTCTCCAGCACTTTCTTCCTTGAGTGTTGGTCCAGCCGGGGTTGGTAACTTAACCTTCTAGCGCTAGCCCTTCACCAGAGCGAATTGCTTTTCTCTGACAAAGAACTAATGTTCTCTCATAAATCTTTCCGTCCGTAGGTTATTAACCTTAATCGACTTGTTCAATAAAGCGAAATCTTTCGTGTTTCACTCCCTATTGACGGAGCACAAAAGTTTCTTTACAAAATGACTTACAATTCGTGTCTGAAGAGACAACACTTGAAGGCTGTAGAATCTTAGTTGGCCATCCACTCAGGTCAATCTATGTAATGCGAGAGACAGCGTGGCATTCTATGTAATTGGTTACGGTTTGGAACAAGACTCTCCCAGCCACCGAATTCTAGGGTATCCAGTAGTAACCAGCCTACTTAGGTGTTTTTTTATTTTGAGCAAGTCAATAGCTTGCGATTACAAACATGTGAAAAACGTGCAATTTGACCTACGGTTGTAGTTATGTAACGAGAATTATCGTCGCAGTTACGAGCAACTAAGCATTCGCAAAGGAAGACGGAGCGATTGTGCTTCACTGCCATGCCAACTGAAAGCTTTGGATCAATCAACATCGGAGCACCATGGTCAAGAAATGGTTATGACGCCATTGCACGACCTCCGTCCATGCTTCGTCCAAGACATTTCGCCAGTCCAGGATCTGGTACTATCGATCTCAGATGTCCGTGGACAAGGGTTTTTTTTCAGCCCACTTCACGGACCGTTGATTTCAGTAGGCGGTTAAAAAATTCTGATCACTTGATAACATTTTAGTGGCTCTGCGGTTTCGAAAATACCGATCACGTTGCGCTATTCCTTTTTTCTTCCCACGGCCGAGAAAAGAAAAAAAACTGAAGAAAAGTTTCCACCTGCTTCTTATTTTCTCGGACAAAGCTTTTAATTGGTTACCCGTAATAGCTTCGGCCGGTTTTACTCGCCGTCAACATTTCGCGCTTTTCCCTTTGGGGAGAGTAACAGAAAGATCGGTATTTTCGAAACCGCAGAGGCACAAAAAACAAAAATGTTATCACGTGATCAGAATTTTTTAACCGCAGACTGAAATCACAGTCCG
>OX421450.1:12403916-12406416 GCA_949126865.1 Montipora capitata | reverse complement strand
CCTCAAAAGGAGGTTGGACATTCCGTAACAATTACACGACCCAATATCCCATCTCAAAATGACAAACTTACCGCTGTAAAAAGAATGAAAACGAGCAGAATTAGAGCTTTAGTTCAACAAGAAATAGCGTTTCTGAGCTGAGCCGCGCTGATCTACAGTATTTAGGTCAAAAAACCACTTTGAAAACGATTAGCTTTCAGTTGTTTTGCTGGGGTACCACTATGCGAACACTGCAAAAAAATTCGATTTCTCAGGAGCTTGTCTCGATCGTCTGGTGAATATCGCCAACTATACTGAAAACCTATCGATCCAGCTGGGGCCGGCCCGTTTCTCGAAAGTCCCGAAAACTTTTCGGGCCCGAAAAGCCACTTGTGAAACTGCCAACCGCTTGTTTTGGAAAGGCGATCTTTTAACATGTTTTCAAGCTAACTAAAAGAAACATGTCTGTGAAGTTTGACGAATTAAATCCTCTCCGTTCTTGAGCTACAAAGGGAATTGTGACACCCGAAAATGGCCCGTAAAGTTTCGGGACTTTCGAGAAACGGGCCCCTGCAGGTTCGACTCTCTGCCTCGCCTACTCTGAATCTTCTCTGTATGGGGTTTAAAATGTTTGTTTCTTTGCAATTGGCTAGCAGAGGTCTCTTTTCTTTTGCGTTCGCTAGGCTGACGAACGCAAAACAAAATAGACCTCTGCTAACAGGGAACTTTGCAGTAAATTTGAAGTTTAAAGTAGATTGTACGTCGTGTAAGTTAAATAAAAAGCGAAATCTCCCTTTGAAGGATGGCCAAGAGTGCTTTCTGAGCTATCACTGAAATTATCTGCGAGATTGTTACTTGTAAGTTTGTATTGTATCCCGGATAATTAACAATTCGACTACGAGTTCGAGTTTTCTATGATCCAATAGATAGTATGATTTGTTCACTGAAAGTGAAAAACGCGCGCGTGCCTTCCGTGGCCGGCATGGACATAGTATTTACCTGCGAAGCCCTGGCCAAACTATCGAACAAAGTTGGATTCCACATGCAACATTGTTGGGTGTAAATGTTTAGGTAGTGGCAAAACACTATCCAACATTTCTTGACGAATTCAAGTTCAATTTGACCCAAAATTTGAAAATATGGCGTAGCGTTATGCTACTGGAGTTGTTTGAGGACGGAAAGGACGTATTCAAACGAGGAAAAACCAAAAAATGGTTAAGAGAACGTGAAGAAAACAGTATCTTCCTTGCAAGATACATCCGAGCTTAGGAGATCATGATTATGAGCTCGGATCAATTTGAAGGAATTTTAAACGCTATTGAACCAGACATCTCCAAACAGCGATAATGATTAAGGAGCCTGAAAGTGTCCCACAGACATGGCCTTGCTTCCTACTCGCTGATCAAGGCTTCTGGCTGTTCATCAACAACCACGACATCCCCTTGGTCCCTGTCCGCCATCTCTGTTGCAAATGATGCTAGAAGCCTACGCTTGAAAATAAGATAGCAATTTGTGATTGGCTAGCAGCGCGAACGTGACTTCATTCAGGACACAACTTTGTTGGAAGAGCGGCAAAACACTGCAACATTGCTGCGTCGAGCAGAATTGTTGGTTAATTGTAATGTTTGATCAAAAGCAAACTCTATACAACATTTGATGGAACAAAAAATGTTGAACGAACATCTTCCAGCATGGGCGGCCAAACGGTCGAACAATGTTGGATCGAGCAAAGTTGGAGCGTTGAATCCAACTTTGTTCGATAGTTTGGCCAGGGCTTAAGACATCGAAACATGTGAAAACTTAATAACATGCATTCAAATTTTGTAAAAAGGCAGAGCTAGCAAACTTAGCGGTATGCTGTCAAACACAATAAGCTCCTCGTTGACTAATAACATGGCTGATACTTAATAAAATTGAAACAAATGTGACAAAATTGTTTCTCACTTAACAATATGAACAAATTAAAAACTTTTAAA
The DNA here is from genome assembly GCA_949126865.1 of Montipora capitata. Classification (NCBI taxonomy): domain Eukaryota; kingdom Metazoa; phylum Cnidaria; class Anthozoa; order Scleractinia; family Acroporidae; genus Montipora; species Montipora capitata. The sequence continues at coordinate 12,404,461 of OX421450.1, read as the reverse complement.
AATGTTTACAGCCTTAAATCTACAAGAGATACACTTTTACAAGTTTGTAACTTGTCAACATTGTTAAGAAGAGAAACAATTTTATTATTTGTTTCATGTCCGTGTATCCGTGTTAGTCGTTAATGATTTGTATGCAAGTTTTAAAGTTTGTACACCTCTCATTAAGTTCGGGTGCCATTAATTAACTTTGCGTTCATTTTATCAAGTTTGCTTGAGCTCTATTAAGTTTGTTTGCAACTTATTAAGTTTATAGGTGTTTTGTGTCCATACCGGCCACAATACTTTCCTCTTTTCTGGAATAGAATCGTTAGTGAGCTTGTTAACCTCCTTTGCAGAAATACTATTTATCACTCATTACTAAATTTTCGACCTCGGCGAATATTGTGTTTCTAGCTTTCTGATTGGTTCATTCAGTCTCGGATATCAGCTCATCTACAGTATGACCCTTTTTATGACCTTATATGGAAACTGATTGCGTCAAGTGTTGCCAAGCTGGAAACTGATGGGCTTTAATTTTCAAGAGTCGAAACGTTCAGAATAAATGA
>OX421450.1:12391416-12398916 GCA_949126865.1 Montipora capitata | reverse complement strand
TAAAACGGAGTTGAGTATCAGCATCGGCTTTAAAATAAGAACAGAAAATTAGGAACGATGAACGGAGTACGGGGAATCTCAACAATTATTAGAAATATCTAAAACGAGGAAAATAAAAAAATGCAGAATCTCTGTAGTATAGCTATCTTGTGGTTATATAACTAGGACGTCACGTTTCGGTGTTACGTAATTCATTTTAACAGCCTATCAAAATATTGATAAAAAGTTACGTGTGTGGTAATCTATGATCACTCTGAATGTGCAAACAATGCCATTATCAATTATTCTCAAATGAAACGATCTTTATATAAAGGTCACTAGTGATCTTTATGAAGTAGTCCTAATCATTTTCATCGACATTTCAGACATTACAAACTTCTGGGAGGATACTTTTATCCATCCTCCTTCCAAACTTCTTCAACAAATTTTGTCAACCAAAGAATTCAACGACCCTGCCCCAGTGTCTAACAATGTTCGTATCTAGACTTTGGGTTTTGTCCCGTTCAAGTCAAACCCAGCTTCTTCGTTCGCTGCTTGTTTGGTGAGGCTTGCATTTTGCCACTGTGCGAAAATTTGTGACATGTCGTCAGTTGATTTTGGAGCGGATTTTTCCAACACTGCATTTTCTTCATCGGCAGTTTTCAATTCTCTGAAGTTTCTCTTACGCAGCATTTTGAATCAACCTCCTTCAACCATCGACAAGAAATAAGGACTAAAATAAAAAAACATGCTTTTAAAATTACCATACTGCTTATAACGTCCACCTGTTTTTCTTGTATGCTAATATCTTCCGCTCACAATTTGAACATTTGTTCGGACTCCCGAGGAACATGCTTTTGTTGAATGCTTTTGAGGCCGTTCAAAGCCTCGCAGCACGTGTTTTACTGGGTGTAAAAACACTCCGCTATATGTCTCGTGTTTTTCAAACGCTGCTGCTCGTTTCTTCAACATTACATAATTTGTTATATGACCACGTGAGTTAAAGTAGTGTGTTCAGTGAACACTTCCTGAATCTCTCACTCGATTGTATTGCAATCTATAAAACGGGGAAGCTCTAAAACGGGAAATCTCTGAAGCTGGGAAATCTAAAACGGAGTAAAGAAGGCAAGTGCAAAATTGCTTTGGAAGTGTGACAACATTCACCGAATTTGGCGTCCAATAACAGCTTTCACAGCTGTCGAATTCAACAGACTGCATAGCGTATTCAACGTTTTTCCCGCGGACGAGAACTTCCAAATACGTAAGGGCACTAAAACTTACGCCTAAGCCCGCTGATGGCGGAAAAAAGGAAAGGAACTTTATTTAAGTGTCTAACCAGCTGCAGCAAACTGTGCAGCCTGCAAAGCTTCACGATAGAGAAAGAACTTCGCACTTGGCTTACCTCGCGCGCTTGCCGATCTTTTTGCGCATTCTCATTCGTTATAATTACCGTGGAGCCTGTTCACAGGCTAGCAATAGTAAAAAGCTCAAAACCATCGAAAATTTACTGTCCCGGAAGCCGAGTCAACACACACAACAAATAAGAAAACTAAACTGGGTATCCTATGGTACGTGTTTGTCCTCCTCAAAATCCAGTTTTCGTACTCATTCCCAAACACCAAACAAATTATCAGTCCGGAAACGAAACGCCATTTATTGCTGCCGCAGTGACTAAGCCTGAAGCGAACGAACGAAGCAGCTCTCCACTCGGGAGAAGAACACATTTTCTTCGAAGCGCAAGGGATTATGGTCAAAGGTGCAAGGAACTGTGGTTATGGAGGAATTAATATGCACGGTATGATACTCTGTTTTTCATTTCTCTTCTCGTATTGTTTGCACTGTTACGCAACAAGAAAATTAATTCGAAATCGTTAAATGAAAAAGGCCTTGAACTTGTTGTAGGAAACAAATCTCATAATCACCTCTCCAATGCTCAGGTCTGTGCGGTTTGTAGTTTCTGGATTATTTGTCGAAGCGTTCAACGCAACTTTATAGGGATGATATCTGTTTACAAACATTGCTTTTGTTATTCAAATGTCCAACCACAGAAACAAAAGACCCTTTGTTTCGACAGCCAATGAGGCTCTGGTTGGCACATTTATGACAATAGATGACGTGAAAGATATCTTCGCAATAGAGTTTACTTGGTCTACCAATATAGCGGCCGGTAATCAACGAAAACATCTGGAGTTCACTTTACGATGAAAGAGCTTATTTCTCGCTCATGAGGTAAAATACGTGAGTACGAACACATCTCCTAATGTACTTATAAAACTCATTAATTATTTATGCAGCTCTTACCCAACCAAAGCATCTTATTCTGGTCAGGTAGATGGGTTTAGAAACCCAATGAAAAACGAGTTGAAAACCACGGCGTGTTTGGAAATAATTTCAAACTCGGATGCAAATGTTCTTAATTTGCATATTGATAAATCAAGAAAAACACATGACGATAAACAACTTTATTTAATCACACATTTTACAAAACAAACTTTAAACCTAAATTATTTACTGCTGACGTTAAATGCGACGATACAGTTATTAAACTCCACAAAACAGAAAGGGCCATTCTTTTTCTAAATTTAAATTCTCGCTCAATGGTGGCGACCTCGTCGTTTTTTTTTTCACTTTTTAAGTCTGCGATCAAAGCTCATTTACAGTTTCAGTTCAAAATATCTTGCACTGGACAGATGCAACGTAGTTTTACAAATACATGGTGTGTAGGCGAAGCCTTTGCCAAGGTAAAGAGAAATTGGCTAGTTTTCGCATCCTAATGACTAAAAGTTACATCTGCTACTGTAAATAGCGAATATATTGGGTCCAGCAACCGAGACGAAGTCAGACCGGTCTAAGTTCATTGTCAGGCCGGTCTCATGTACACGCATAAAAAGAAATGTATGCAGGCCGATACTAACTCATTTCGTCCCGGTCTCATGTAAATACCCTCTCAGAGATTCGCCGTTTTAGAGATTCCCTATTGTTTTTTACCACAATATTCAACGTCAAAGAAAATGTTTATTTCAGTTTCAGGGCATGAAAAAAGATCATGACACAAAGAAAGAGCACTTTTTCGCAATCTGATTGGTTATAATTATTAGCCGATCAGATTGCGAGATTACAAGTAATTGTGCATGGTAGAATCTAGCCTGCCAACGGGGCTCTTTTGTAGCCGCGAAATGATTGGGGCGCCCCAATCCTCTCGCGGCTTCGCCACTTGCACGACACTAAAAAAAAGAGCCTGCTCGCATAACATGATCTCTTCTGAGTTCTCTAATTTAACGATTATCGTTAATTTGTGATTTGCTTTGAATTTACTATTTTCCTTGATTTAGGACACTGTGTCCCAGGATTTGTGGTAGCAGAGAAAATAAGGAAATAAAAAATCATATCCGGGGATTGGAGTTGAACCCGGAGCTTCTGCTCTATAGCACTATAGGAACCGCTTCTTTCTGCTTCACCACTGAAGATCAAGACACAACACTGTCAAAAAAACATTTTTTTAACTCTCTCATAGAAAATCGCTGCTGAAGAATTGTAAGGGCGAAGCTAGATTAATAATTTAGGGGGTATTTACATGAGACTGCGACGAATTCAGACCGGCATGCCCCCCCCCCCCCCCCATACATTTCTTTTTATGTGTTTACATGAGACCCGCCTGACAATGAACTCAGACCGGTCTGACTTCGTGTCTTGCTGGACCAAGACGAGAAATTCTCGTAACGGTCCTACTAGTAGTTCGTACTGGTCACATGTACTGAGTAAATACCCCCTTAGGCATTAGCTTTGATTTTAAAATGTTTAGCTTTGTCGTGAAGTTTGGAAACCGACCTTTTGCTATTGTTTGTTGCCGAGTGATAATACAGCATTATCAAATAGTGAAAATACATTGTTCGTGGTTAGTCTAACCACGAAACAATGTATTTTCACAAACTGTCAACTTTATTGTCAATTTATCAAATAGTGTTTAAAATATTGTCCCTGAGCCACTAGCGGTGTGGTGGTCAAGTGGTTAGGTAACGGGTTACTCAACATTCCCAGGTTCGAGTCCTACGTCCACACACTTGGGTTGTCTTTTAACAGGAGCTCATTAAGAGGAGCCTCTATCTCCCATACTTGGCCTCGGAGTCAACCCTTTCCCGAGTAGATTTATTTATAGAACACCTCCCTTGGGAGATTCAGCACGCTCACTGTTGTAAAAGCCAATCTCCCTTGGGACATTCAGCACGCCCACTGTTATAAAAAATGAATGAAGGGGTAGTTTCTAAAGAAACTGTGGTGCTGCGTCGGTGGGGAAGTAGTATACAAAAATTTGGTTTTATCAACGGAGTTGATAATGTAAATTGGCCACCGTACAGAGATTCTAAAAGCTTTTAGAATCTCTGTACGGTGGCCAATTTACATTATCAACTCCGTTGATAAAACCAAATTTTTGTACACTGTTATAAAAGCCAATCAAAACAGAGCTATCTCAGCGTCAAGGAAATTATGTTACTTTTCGCGGGAAAAACCTGTTCCTAAAAATAAATTTACTCGGGAAAGGGTTGACTCAAGGAATTAGAGGAGATAGAGGCTCCTCTTGATGAGCTCCTGCTTTTAAAAAATACAGGACCATTTCCCACAATCCATATCAAGCTTTCAGTCTTTCAAATTAACGATAATAGTAAATTCAGAGCAAATGACGAATTAACGATAATCGTTAATTAATTCAAGTTAGGGAATGGGTTGGCTCGCAGGCCAGGTAGAATCCTCGTTTCCGAGATTCCTCATTTCCTCCATTCTCAATAGGCCCTTTGAATGACCGTGTCACGTGACCTTGTCAATCGTAAAAAAATGGTCGTCGTACAAAACAGATGTCAGAAATGAAAAGAGCGTGATGAAATTAGTAAGAATGTCAATTTTGAAGCCACTGTCATTTAATTTAGGTGAGAGATTTTACAGCGGTTTTAAAGCTTAAAAAATTAACTGTGATTTTTATGGAAAACAGCTTCTGGATGACACCCCCGGATGACACCATCCAGCACACAATTTTTTTTTACATTTTTCGAACTTTCCGACCGCTCTAAAATCATCCACTTAAACGATCTCTAAATTCAACCTCGTTCCCAGGGTCTCTGGAGCCAGGGAGAAATTTCTCCCCCGCTCCAGAGACCCTGGGGACGAGGTCGCTCACTAGTTTTTATGATTGACAAGGTCACGTGACAAGGTCATATCCAAAGGGGCCAGTCCCTCCCTCACAGGTAAGGACCAACCTACTATCGATCTCAGACGTCCGTGGACAAGGGTTTTTCTCATAGTCAGGGAGCAGAAACCGAAAAATAAGAGTTTCGTTCAACCATCGCCACAGAAAATGTTTGCCGCCTGATTCTTATAGAGAAAGACCTCCTGATTAAGGCCAGGTAGTTCGTAAAGTGGAATTGTGGTATAGGTTTCGAGTTAAGGGGATGTTTTCTTGCCCACTTCACGGCTCAGCATGGAAACGAGGCTACACACTGAAACGCAGTTTACATCGCTATTTCTTGGTGAAAATCGACGAAATCAGCCATTTAAGCTAAATTTACTAAATACACATTTGCTTCGTTCGGAAGTTATTAAGTATGTCACGTGATTGGTCACGTGATTTTAAAACGTGACCAGTAACAAATCAGTGACTATTAACAAACGTGCGTTCGCCGTTGTTTGGAAGAACAGCCTCGCAAAAACAAAACATGTAGCCCTTCTTTATTAAATTAACTTTCTTTTGCTCTTTCTATCGTCTTAGCAAAGCTTTTGGGAATAAAAACTGTTTACTGTATATCACTTTTATCAGTCTAGATCTAGCTCGCAAACGAGTCTAGTCCCTTGGAGGCAAACAAAGAAATCACTTGTAAATGAAAAATGAAGCTGTTACTCGGTTCGGTTTTAGTCTAGCTATTTGCCACAATTTGGATTTTAAACGAGCATTAATAATCACAATGAGTTTATATGTATATATATATGTATAATTCCATTCAGATATTTTTCGGTTTCGAAAAAGACGTTGAACTAATTAAATAGTGGTGTACTTTTTATCAGTTTTTGACAGGGAATATAGGTTAAAAACTTATAATTAATAAGAAGCGCAATGTTTTGTTCTGTTAGACTGCCAGTGATATTAAAGTAAAACTGTCTTGCAAACAAAGACCTATTGTAGCCTCGTTATACGTTTCTGTCCGGATTGATATCGAGGCTCTCCAATATGGCGGCGCCCATGGCCACTTGGCTAGAACTCTCGCTACTCTGACTGTAAGTATACTAATTCAACTGCCAAATTTCAATTAAAACAGTTTAGAAGTTGAATGCTTGAGTTCATAATAATTTCTTGCCTATAGTGTGATATTATATGATGAAAAAATATACAATGAAGAAAAATCATTTTCTAATTCATGATTTCATTCGACCATTAAAAAAATCCTTCTAGCCGTTATTATACAATTTCGGGTCTTTTAAAGTATCTTTTCTTTTCAGTAATGATAACTAGTTTTAAAATTAGTTTTTGTTTTGTATTGCTTTGTAATTTTGAAGTGGAAAAATAAATAAATAAATAAATAATTAAATAAATAAAATATTACTGTTTTGAAGTATAGATGTGTACGTTGACAAATTTAGAACGCCTTTTCATATTGTTGGTAAAAGACAACTGTGATGGGTGTGTCATGTTTCTAAATTGGTGCATTTTTCAGATTGATTTCCATGGCTAGTAAGGAGCAAGATAACCGTTCTGGTTTCAGTATAACGTCTCCACCTCCAAAGCGACGAAAATTGGTTAAATGCATTATTTGCCAGGTCGATAAAGAAGAAATTTTAAGAAAAGGGAAAGTGTCTTCTATTGACACTTTGAATAGAGCACTCAACCTTCGTAAAGACGAAGTGTATGATAGATTGCACAAGGACTTACCCAGTTTTCTAAACCAAGATGTTTTTTGGCATTCCACATGCTATTCGTCCTACACCAGTGAACACAACATACAGCATGCTACTGGCATTCATCAAAGCAAAGTGGAGAGTGAAGCTGGTAATGAGGAAACACGCAGAATTTCAAGGTCGTCAGCTGGTGTCCATATAGATTGGTCTAAGTGTTTTATTTGTCGAAATAAGACGTATAAAAAATGCAGAGAGATGCATAATGTTTGTACATTTGAAGCATGTGAGTCAGTTCGAAAGGCAGCAGAAAGCAAAGGTGATGAAGGAATGCTGCATGTTCTCATTTCAGTCAACAACGACCTAATAGCTGCTGAGGCAAAGTATCATAAGACGTGTTTCGCTTCCTATATTAGCAAATCCAATCTAAAGCACAAGGGCTTTAAAGAAATAGAAGGAGAAGCATCTTATGATAGAGCATTCAAAGAGATGGCGGCCGAAATTAGTGAGGGTATTTACCAAGGAAAGGCATACGATATGTCATCGCTTTTGTCGAAATATCGCGAACTCCTGGAGGACAAGGGAATCAAGGCCGAAAGTTATAGCAAACAGCACCTGAAACTTCGACTTCAAAAGCACTTTGGA
>OX421450.1:12358916-12386416 GCA_949126865.1 Montipora capitata | reverse complement strand
TACCCGTAATAGCTTCGGCCGGTTTTACTCGCCGTCAACATCGTTTCGCCCTTTTCCCTTTGGGGAGAGTAACAGAAAATGGCGTCACGAGAACCCAAAAAATATTATCACGTGATCAGAGACTGAAATCAACGGTCCGTGAAGTGTGCTGAAAAAATGCCGTTGTCCACGGACGTCTGAGATCGATAGTAGGATTGTGCACAACGGTTTTATTTTTATCAATTTTGAGAAAAACGAATTCTGAGAGGTACGGGAATAGGTTGCCTAAACAGCTGTTTGAAAGGAGAGAAGCACAGCCGTCGCGTGATTGCTGGTCACGTTTTTTTAACCCTCCGATTTGACGGTCTTTCAGCCAGTAAAAATTATTGACATCAAAACGACAAGAGCATTTAGTTGATTTACATTTTCTTCACGTTTTTTGTTCAATATACACGCTGCAAATATATTGACAGCGACGATTTACTACAGTGTCGGGAGAACTTCTGGTAAGAAAGGAAATGTTAGTTGTATTGAAAGATAGACAGCTTAGGCTATGTGAGAAAGAGAACAGAATTTCATCTTGGATTTGCAATTATCGCAAAGGGCGCTTCAATTCAACAACTGCGTTAATTAAGAATTTTGGACAGAGAATATTGTAACTTCGCTTCAACTGACACGGTTAGTTGAGGTTGAGAAAATTCAACTGTTGAACTGAGTTCTGTCTTTACAAGCGTCGTTGAGTTTGGTGAATTGTCTCAGCGACGTAAGCTTTTAAAACAAGATCTCAGCTGGTGAAACTACCCTAGCTTTAACAACTGTGCGGCAGTTTTAGGGAGAAATCTCGATGTTAATTATTCGTTGTCGATTTATTAGTGTTCATTTTTGAAGCCTAGTAGCTTTTCAATTGTCCACTGGCTATAGCGCTTCGATCGCCAGTCAAAGATCAGTTGCTGTGGTTATTCGTACTGGACCCGTACACCGACCGATATTTGCTATTCACACTGGAGTCTTCTCAGAATGATTATTACAGGTTCTAACCTTCACCTTGAACGACATAACCACGCAGTTATTGAAAGCTAACTGTTTAAAAATGGGTGCTTAGACTTAAATATTGTTCATCAACGCTATTTGAAATGCCGGGCAGGTCTGATAGCCGGTGACATCGAACAAAGGAGGTAAGCTTATTTCGGGAAATTAAAAAGTTATCGATGCCGTTGTTTCAACTTTCATAGCTGAACGGTATATAATTAAAGAATGAAAGACGACGTAAGACTTGCTGAGTGTTATGGACCTGGAAAGACTCCCTTATAATTAGCAAATAGGTCCGAAGGTGGGTGTACGGGTCCCTCACAAATGGCCACTAACTGCTGTACTTTTACCGTATTGCTTTCTCGAGGGAAATGTAACCTTCTGCTAGCGGTGAATATGCATGAACTAAGTTGTGACGAAGAAATGATATAATTCGGTGTAATGAAATTGGTTTTATTAACTATTTTGACCTTGCTAGACGTGCCAGTGTACAGGTAGAAGCATGTCACTGCACATTTAAATTTTTTTTTTGCTTGGCATCGATCCATGCATGCGTATTAAACCGAAGTAAACAGACGATGTACGCGTTTGAATTAGAGTTTTTACTTAGAATGGTGTTTTCCTTGACGTTTATTTCTGACAGTAAGAAATGTACTTGTGTACTAACGAAGTATCTTAAGTCACGTTAGGTTAAAATTGGGTGTGGGACCACATTGTTGATTCAGTTATATAAGATAAGTGTCGTGTGCTAACTGCTCGGATTACTTCCGCCGTTATGCAACTAAGGAATTTCACGTGCGGCGCTGCCTAGTTTTTTCAAGTCGCTTTCTTAGAACTTCATTATTCGGTGAGAATGTGTTGTGATGATCTCAGCAGAGCTCGTCCTCAAGATTAATGTGAGGAAAAAACAGCTTTCCTTGGTAGCTGCATTTTATGTAAATGAGCCCAATTCCTTCCAAGTGGTGAATATTTAGCTTTGAGCAAAACCAGAGCAAACATACGTAGGTGTTCTTGCCGAATTGGAGATTTCCTTTGCTATTGTCTTTACAAATGGGTATGCTATTGTCTTTGTCTTTGAAAATTTCTATGCCTAGACAGAATTGAATGTTTTTGCTTTGTAAACACATAATCATGGTAGTGTGTAGACTAAAATGAAAACCCTTTGCTTTTACCAAACAACTGTATTTACGTGTTAGCTGATAGGAAAGGGAAATCTATTTCCTTTCAACACACGCATGCAATACCAGTTGGGTGCAGGGATGGAGCAGTGGTGACAGCACCCGAGTCCCACCAATGCGGCCCAGATTCATTTCCCAGACTTGGCGTCGTATGTGGAGTTTGTTGGTTCTCTACTCTGCATTGAGAGGTTTTTCTCCGGGTACTCCGGTTTTCCCCTTTTCTAAAAAACCAACATTAATATATTTTTACCTGGTTTGCGTTGATTGTTAATTTCAGTTGACAGTGTTCCCAATTAGTGCTCCTGCACTAGAAGGACTTGATACTTAAATATAGTTCCTTTCCTTTCCATGTCTAGTTTCCTGCTTGCTACTTTTTTAGCTTGCCTGCATTATTTCTAAAGATTGGTCATTCTATTGCTAGATTCTGTTTTACAGTTAAAAAAACATCTACGTGTAATAATTTCTTTTTACAGTGAGGTGATGGATGACACGAAACCAAACACAGCACTTCACTGGTTCCGTAAAAATCTGCGGCTTCATGACAACCCAGCCTTGTGTGAGGCAATCAAAGGAAGCGGATGTCTTTTTACCGTGTACATTCTACCACCTGTTATCCCTGATACAAACATCTCTGCAAACCGATGGAATTTCCTGATTGAATGTTTAGAGGATTTGGACCACAGTCTAAGAAGCATTGGTTCTCAACTGCTTGTTGTGCGTGGATACCCTGCTGAAATCATACCCAAGCTGATAAAATGTTTACACGTCACCAAGCTAACATTTGAGAGTGAGAGTGAGCCATTTAGTAGACAGCGAGATGCTGTCATCACCCATCTTGCTGAGAGTGTGGGAGTGAAAGTGGTGTCTTGTACTTCACATACTCTGTATGATGTTGACAGTGTCATAAAGGCAAACAACAATGAGACCCCAATGCTATTTGATGATTTTCTTGATGTTGTTTCTACCTTGGGTCCACCAGAAACACCTGTGGGAACAGTAAGTCATGATATGCTGGCTTCCCTTTTGCCCAAAAGGAACATGTTTGAGGACTGCCGCATACCATCAGTAGAGGATCTGGGCATTGAAAGGTCCAAGGGTTCATGCCAGGAGACTTGGCCTGGTGGAGAGTCAGAAGCCTTGCGGAAGTTAGACATATTCCTGCAAGAGGTACCTGTACAGTATGTATGCTGCATGTTGAGTGGAAGATTTGTAGAGCTTTCTGCTACTATTATAGAACCTTAGACATGGGCAACTTCTTATAAACAAGAAAGAGAGAACTGGCTGTGCAGTGTAGGGTCTTGGGTATAAACCTCAGCTAAGATAAACCCAGAGATATATCCTTTTACCCCTGAACTGGACCCTATTGACAAGTAAAATCTTGTGGTGTTAGACAAAGTAAAATCTGTCATTGTCACTCTTAGAAGGGAAAGGGTGAAACGATAACATGACTGTAGAAGCCGACTCTTTGACTGGTAAACTTAGACCCCCTTTAGTCACGGTTCCTCCCAGCTTTTGTGGAAACTGTGATTTCCAAGTGATCCAGACTCAAAGAGCATTGGCACTTAATGAACACTGCAATTTCATACCTTGCATAGCCAATGAAGTTTTGACTTCTCTATGATCAGCATTTTCCACTTCGTATTCTCTTGTTGTCCAGTGAAAAAAAAAAAAAACAAAGACAAACAAAACCCTTGGCTTAATTTTAAAGTGCACATGAAATAAAATATTTTGTATAGATATAAAGAATCTGTTCCATAGAAACAAACATTTGACCATTTTTATGTAGAAATTTTTAAAGCAACCAAAACGTGAATGCAAAGGGTTTTTACTGCAAAATCAGGGAATTGATAGCTTTCCATATACATGGCCTGTACATCACAGCTCAGTTGTAATGGTTCAAAATATTGACAGTTTGCTAACTTCATGTACAGTTAGCAGCAGACAAAAATCAAAATGTTGAGGCAAAAATGGTGAAAAATATTGCTGTCTTGAAATAAAAATATTCATTATTTATATTTGCATCAAACAAGATCTGAGTTTAAAACATTTGAGTGAAGATGGTTGGCATTGAACAAATCTGTCTATGTGTATTTATTGTTCACCTGTGATGTTTTTAGATGGTGGATGTTGATTTTCAAGTGGACTCTGCAAGTGAAGCATTCCTTCATGGATTCACAGACAGGCTTAGTCCATACCTTAGATTTGGGTGCCTCTCTCCAAGGACATATTACCATGCTTTGTCAGAAACATACCAAAGTGTATGTATACAATCATGCCATTTGTGTTTTTTGTAGGAGTTTACGTAAAGTTATAGTCTTATTTTAATTGTCACTTATCAGTGAATGGATACTACCATTAATTTTGTGTCCATCCTTGAAGTGTGACTAATTTTGCACGAAGCTTTACCTTTTAAGCGTTAACAGTTTGTCTGGTTATGTGTCACTTTTGACCAATGAAACATTGGCGGTTACGTCGTGAAATTGCGGCATACCAGCATGTTTAGTTCATGCATTCTTGAACTTTTCATGTTTTCTGTGAGAGTGGAGATTATGAATCTTCCATGGAGTCTGGAAGAGTTATAAACATCTATCTCTTGTGAGTTTCCAAAAACACAAAATATGGAATCTGGTATGCTTTACCAAGAGGAGATACTTGCTGCAAGTTCAGCAACTTGGAGAAAAAATACATGAAACCAAAGTGAAACTAGAAAGATTGAGGGGGAAATATTTCTGCATCTACGGCATTCTGCACACGTTCTTCCGTGTTTTAAGGAGCAACTCGTGGATGGTACTTTATCTCTTCCAAACTTGTAAACTTTGAATTTTTTTGTCTCCATTGCAAAATGGGCAGAGACGTTATAAGGGCGGTCAAGCGAAATCGGAATGCTCTAACGAAAAACCTGAAAACTTTGAGAGCACGTGAACAAAACATCCTGGTATGCCACCAAAAACGTTGTCAATTTTAAGACATACCCGCCAACGTTTCATTGGTCAAAATTGACACATAACTGGACAAACCATTGACATTTAAAAAGTAAAACTTCACGCAAAATTTGTCTCGCTTCAAGGATGGATGCAAATGGTAGTAATATTATCATTCCCATTTCAACTATTTTAATAAATCCCACTCCTAATAGCAAACTAATTTTACTACATGTACAGTAACTCCAATCCTGCTGTCAAGAATATAATTATTTTGTACATTAGGCCAGAAACCTCTCTCTAGCATTCTACTCTGTTGCTGACACTTAATTCCATGGAATGTCCACTTCATCAATCTTGGGGAGCGGATAAATGGCTATTACAGTGTGCATTATAATTCATTTTGGTAGCCATTCAAATACTCTGGCAAAATCTATTCAATTACCAGTAGCCTTGAGAATACATGTACCTTGTGGGCAATTGCCTGTCTTAAATTTGTTTGGCCATAATCTGATGCACATTTCTGCCTTAAACATTTCCATCATAAATTTTCTGTTTATGTTGCACAATTTAACAACTGCATCGCTAAGTGGAGGTTGGGTACCTGTTACGTGTCCAGGGGATTCCACTGGAGGCCAACCAGCGAGCCTGCCCCTCAACCAAGTAATGCTCCCTTGGCCAGCAATTCCTGCAACCCTGCAACTGTGTGCTCCTCAAGAAAATAGCAGCATGTTAGTCATAAGACAGTTTGTTTTTCCACTTGCATAGGAATGGCTAAGGCAGAAAATGTTTTTGTCATGCACAGCTTGTGGTCTGGGTATGACTTCCCATTGCTAGAGTTATTAAAATGCGTTAAATTTGTGGTGAATGTTTTATTTGAACTATTATTTAGGCAAGAAATCAAAGGCCTCCACTGTCACTGTTCTCATGGCTTTTGAGGAGGGATTTCCATTTTGTCCTCGGTAGCAACAATCCAACTCTGAACCGAAGGGAGAATAACCCATTGTGCTTGCAAATCAACTGGGAAGAAAATGCTGTTGCTGTACAGAAATGGAAAATGGTAGGTGGATATCATCATCGTCATCACCATTTTCTTGCTACTTTGGTTTTTATCTATATAATGGTCATCATCATCATCATCATTGGAAGTACCATACCATCGTTACAATCAGTATTAAGTGGTATTAAATACAGCTTCATGATTGTTCTTGATGGTGATGTCTATTATAATATTTCTATCCTCCAGGGCAAGACAGGCTTTCCATTTATTGATGCCATTATGCGGCAGTTGCAACAGGAGGGATGGATTCCATGCTTAGCACGGCAAATTGTTGGGTCTTTCCTGACACAAGGTTGCATGTGGATCAGCTGGGAGGAAGGCTTCAAGGTGAAAAATATTCAGATTGCCAAGTGAACATTGTGGCCCCAAATATTGTAGACTGTAATGATGTGTTAGACAACCAAAGCACCTCATTGAGCGAGCTTCAGGATTGGCCACAAGAACAATAGAATGAACAAAAGATAATAATGGATTTAGCACAGAAAACAATAGGAACTAGTAGGACACTGTACAGCCAATGAAATATAGTGTTCAAAAAGAGTTACGACCCTACCCAAAGCATTGCTTGTTAAGACTATTTTACAAGTAAGGTTGAAGATGTTCCTGGTAGTTGTGAAGTCAGAAGTTGTATCAAAGAGATAAAAATGTATGCTTGTCCGTATTCCCCACTACAGTTTGAGGTCTATATACAATCGTACATATAGTCATTTTAAGAAGCCTTTAAATGTTAATGGCTGATATGTAACACAGTATGAAAGTTATGGGTGGAACTCTGGGTAGACTCAGAATCTTCAGATGATCAAAAAGAAAGGGCAGCCTTAGTAATTACATCAGATTCATGTAAGGACTGTTACAGTAACCCTTTCTTACTACCCTCATTCATAAAATCTGTGTGATGCAGTGCTGGAAATAACAGTCGGTCATCGGACATTGTCCGACCAAATTTTGAAAATGTCCAGCCAATTTCACATTATGATCGGACACGATGACCTAACATCTCACCAGTACATCTTGAGTTCTCTTCTTCAAGGCGTTGTCAGTCAATAAATTATGTCCGGTCCAATTTGTCAAATGTCCGACCAAAAGGAAGATTTGAAAGGACATATGTCCTGTGAATAAAGAAAATTTATTTCCAGCACTGGTGATGTTATCCCCAGCCACTTGCAGAAAAGATTGCCTTACGAACATAAGGATTCGCCTGGATGTTTTCTGACCACATCTGTTCATTGTTTGCACTTGATTTTTCTAGTCAAAGACAAGAACTTGTTTATTGTACAAAGAGGTACCGGTATATTTATTGTGAGGAACAGCATTACATGTAGTGTCCACGTCCTTATCTGGTCATAGAATTGTGCACTAATCTTCACCAAATGTGCAAAAAGTGGTGGTTAACAAAAGGTAAGTATCAGGTGGACAGTTCTTTTGGCCAGAAAATTGCCCTCTTCTGCACCAGCACTGCCACGTGAACTTTTGGGTGATTGCCATAGGTTACATTGCTTGCTCTCTGTCTTCACTGCATGATTGAATGAGCTGATAATATTACTACACATTATCAGGTCTTTGGAGAGCTGCAGTTGGATGCTGAGTGGAGCCTGAATGCAGGGAGCTGGCTGTGGATTTCTGGAAGTGCTTTTGATCAAAACAGATTGCCTATCTTTTGCCCTGTTGAAACTGCGAAGAAGATAGATCCAAAGGGAGAGTACACCAGGTACAACTGTATAATAATAGCGACAGTGAAGTTGACAACTGTACATTTATGTAAGTGACCTCATATAAGGTGATTCCCTGGTTTTGCATTGCGCATCCCTACTGTGTATAATTTCTTGCATCATTTGTGCGATAAAATGGTGCTTTTTCATTGACACCCAGCTTAATCTCTCAAGGAATGGCTATTATCTCCTGAACAAGTACGGTGACCCCCATTTTTTATTTCATATTTTTGATGGGAACGGTGTCTTAATGCAGTTGTAAAAAAATCAGCACAAATCTATGGCCAGTTCTTTGGCAATTTCATAAAATTGTACGGAAGGAGCCATTACAAGCTGAACAGCCCACAATCAAGTTAAATCTATTTTGGAGTGTGAAGTACTCACAAAGGCATTCAAATACATTTTTGACGTACATGTGTGAATTGACCATAGAACGACACCAGGCTCTGCGGTATATCAGGAATTACATTTATAAAATTGAGCTAGTCTGATTTGTCCAATATTGGGATTGTGTGGCAATTGTCAAAGTGGCTTAAATAGCCATATTTGTCAGCGTCGTACCATGGGAACAAGCCTGGTGACCCCCCTTTTTTATCACATTTTTATCATCTCCTTAACATGTAACAATGCTGTGCAAAGTTTACACTGTATGACAAGCTTTATTTGTTGGGAATCACCTTAAAACAACATAATTTTACAAACAATCACATTGGGGACAATCTATTAGTAAATAAATTGCTGAGATAAAATTAATGTGTACAGGGCATACAGTGGAAACTAGGTCAGACAATGTCATTTGGCGTTGTGAATCTCATTGGTTTTGGCATTGCCAATGTGGAAACAGCGATAGCTATTACAAACAACCAATAAAACAATGTTTCTCCCCATGCAGGAAATATGTACCTGAAGTTAAAGACCTGCCCATGGATTATGTCTTTGAGCCTTGGAAAGCACCAGAATGTGTACAGCAAGCTGCTGGATGTTTGCTTGGTACACACTATCCATTGCCTGTAGTTGACCATGAGGAGCAAAGGAGAGTCTGCGTACAGAGGCTAAAAGAGATAGCTGAGAGCGTTGGTGAGAGCATTGGAGGTATGTTAATAGTTTAGAGATGGTGTAGGCTGAATATATCCACACATTATAGAAGAGCCAATGTGCCTCATGGTTTGTGTTTCTTTTATAGTGGATGAAAGAGGACACACAAGTGTGCATTTGTTTAGAAAAGACCTGAGGCTGCATGACAACCCAACACTCCGTGCCTGTCTTGAAGACAGCGGTACATTTTACCCCGTGTATGTACTGGACACAAAAGCAGCAAGAGAAAGCAAGATCTCTCCCAATCGCTGGAACTTCTTACTTGAGTGTCTAAGGGATTTGGATAATCAACTGGCTAGGGTTGGATCACGTCTGTTTGTAGTACGTGGGAGGGATGTGGAGATCCTGCCAAAGCTGTTTGCAGAATGGGGAGTGACACGCCTTAGCTTTGAAAGTGATATTGAACCATTTGGTGCACAAAGAGATTCTGTGATCCGGCACATAGCTGAGGAAGCTGGAGTTGAAGTGTTAAGCAAAACATCTCATACGCTATACGAGCCAGGGGACATTTTACGTGCAAATCGTGGCATTGCACCCATGATGTTTGAAGACTTTGTTGGAGTTCTGAAAGAGAATGGGCTGACAGTTCCCAGTCCAGTGAAAGAAGTGGACAGACAGTTGTTTGGATGTTGTGTTACACCTGTAGCTGCAGATCATCAAGCCAACTTTGGAGTTCCTGAATTGAGTGATCTTGGAGTGAAGGACACCCGATCGGTGACAAGTGCATATCTTTGGAAAGGGGGAGAACAAGAGGCCCTGAGAAGACTTGAGCTATTGCAAAAACAGGTAAATGGTGAACTTGTGAAGGCAGGAAACTTGTTTGACTTATTGGGTGATAGTTTGTCTTTCTTTTTTTATGTGCAGCTTGTGAAGAATGACTTTGAGGATGAGCCACTGAGTGGAGCGTTGATGTCTTCATCTGCAACTCATCTCAGCCCCTACCTGCGATTTGGATGTCTGTCTTCAAGAGTGATGTGGCAACGCATTAATGACACTTACTGGAAGGTGTGAATCTAGGCATCGATTATCTAGACAGTTGCCTTATTATTGATTTGTGTTGGAGTCTCTGAATTTGCATGGTTCTGCAGAAGCATTACACATTCTCTAGAGATTTGCCCATTGAGTGGCTTCGTGGCTCGGTCGGCGGAATGTTGGACCAGCATCATGGTGGTCATGGGTTTGAATCCAATTGAAGCCACCTGATATTTTCAGGTGTCTGTAAAAGGCAGTAGCTTAATAAATTGTCCAGATAAGCGTGAGGATGTCGTTTTTTCCCTCTAGAACCCACACTTACAACATGCTTGCATTTTGAAGATTTTGTAAATGTAATGTGTATGTTTTGGGAAGAACCATTTCAGATTTAAGCAACAGAGGACATTTTCTGTGTTCCATAGCCTCATCTAAACATGAGGGAGAGTTGGGAGAATTCGAGACAGTTATGCAAACCCGAGACACAGTTTAGGGTTTGCATAACTGTAGAGAATTCTCCAACTTCCCCGAGTGTTAAGATGAGGCTATGGAAAAACGGAAAAAAGTCCTCTATTGCTTTTATAAAATATTTCTCAAAGATAATTCAACAAATGAAGGAAAATGCTGTTTTTTTTACTTCTTGATTGAAACAGATTTTCTTGATACACGCTCATATTTCCTACCAACCAATCAAAACCCGCATCGGACAATACATAACCAATCAAAATTTGTGTGATGTCACAGCTGTGTTTCCATACTCTCATCTAAACACAGCTGTTGACCAATGAGAGTGCACGTACTATCCTAATTATTTTATAAAATATATTAATAGTTACAAATTGATTTCTCAACAGGCAAAGGGGAAAATGCCTCCACTGTCCTTGCATGAGCCTCTTCTGTTTCGCGAGTTTTTCTTTTTAATGGGCTGCACCAATCCAAGCTTGCATAAAATGGCTGATAATCCTATGTCCTGTCAGTATCCTTGGGAGGAAAACCCTGAAGGCCTTCGCAGATGGAAAGAGGTTTGTACACCTGAGAAATATATTCAACCTGCAAGGGCCATTGAATTTTAAGGATGCGTAGGAAAGCAAACTTTGAGTTTGATGATGATGAATTATGATCTTTGACTTGACTAATAAATACTGTAGAAACGAGAACCTATTGATCTTTTTAGACAGGGTACAGTTAAGGAGGGAAAGGTTGAAGTGCTTATCAATCGCTGAATTTCAGAGAAAGAAAGCGATAATTATTACAATTTATTATATGGCAAGCGATTCTCAGACTAAATGGAGCGATCTGATTGGCTGGTTGTTGGTTGGGATTTCACAGTATGGACCATTACCATGGAAACGGTCTGTTTCCGTATTTCACTCTCGTGGGAAATTCAAGTTCAGTAAAACACAGAGTTCTTAAAAAGCAGAATTTAATGTTTTCTTGCAAGTGGAATTTAGTTTAACATGTGAAAGGTTACTGTTCAAAGTTCGCTGATAGAAAACAGAGTTTATGATCATTCACCAAGTGGACAAGTGTCTGATTGCTCAAAGAAACGTTACCATGTGACAAACAACTTACTAACCTCTCTTGCTCAGGACTGTACTGAGAAATATTGTACCTCAGTCGCTTTTGTACGTACTAGGTCCGTACTACCATGACTTCAGGCCAGTATTCCCAGTATGGCCCCTGTGCTTGGTTAGTAAGAGGTTAGTGGTAGTGGTATATTAATTTGAAAAACAAATTTATGTACAGTGTAAGGGTGGGAATCTCTAGTAGAACTCTTTCTTTTATAAAGCTGATACGGAATGAAAACAAAGGCATTTAAACTGATTGTTGATTTGAGATATTATAACATACATGGCAGCTTTCCAGGAAGTGGAACTTAAAAATAATTGCATACATGATTTTGTGTTTCACTAGGGTAAGACGGGCTTCCCATGGATCGATGCAGTGATGAGACAGTTGCATGAAGAGGGGTGGATTCCTCATTTTGCTCGGCAGGCAGTGGGATGTTTCTTGACCCGAGGTAGTCTTTGGATAAACTGGGAGGAGGGATATAAGGTAGGAATGATTCAGCATTGAAATGACTCTTGCAAAAGACTTTGGGTTTTCTATACCTTTGATATTTTGAGGAATTTTGTGGGGAAAAACCCTATTTTTAGAAGTGGACTTTGAGAAAACGTTTGGTGCTAACAGGTGAAATTTAATTTTAAGGTGTTTGATGAGCTCCAGTTGGATGCAGAGTGGAGTCTTAATGTTGGAAATTGGTTGTGGCTGTCAGGAGGAACCTTTGTGAACGGTCATGTACCATGGTTTTGCCCGGTCGAAGTCGGAAAGAAGATTGACCCAACTGGAGAATATGTCAGGTGATTACAATAGGGTTTTACATTGGTTTAAAATAAAGCGATAAACTTATTGTTGTGGAGATATGTGTGAACTCTGTTGTATGAATAAGTAGCATTAGTATAAATACACCGGTGATTATACAAAATCGCACGCTCTCATTGGCTCGTTATCTCGGATTATCAGCCGATAATCACCTCGACGGACAAAATGGCTGCCAGTAGTCGTTTTGCCACTGTAAGTGAAGATGATTTCGCGTTGAAATGTTTCTTTTTTCTCTTTTTTGAAATAATCACCTGTGTATTTATACTAAAACAATTATTTGCCTCAGGCTCAGTGGCTACAAACAGACGTGATCCAGGCTCAGTGGCTCATTATTCGCCTCAGGCTCAGTGATTATCGGTGAATATTCACCTCGACTTCGTCTCTGTGAATATTCACCGATAATCACTTCGCCTTCGGCGAATAATTGTTAATTAATATTCTTTTTGTTCTTTATAATGTTGACTGTAGGAAATATGTGCCTGAAGTCAAGGACATGCCAGTGGAATATGTGTTTGAGCCGTGGAAAGCTCCAGAATCTGTACAGAAAGCTGCTGGATGTTTGGTGGGTAAAGACTATCCATTACCTGTAGTTGACCATGAGGAGCAAAGAAGAGTTTGCGTACAGAGGCTAAAAGAGCTAGCTGAGAGCGTTGGTGAAAGCATTGAAGGTATGTTGATAGTTTAGAGATGGTGTAGGCTGAATACATCCACACATTATAGAAGAGCCAAAGTGCCTCATGGTTTGTGTTTCTTTTATAGTGGATGAAAGAGGACACACAAGTGTGCATTTGTTTAGAAAAGACCTGAGGCTGCATGACAACCCAACACTCCGTGCCTGTCTTGAAGGCAGTGGTACGTTTTATCCTGTGTATGTACTGGACACGAAAGCAGCAAGAGAAAGCAAGATCTCTTCCAATCGCTGGAACTTCTTACTTGAGTGTCTAAGAGATTTGGATAATCAACTGGCTAGGGTTGGATCACGTCTGTTTGTAGTACGTGGGAGGGATGTGGAGATCCTGCCAAAGCTGTTTGCAGAATGGGGAGTGACACGCCTTAGCTTTGAAAGTGATATTGAACCATTTGGTGCACAAAGAGATTCTGTGATCCGGCACATAGCTGAGGAAGCTGGAGTTGAAGTGTTAAGCAAAACATCTCATACGCTATACGAGCCAGGGGACATTTTACGTGCAAATCGTGGCATTGCACCCATGGTGTTTGAAGACTTTGTTGGAGTTCTGAAAGAGAATGGGCTGACAGTTCCCAGTCCAGTGAAAGAAGTGGACAGACAGTTGTTTGGATGTTGTGTTACACCTATAGCTGCAGATCATCAAACCAACTTTGGAGTTCCTGAATTGAGTGATCTTGGAGTGAAGGACATCCGATCGGTGACAAGTGCATATCTTTGGAAAGGGGGAGAACAAGAGGCCCTGAGAAGACTTGAGCTATTGCAAAAACAGGTAAATGGTGAACTTGTAAGGCAGGAACGTATTTGGCTCATTTATAAGGGCAAATTGGGTGATAGTTTGTCTTTCTCTTTTATGTGCAGCTTGTGAAGAATGACTTTGAGGATGAGCCACTGAGTGGAGCGTTGATGTCTTCATCTGCAACTCATCTCAGCCCCTACCTGCGATTTGGATGTCTGTCTTCAAGAGTGATGTGGCAACGCATTAATGACACTTACTGGAAGGTGTGAATCTAGCCATCCATGATCTAGACAATTGCCTTAATGCATTTGTGTTAGAGTCTTTCTGAATTTGCATGGCTCTGCATATTAAGCATTGCGTTCTCTAAATGTTTGCAAATTGAGTGGCTTCTGAGTGATGGCTCAGTTGGTGGAGCGTCACATCTGTATCCAAGGGGTCATGGGTTTGAATACCATTGGAGCCACCTGATTTTTTTACAGGTGTCCATAAGAGACATTTGCTTGCCTGGAAATTGTCCAGATAAGTGCAAGGATCACTTCAATCTCCCATTGGTCTATAACCCGCACTTTATGGACAGTGCCTACTAATTCAAAGGCATTTTTGCGCGGTTTACTGAATATGCGGGAAAAGCAGATCTTAGTAAGTGTTATTGAAATCCAAAAAGGAAATTGGGGGCAACCACGCATTTTTTCGAAGATAATTTATCAACAATATTAATGTAAAAAGTTTTAAAATACAAAGCAATGTATGGCGTTCTTTTCCAAATTGAAGCTCAATTATCTCTGAAAAATGCATGGTTACCCCCAATTTTCTTTTTGGATACCAAGATCACTTGCTAAGTTCTGCTTTCTCCGCATAGTTTTGAACCGCGCAAAAATATCCCTGTATCAATAATCACTAGCAATAGGAAATCGGAGTATCTTGAGATGCGCAGAACGTATATGCAATAACAATAGTAGGCACCGTCCTTAACCCATTGACTCCCAGCTGGCGTTCCCCATTGATGAGTAAAAATAATCGTCTGGTGTTAGCGGGAGTAAAATACTAAGTCTGGCTGGTTTAGGCTAGTTTGGGTGTCAAAGGGTTGAAGATGCATGCCTTTCAATGATTTTGTTTGTTGTGTGTATTTTTTGGGAAGAACCATTTCAAATAAAATAATAATTATAGTCACCTTTAAATGGATTTCTCAACAGGCAAAGGGAAAAATGCCTTCACTGTCCTTGCACAAGCCTCTCTTGTTTCGTGAGTTTTTCTTTCTGATGGGCTGCACCAATCCAAGCTTGCATAAAATGGCTGATAATCCTGTGTCCTGTCAATATCCTTGGGAGGAAAACCCAGAGGGGCTTCGCAGATGGAAAGAGGTTTGTACACATGACAGATACATTCAACTGGCAAGGGCCATTTTAAGGATGCTTGGGAAGGCAAACCTTGAGAGGGATGATATGTCCAGGAATTATTGTCTTTGACTCGACTAGTAAATACCTAGAAACAAGGCTGTGCTCTAACGGCGCCCGGTCGCCTGAGGCGACTAACATTTGGCTTCGGGCGAGTGAGAAAAATTACCTGGTCGCCCGACCGGGCACTCTGGCTTATTGTATTTCTAGCAGATAAGGCGGCTAAATATTTTAATACATAAGACGCGAACACCCCGTATAAATGGTACAAAATGTACGTTCACAGCTTTGTCAAGCCGCGGCTTATCCTAGCCTGGGAGTTTATACTCATATAAATAGTTCCTTTCGCGTATTATGTACGCCGCGGTCAGAGTAAGCCGCGGCTTATTTTCTCTCATATAAATGTCCCTATTGCCACCTTTCTCGTCTTTCTCAAGTATGGCGTGAAAAATTTGACAGGTTGCGGGTTTTTCTTGCACTAGCGAGTTTGACGATCACCAGAGCAGTAGCAGTAATGTTTTGCTGAGAGAGAGATGGAGGAAGATCTTGCTGCGTTGTTGATTAATTAAATAAATAAATAAATAATTAATTAATTCGGGCGACCAACTTGGAGGGCTGGGCACCCCAGCTGAAATGCTTGGGAGCCCGAAAGGCTCCCCGAAATTTTCCTTAGAGCACAGCCTTGTAGAAATGAAAACCAATTTGATCTTCAAAATGACAAATGAAATTAAAAGCAAAGGCTTCAGCTGCCCCCTTTGACAATTGAAATCCGCAGGCATTAGACAGACTAAGTCGGGAAAGTGTTAAAGTGCTTATCAATCACTGGATTTCAGAGAGATAAGTGATTAATATTGCAATGTAGTAGTATGGGAATTTGGAAAACAAAGTTATTTAAAGTGGAAAAATCTCTAGTAGAAATTTTTTCTTTGTAAAACAACAAAGGCATTGAAACTTGAGTGTTGATTCAAGAAATTATAACATACATGGCAGCTTTCCAGGGTGTGGAACTTAAAAATCATTGCTTACATGATTTTGTGTTTCACTAGGGTAAGACGGGCTTCCCATGGATCGATGCAGTTATGAGACAGTTGCACGAAGAGGGGTGGATTCCTCATTTTGCTCGGCAGGCTGTGGGATGTTTCTTGACCCGAGGTAGTCTTTGGATAAACTGGGAGGAGGGATATAAGGTAGGAATGATTCAGCATTGAAATGACTCTTGCAAAAGACTTTGGGTTTTCTATACCTTTGATATTTTGAGGAATTTTGTGGGGAAAAACCCTATTTTTAGAAGTGGACTTTGAGAAAATGTTTGGTGCTAACAGGTGAAATTTAATTTTAAGGTGTTTGATGAGCTCCAGTTGGATGCAGAGTGGAGTCTTAATGTTGGAAATTGGTTGTGGCTGTCAGGAGGAACCTTTGTGAACGGTCATGTACCATGGTTTTGCCCGGTCGAAGTCGGAAAGAAGATTGACCCAACTGGAGAATATGTCAGGTGATTACAATAGGGTTTTACATTGGTTTAAAATAAAGCAATTATAATTGTTGTTGTTGTTGTTGTGTGAACTCTGTAGTATGAATAAGGAGCATTAATTAATATTCTTTTTGTTCTTCATAATGTTAACTTTAGGAAATATGTGCCTGAAGTCAAGGACATGCCAGTGGAATATGTGTTTGAGCCGTGGAAAGCTCCAGAATCTGTACAGAAAGCTGCTGGATGTTTGGTGGGTAAAGACTATCCATTACCTGTAGTTGACCATGAGGAGCAAAGAAGAGTCTGCGTACAGAGGCTAAAAGAGCTAGCTGAGAGCGTTGGTGAAAGCATTGAAGGTATGTTGATAGTTTAGAGATGGTGTAGGCTGAATATATCCACACATTATAGAAGAGCCAAAGTGCCTCATGGTTTGTGTTTCTTTTATAGTGGATGAAAGAGGACACACAAGTGTGCATTTGTTTAGAAAAGACCTGAGGCTGCATGACAACCCAACACTCCGTGCCTGTCTTGAAGGCAGTGGTACGTTTTATCCTGTGTATGTACTGGACACGAAAGCAGCAAGAGAAAGCAAGATCTCTTCCAATCGCTGGAACTTCTTACTTGAGTGTCTAAGAGATTTGGATAATCAACTGGCTAGGGTTGGATCACGTCTGTTTGTAGTACGTGGGAGGGATGTGGAGATCCTGCCAAAGCTGTTTGCAGAATGGGGAGTGACACGCCTTAGCTTTGAAACTGATATTGAACCATTTGGTGCACAAAGAGATTCTGTGATCCGGCACATAGCTGAGGAAGCTGGAGTTGAAGTGTTAAGCAAAACATCTCATACGCTATACGAGCCAGGGGACATTTTACGTGCAAATCGTGGCATTGCACCCATGGTGTTTGAAGACTTTGTTGGAGTTCTGAAAGAGAATGGGCTGACAGTTCCCAGTCCAGTGAAAGAAGTGGACAGACAGTTGTTTGGATGTTGTGTTACACCTGTAGCTGCAGATCATCAAGCCAACTTTGGAGTACCTGAATTGAGTGATCTTGGAGTGAAGGACGTTAGATTGGTGACAAGTGGATGTCTTTGGAAAGGTGGAGAACAAGAGGCCCTGAGAAGACTTGTGCTTTTGGAAGAAAAGGTAAATGATAAAATAATACGTATATAGGTAATCAAAATAATGTTTATGGCTTGATTTATATTTAGGCATGCCTCAGAGCGGAAGTCCTTGATAATAAATATTTTTGTTTTAAGATATTTCTATAAGTAGTCTGCTTACCATTATACAACTAGTCCATCCTGGTCATTACTGTAAATAATAATTATTATTATTAGTGTACTTTCCACTGCTCTCTCTGTCTCTCTTCACCGTTTTTCATCACCATTATTCGGCTGTTTTTTCTCGTGTCCGTGCTTGCCCTTTCGTTGGCTGCTTGTTTCTTTATCCGGGCTCTTTCTTGCTCTCTCTCTCTCTCTGTCCTGTTTTTTTTGTCGCAGATATTTTGCATCTTAGTCGCTTTCTTTCACTTTGGTCATCGCTTATTCGTCGCCTGCTTACTGGTTTTTTTTTCTCTCTGTCTTTTTTTCTTCTTTTTATACCTCGTTGGGTGACACATTCAAAACCGGTAGCTTGTTTTTTGGTTGCCTTTAATATTTTTGTTTGTTTTAATAAAACGTAGTGTGAAATGAAGTATGCTGGCCATGCAACTTCCCGCCAAAAAACGTTGGTTCCAGCGTTGCATCGTTTCATGTATTGAACATGAAAAGTATGGATGGATGGTCACATGATGACGTCATAACTAAAACCAAACTTTCTTGCATTGATGGGTTACCATCTTAAGCCGTGGTGCTCTGTGTGGTTGCCTTTGGTGCACAGAGCTCTGCTATTAATGGAAAGTTTGGTGATAGTAGTATGTGTATTTTTTTTCATTTGTTCAGCTTCTGAAGAATGACTTTGAGAATGAACCACTGAGTGGAGCATCAATGCCTTCATCTGCAACGCATCTTAGCCCTTACTTGCGATTTGGATGTCTGTCTCCCAGACTGATGTGGCAACGCACTGTGGACTCTCATTGGAAGGTGTGTCTCAGGGTTTGCTGTCAGTGCCGTAAAATTCCTTAGGTTTTATAGTGCAGGACAAAGAGTTGATGCCCTTTAATTAAATTTGGCCATGTTGTGATTTGGCAAGAGTTTAAAGGAGGTTGAATATAAATGTTAGCCACTTTGGTCTTACAGTTTGTTTTTAACGTTATTCTATAGGCAAAGGGTACAATGCCTCCAATATCCTTGTTGGAGCCTCTTCTACTTCGAGAGTTCTTCTTTGTGATAGCTAATACCAATTCAGGCTTGGATAAAATGGAGAGCAACCCTTTTAGCATTCAATATCCATGGGAGGAAAACCCTGAATGGCTTCAGAGGTGGAAACAGGTACCAATAATCTTGACCTTTCACGTTCTGAAATTCTTTTTTGTTTGATATGGTTAGAGTTTGCCTCATGCAAGTTCAAAAAGTGTGAAACTTTCTCCAACTGACAAATTTATTTTCAAATTACTCAATGTGACTAGCCCTTCGTTTCAATCGATGGAGTATCCTTTAAATGTGAACTACAATAAAATTATTGACAAATGTGATGTTGTGACCTTCTTTGGAAATAGGTGAGAAGGTACGATTGTGTGACAAGTCAAAAGAATGTCTGTGAAGAAGGCTGGGTTGGAAAAAGTTTCAGTGGCGCTTATAAAATTTCTTGACCATTTTTGAAAAAAAGTGAGAGAGATACCTTAAGGGTAGTTTAAAGGAAAGGAATGTGTCTTAAAATTCTCGCGATTTCTACTTAATTAAATGCGTCATTGTGTTGTGTATTCACCAGGGTACCACCGGATTTCCATGGATCGATGCGGTAATGCGGCAGTTGCGACAAGAAGGTTGGATTCCCCATCTTGCTCGTCAGGCCGTGGGGTGCTTCTTGACTCGAGGTTGTTTGTGGATCAATTGGGAAGAGGGATATAAGGTAGGAATGCATTGGTTCTGCAAAGCATGGTCGCAGGACCCATTGTTTATTGTTGAAATTGCCCTGCATGATACCACACTAGCAAGTAAACCACTTGTTGGGCAGTGCTTAAGATGAGCAATCTCATTCTAACAGGGGTTTCATTCGAAGCCGGTCACCAGCGGTAAACTGTCGTCTGTTTCTCAGAAATTTGCCTCTCACCGCCGGCTACTCTGCCTTGATTTTCACTCAAACCCTTGTAAAAGATGAGAGTGACCACTGCATACATTGATCAGCCCAGGCATCTACTGGAAGAGTCATTGAAACCCCTGCAGAGAGTCTAGAATTTTAACAGCTCTTGGGAAAAATAGCATTCCAAGAGCTGGAATGTGTACTACTCTTTTTTTCCCATTCAACACATGTGCTACCTCACCTCTAGCACACACTGAATGCAGCAGAGTAAAGTACTGGCTTTCACATGGAACCTAAGGTTTCTAACGAGTTAATTTTCAACGTCAGGTTTTTGATGAGCTCCTGTTGGATGCAGAGTGGAGTCTCAATGTTGGCAATTGGTTGTGGCTGTCTGGAAGTGCTTTTATGAAAGGGCATGTTCCGTGGTTCTGTCCTGTGGAAGTTGGAAAAAAGATCGATCCAACCGGAGAATATGTTAAGTATGTCAAACTACAATAAATATTTGTTTGCGCTTATGATTTCTGAAAATTTTAAGTCTGATAGCCCAGATAACCTACGAGGACTGTTGCAATAGTAATAATAATAATAATAATAATAATAATAATAATATTGTTATTATTGTTATTATTATGGTTATTGTTGTTATTATTATTATTATTATTATTATTATTATTATTATTATTATTATTATTATTATTATGCCTTGTATAAGCAAATTAGTATGGTAATTGCGACAAGGTGCAGACACTTACAGCAGGCAAGGTTTGCCTAAACTACGCCGACTCTTTCGTGTGTTGAGCATTACCTAAGCCCTTTCTCTGTCTGTTCTTTCCTATGCAGGAAATATGTGCCAGAGGTCAAACGATTACCTCTAAAATACCTGTTTGAACCATGGAAAGCGCCTTTTAAGGTTCAACAAGCTGCGCGGTGTATTGTGGGAGACGATTATCCGGAACCTGTTGCAGATCATATCCAACAGAGGATTATCTGTGTTCAGCGCCTGAAAGATCTCTGCATCTCTTTAGATATCCTAGGTAACACGGAAAAAGAACATCTTAAAGGAAGACTTTCGTTTTTCGTAAAGTAAATCAAATTTCAATCGCTAAGATGTACTTTACAGCGGTTGCGAGTCAGTCACGCGCGCCCCTCAACGACATTTTTTTCATTTCTCGAAACTAAATTTCGGTGGACGTCTTTCAAATGTTTCCATGACGAATGTGAACAGGACTATTGTCATGGAAACATTTGATTGAAATCCACCCAAATTTAGTTTCGAAAAATGAAGAAAATGTCGTTGAGGGGCGCGCGTGACTGATAACCACTGTAACTTGCTTTGCAAAATCCTCAAATTGACAAAGGAATTTGCGATTACCAGTCTATGATCTAAAAATGGAAAGTTTAACAAGCTGTAGTAAAGAAATGAAATAAACGTATATATTTGAAGTGTGGGTCACAGACTGAACAATTCAAGCAATGGAAGTTTTGCACGGCAGCCATGTTGCATGGCAGAAACAATAGATTCTTTTTCCAATGGGAACAAATGTTCTTTCTTATGCAAAACATTTTCATTGTTGCTGCCATGCAACATGGCTGCCGTGCAAAACCCGTATTGTCTCTTATAGACAGTTGAAAAATTCATGCAGCTTCAACGGGATTGGAACCCATGACCTCTGCGAAATGTTGCCCTCTTTGCAAGCGAAATAAACTGAAAACAAACTCTTCACTGTCTAATCAGCATTAAGTAAATTCTTATTCTTACTTTGTCGAGAGAGAAGTAAAGCTTTTTATAGGGTTCCTGCTACTCCTTGAAGTCCTTGAAAAGCCCTGGAATTTAATTTTGGACTTTAAGGGCGCTTGAAAAGCCCTTGAAAAAAAAAAAAAGGATTTGGTGGGAAACTGCTTGAAAACTCTGAATTTTTGCTTGGGTGAAAATTGTTGAGATTCTTCATACTAAGTTAGAGACAGTTCAGAAATTGAACCCAAATTTGATTGTTGGGGAAAGATTTAATGCAAAAGATAAAATGCCTGTGCGTGCACTTAACTCGCAGGACGTGGGAAAGAATATCAAGCTAGGCTTTTTCAGCAAAGAAAACACTGAAACACGATGTATGGCATAGAACTCTTCTTACAAACATTCATTGAAAATTTAATATCTTGCTCTTGAAAACTCCTTGAATACTCCTGGGATTTTATACACAAAGTCCAGCACGAACCCTGTTTTTAGGGGTGAGAATAGATATGTGATAGCATCAATTAAACGGATAATAACGCAATATTTTAAAAAGGTTCTTATTCCTCTGTTTTGCCTCTAGGTCATAGAAGTCTGCACTGGTTCAGAAA
The DNA here is from genome assembly GCA_949126865.1 of Montipora capitata. Classification (NCBI taxonomy): domain Eukaryota; kingdom Metazoa; phylum Cnidaria; class Anthozoa; order Scleractinia; family Acroporidae; genus Montipora; species Montipora capitata. The sequence continues at coordinate 12,364,283 of OX421450.1, read as the reverse complement.
GGATCTTCGACTGCATGATAATCCTAGCTTACGCGAGTGTCTCCGAAATAGCAGGGTATTCTACGGGGTATTTTTCCTACCGAACATCGAAGGAAAACAAGGCGCTGTCAGCCCTAATCGTTGGGAATTCCTACTACAGTCTCTGCAAGACCTTGATAACAACCTTGCCGAGTGTGGGTCTCGCCTTTTTGTAATCAGCGGCAACCCTACCGAGATTTTGCCTCAGCTTTTCAAAAAGTGGAATATAACTCGGTTATCATTCGAGGTGGATTCCGAACCGTTCTGCAACATGAGGGATGCTGTGATCTGTGATCTGGCCAAAAAAGATGGAGTTGAAGTAATCAGCCGCGTCTCACATACTCTGTACGATCCCAGAGCAGTAAGTGGATTAAACACTGGAAACGTTCCTCTTTTGTTCGATGATTTTAAGGCGATTGTCCTGGAACAAATGAAGGCTGAGATGCCCGTACCGAGAGTAGATCGCAAGCTCTTTGGCGCCTGCGTGACCCCAGTCGGCAAAGATCACCATCAACTTTATGGTGTACCCAAACTGAATGATATCTGCAGCTTTTCCAAGTCCAGTTCCATTTGCTCTGAGTTGTACCCTGGTGGAGAGCAAGAGGGTTTAAAGAGAATGGAGACAGCTTTGCAAGAGGTAATAGACTAAAGTTTTCATTTTGCGAATTGTGGCAAGGAGAGGCTGGGTTAGGGTGGGGTTACGTTAGATGTACAGTAGAATCCCGATTTCTTGAACCCTCGGTTTGTCGAAGCTCCCGATGACTCGAACCAGTTGTCGTTTCCCGTGGATTTGCTTCACTCCAACACTCTAATTTTTCCCCTCGATTTGTCGAACCCTCGATAACTCGAAACTCCCGCAAACTCGAAGTAATTCTCGGCTCCCGTGGGAAAATCCAATCCTCGATAACTCGAAACTCTGAAAATTTACAAGCCACCGAGTGACGAGTTACATTCTGCGCCTTGAAGCAAATAAACAGCTTTTTCGCATAACTACCCCCGCTAAAACAGTACCTCAGCATTTTAGCGTAATTTGATGCCACCTTCGATTTCTCGAACTCCTGATTTCTCGAACCAATTCTCGTTTCCATTGGAAGTTCGAGAAATCGGGATTCTGCTGTAGTCATGCATGGAGTTTCCTTTATCAGAGACACGAAAAATGAAGTGTGAGTTGGGCAGGATATAGTTTACGGCATCACCAGCTTCCGCCTTAACACATCGGCAGTGATGCTTGTATTGAAGTAACGGGAAATCCTTGCTCGCTTTCATTCGAGGGCTAATGAACTAAGCGCATACCATTAAAGTGCTGTCATCTTTGTTTCGCTTGCAGATGAAGAAGAACGACTTTTGTGAACCAGAGGTCACTGCTTATTCCCTGCTTCCGTCATCACGTCACCTGAGTCCGTACTTGAGGTTTGGCTGTCTGTCCTCTCGGTTGCTTCATCAGCGAATAACTGAAGAATACATTAAGGTATAGCAAATTTACTATGCAATGAACTGGCAGTATTCAGTGTTCGTTTCTTGGATGATAGATGAGATAACGATGGTCCCATATCAACTGAGCTGAGCAAAGTAAATTTGAAGAGTTCAAGGGCGAATTGGCCAAGTGCGACCGCTCTCAGTAAACGTCAACTTTTCAATACCCCTACGGTGTTCAGTTCCCTTTTATTTGAATACCTCTCACCAAATTCTCTTCCCTGTTAGCAAAGGGTACTTTTCTTTTGCGTTCGCTGGGCTGACGAGAACGGGAAAATAGACCTCTGCCAAGGGTCGAAACTCACCGTGTTGAGCATGAGCGGCGGTTACTTAAGCGACCAAGTCCTCACGTGTTCTGTGGGTTCACTTAACAACGGCGCGGGACAGCGGGCTCAAGGCACCGTCAGCAAACATATCATGGGGCATGCGGTTTGAGGAGTGCCGTCCAAGGTTGTGGACGGCGGTTGAATCAAAGCGAGTTTCGACCAATGGCAGAGGTGTCTTTTCCCGACTCGTCAGCCCAGCGAACGCAAACAAGAAGAGACCTCTGCTAGCAGGGAACAAATTCTCGTCTTCTCAGCACCAACCGACGTAGCACCCTAGTTTTCTAAGGTTTTACTTGGGCTCCTTCAATTTGACTGCGTTCCTTAGTTTTCCATTTGATCCGTTCCAAGTCGACCACTCGTCGTCTGAAAAACTTTTCTCGGATGCGAGACGGGGCCAAATGTCTAACCACTGGCAGATGAAAGTCACTAAGCAAGCAGTTTCTTCTCGTTTATTTTAAGACTTTAGTTCGAACGCGTGACCTCCCGCACCATAGTTTTGTGTTTTCTCGATTGAGCCAACTGGTCAGCGTTTATTGACCTGATATGCTCTAAATGTAGGTAAAACGTTGTATACACAAAGCTAAAAACTTACAATTGAGCGGTTTTCAATTGAGTGTCGAAAGTAATTAGCGAATTACTTTGGTTTTGCATTACTTCACTCAGTGATTGGTTCAAAGTTCTCGCGCCACTTTTTAAACCAATCGTGGCTCGCGCGTGCACATTTTCCCGCGATTTCGGTCCGCTACGTGTAATTACTTCCGTTCGAGTTACTTTGATTGGTTTACGGGATTGTCTCCGTCCTTTTTGATTGGCCAAAGTAATTACTTTGGTTTTGATTTTACGACACTCGATTGAAACTCGCTCTAAACTACAATAAAACCGAGCATTTTCAACTTCCTGTCATCAAGGTTATAGCTTTAAAAAAAAAAGGATTGGTATGTTGTACTTGAGTATAAAATCATGCACAATCTCTTGACTGCTTTTACCCTGGTGATGAAAAAAGTCGAAAACGCCCGCTTTTATCGTGCTCTTTATTGTCGTTACTCTTGTATAGATACCAATAGGCTTATGTTAATGTGTTTTTCCTCTGCAGACCAAGGGTTCAAACCCCCCTCCGGAGTTTTACGATAAGTTGTTATGGCGAGAATATTTCTTTGCGGTTGGAAGTCGGGTTCCAGGTGCACACGAGATGGTCAACAATCCTTTGAGTCTTCAGATACCTTGGGAAGATTCTGATGAATATCTCGAACGTTGGAAACAGGTCAATATGTTAACATTTCTACGACCTATAATCATTAACACATCTGTCCACGCCGAACAGATTATTCCAGTGTTGCAGTAACTTGGGGCGCGTTCGATTGACGGTATTCCGGAATAGGAATACATGAAATAGAAATTAGAAATCCTTCGCTTTTACGGAGATTCACCTTGAAATTGTCAAACACTCGCTAAAATGCTATTTTAAACATACCTTTATTATCCTTGTTGCTTCAAAAACGCCAAACATACAGTTTTAAATCATCACTCCACGTATTCTTGTTCCGTAATTGGGTCGGATGCTCTACCACTAAGCTATCAGGGACTCCTGGGAGCTAGGTTATAAGCTTTGTTCAGTCGACCCTTATTCTCCAAAACGTAGTAGCGTCAAAACTAAGGCCGATTTGTGCTTTCGTTGCTGATTCAACTCTGTACTTTGTCGTACCAAGAGTCGTTTATTCACTACCATGGAACTTTATCTTGTAGGGTATGACTGGATTTCCATGGATTGATGCAATTATGAGACAGCTGCGCTCTGAAGGGTGGATTCATGATCTGGCGCGCAGGGCTGTAGGTTCGTTTCTCACTCGCGGCTGTCTGTGGATCAATTGGGAAGAAGGGTTTAAGGTTAGTTGTACGCACTGTCGCTTTACAGGTGTACCTATTCACAGTAAAAATTTCCGTGTTGAGGAGGCGAAGAGTGCACGACATTCAATTTTTGTTTGAGGATTGAGGGGTCTAAGGAAGGGAATCAAAGGTGACGCGATAGCACGTGTCCCTGGAGGTGGGCTGAAATCTGCACCAACTTTGTAGTGAAGGTAGAGAGAGAGAGAGAGAGAGAGAGAGAGAGAGAGAGAGAGAGAGAGAGAGAGAGAGAGAGAGAGAGAGAGAGAGAGAGAGAGAGAGAGAGAGAGAGAGAGAGAGAGAGAGAGAGAGAGAAATGGAAATAATATTACTTAATTTTAAAATGAGTGATACGGCTGAGCTTTTAGTTGTGTAATCTTTCGTTTCGGTCATTTTCCGTTTTCCGTGGTTTTTGGTGGATTCGTGATAACGTTAGTCGGTCTTGAACTGAGTGATATGGCTGGGCTACTAGGAGTATAATTTTCCGTTCATTTGTCAATTTGTTTGAAAGACACTTGCCAGTGCCCAGCTCCCGTCTAGCCGCTGCATAAGAGTATCTTACTTAAAGGTCAAGTCAGAATGATGGCCTAAGTATATTTCCTGCTACCTCGCAGGTGTTTGACGAGTTTCAATTGGATGCAGAGAGAAGCTTGAATTCTGGCAATTGGCTGTGGCTGTCAACAAGTACTTTTGTGAAAGGTCATGTGCCATGGTTCTGTCCGGTGGGAGTTGGAAAGAAGATCGATCCAACTGGGGAATACGTCAGGTAAATGCTGGAACTTTCTATTCGAGGGAGGGCCTGGTTTGTATTAAGCAGCAGTTGTCGGTCTATCAGGACTTTCGCAGATGATAAAATGGACCAATCTTAGCTCAAATGAAATTTGTGCAGTCGGTCCCAAGCGCGGGAAAATGAGAGCGAGAAGGACACGTTTTTTTCCCCGAGTATCCCCGTGTCAGAGAGATTTCGGCAAACGTCGGCTTACCGTTTCACGTAAAATAGAGTGAAGCTTTTGACTTAAGAGTCACGTGACCCGCGGCAACTCGTAATGGATTCTGTTAATATCGAGTCTTTAGTTCAGTGACCAAAAACAAAAAACTTATGAAGTCTCTAGAAACATAGTTTGCAGAAAAATACGCTGTACAGAATGAAAATCCTTACCTATCAAATTTCGATGAAGCTCTTTTGCGAGTCAACAGAGAGTCAACGTGAGGAAAATGCGGTAAGGATCTATAACCATAAAACCTAATTTTTCCTTGTTTACCGGAAAATGGTTTTGGGGTTCTTTTTTCCACAAAGAACGTGTTAAGTAGAAGAAAAACGAGAGGAAAATTCCACGTATACGGATAACGCGAAAATAGAGAGATTAAGCATGACGTTTGTGCCAAACGGCAAACGTCGGAGTGAAATTAGGGTTTTGCCAAAGATGGAAGAACAATGCTTGATATTAGCTCATTTCTGTCCTGTTAGCTCCACATCTCAAGCAACTTCTCAAAGGAAGGAGACAAGCTAAAATGGGATAATTTTCACGCTTTTATGACAAGCAAGAGCCTGCCGTTTCCCGTTTGCCGTTGCCCGTAAACGTCATGCTTAATCTCTCTAATGCCTACAAGTGTCATCCGGCAAACGCGAAAAATGGCGGGAAAATCATGGTGACGTGGTACACATTTA
>OX421450.1:12343916-12353916 GCA_949126865.1 Montipora capitata | reverse complement strand
CCGCTGCGACAACATCCTTCTTGGAGGCAGATGTGTTGTTGAACACTTGTGCTTGATCTCGAAAATGCTGGCTGGCGAAGAACTTCTTCAGTGAGACGCCCTTACCAATACCATAGAGGCGAGAAGTGGTATCACATCCAAGGATTGCATGGATGAACAACATGTTGCTGCATACCTCTTGACCAAGCTTCTCCTTCAGCACTTTCATGTTCCAGACCCGCCGTTTTATCGAATTGGCCTTTGGCTCAGGCTGAAAGAATAAGTCAAATGCATCCAATTCCGTGTGATAGCACAATAGGATAAGAAGATCGGTGTCATCCCCGACAAGCACGGTGTTTATCCTTCTTGCACTTTCCACAGATGTCTGTACTATGAGGAGATCAGCATCTGCTTGGGAGTGACGTGTTTGGCAATTTCTCTTCTGCAGATAGCTGCTCAGCATATTGATGAAGGATTGCTTGTTGCTTGAATTTGACAAGAAGTGATCTTTCTTCATGGTAACTTTCATATCATCAGAAAATTTGACAGTTGTCCCTGTTTTCCCTCCTGCTCGCCTCTGCTGTGTCATATCCTTTGTGGAACTGCTAGTGTAACCATCAAAGACAACAATTGCTGCACCATACTTCCGAGTCACGTAGTTGCAGTACAAATCACAGATGTCCCTATATGTAGGGAATCCACGTGGCCAAGGGATCCGATGAAGAAGCGCACCACCATCCAACACATATTGGACTTCACCGGTTGGCCCAGCAGGATCGGAAGGCAGCTTGGCCCAGATAGCATCTGCTAGTACTGGCTTTTGTGGCTGAAGCAGCATTAACGAGGAATCAAATAGAGCTATTGGATAGCTACATATCTCATGCTGGAACATGGCTTCCATGTCATCCAGTTATTTACTGGCAATAATCAGACGCTGAAACAACAGCTGCGGATCCACCTGGATCTTCTCTCCATCAATTTTAACAGATGACTTTGTACTAAGTGTTATGACCTGATTACTTCTTTTGAACTTGAATTCCACAGCTGATTTTCCTGTCATGGATTCTAAGATGGTCTGTCCGATCTCCTTAGCATTTTCCACATTCACGGAACTGTCAGCATGGACGCCATTCATGATGTTCATCAGATCTTGATGAGGTGTGAAAGGGTTTCTTTCTGCTAGAGAAAAGAGCAAACTCCGGGTTTCCTTCATGTCGCGGGCTTGCCTGGACTTGGTCATATCCTTGTTCTGCTCGCCTGTGCTGTAACTTACACCGGTGAGGTCCAACATGACACGATTCATCTCGGCACAGGCAGGCATGGAGAGCAACCAAGTCAGTCGCAGTCTTTCCGTCATCCCACGTCCTCTTGTAAGACCACCACTTGTCTTAACGCTTCTCATTAGCACTTGTTCAATCACAAGATCTGTCGAGAGTCCTGCCCACATGCGGTTGCTTCTTCTAACTACATGGAACCCAGCTTCAAATTTCCTGTATACATCTGGATGTTCACTCTCAAGGCTGTTCATGGATTGCAAGTACAATCTGGCACTTTTAGCATACAGATTGTGCCCTGAGACAGCCAGATAGGGAAGCATCTCTGACAAAGCTTGTAGATGGAGTCTCCAATTACCGGTTCGCTCAGCCTTTATGAACATGCGAAGGATGTCTACCATATCCATATACTGCAGCCAGAGCGATGCTGTGCGGTCGTCCTTCATGAAATCCCTCTGTTGTTGGAGATGGCCTTTTATCCTGTCTAGAACATCAGCTGCACTAATTTCTTCTGCTGACTTTTTTTGTTTATTAACTCATCATACAGGGCACGAGCTTCCTGAAGGTCAGGATTCTGTCTGGGATCTGCAGTAGATGGCGTATTTGATGCAACATCTTCATCTTCATCTTCATCTTCAGCTGCCGCTGACTCATTTGGCGTATCTTGCATTCCTGAAATGGGAACTGTCAGAGCTTTGGATAGCATGAGTGTGTTAAGAGCTGCATCTACAAGAAGATGTGCACGCACTGCTCGAGCGATAGCTTTACCAGTAAAGATGTGCTCCACTGCGTTTGGTGCATAAATCGTCTCTAAAAGCTCTTTTAATCCAGATCCTGCCATGAGATTGCCAATGCAGCCGAGAAAAATCTTCTCAGTATGGAATCCACCAAGACGCAGGACTATTTCACGAAGGTCACTTCCCAGAGGTTCAGACATAATGATTGTCAAAGCCTTCCACCACAGTGGTTGATCAAAAGTAATGATTGGTGTTACGTTATGCTTGCGTGCATGTTCAGTTACAAACTTCAATGTGGAGAAGATGCAAGTAGGGTCACTTGAACTCATGTCAATCATTGGGAGGAATGTTACAGAGGACTGACCCGGGTGGTTACCACGATGAACATACTGCATCATACCAGACCAAGCTGGTCGAGAGAAACCAAATAAGAGTGACGTCTTCCATAGAATATCAAGATTGGCTGTTGGATCGAGGGCTTTCTGGATAACTATGTCATTGTACTTTATCTCTATTTCCTGGTTTGCTAAGCCCTGGTGCTGTATTTGGATGCATCCTGCTGTGGAAATATCTTCTGCATTAACTTGTCTCCTTGGAACAAGTTGGCTCTGCGTTGTTCCGGGGGTAACAGCGGCTATGATCCCCATGCCATGGAACGTATCCTTGCCGTCCAAGGTTCTTATGTTGTGATCAACATTATCTGCAACATATTGAACAAACTCAGAAGTATGGCTGGGAATATCAGTTCCTTGATTTACAGCTGCATTTTGTCCAAACTTCTGCACTTCTTGATATGAACAACAAAATCCATGACGGTGGAGGGAGTCAATAAGGAAACGTGATGCAAAATGGTGATGAAGCTGTACAGCCACTCCAACCTGAAGTGGTGCAAGTAGAACTCGAGGGCGGGCTGCTTGCATCATGGCTTGTCCAATAGATGCCAATTTAAGGCCGACATCTTTTCCTGTCAAGATCCCTTCTAAACAAAGCTTGAGAGTGGCAGGAAGGAAGTTGAGGCATCTCTCTTCAGTTTCAATTTCATTTACGGTGGGATAGTGCTCATTTGAAGTGTCTACTAACTTGATGTCATTCTTAATGAGCTTGGCAGCAGTTTCTATGATGTGTTGTTTTTCCTGTTCAGGATGATCCTTTTGACGAGCATGAAATTCTTGAAGAACAGTCTCTGCCGTGCTCCTGAACGTGACTACATTAGCCCTTCCATTTAATTCAGTGATTATTATTTGATCACCAAAGTGCTCCTTGATCTTAGCCTTCATATGTGTATGGCCATACGCTGTGCTTTCCGAGTCTGCCATAAAATCATTCATTAAGTCAATAAGGTCACTCACACTTATCTGTTCATCGTCATTTTCTTGAAGAAACCTTGCTACTCGCAGGAACGCATCCGTTTTTTCCTCATCTTGCGGTCGGCCAACTTTTTTCTTCTTGTGCGTAGGTTCATCAGTCACAAACATCTTTGGAATTTGCTTCCCTGTGCGGAAATTGACGCTACATGTCTGATGATACACTACATCAGCGGCAGGTAAGTCATGTACGTGCATAATTCTGGCCTGTACAATGTCACTCCATGCATCTTGTCTTTCACAACATGTCGCCAATATAGTATCCTTCATGTCTAGGGTTGTTACACTAAAGACCTCTCTTTTTTTCCCTTGCTCCACAACATTGACAGGCGTTCCACAGAAAAAGCAATCACTGCTGAAACTGAAGCTCTTTTCCGCTGAACGGCGTTTGGAGTGGTAAATACTTGTGTCTGGGGTTTGGGCGGCCTCTCTTTTTGCTTGGGCTCTTTTGTTAGGGTTGCAATGGATTTTGCGGCAACATTGGTGAACCTGTTGCCCAGGTACGGTGCAGATAGTACTATCATTACGCTCTAAACTTGCTCTGTTAACACTTGCACTGCCTTTCTCTCCTAGCGTAACTATAGCGGAGTCAGGCCCTTGGTCGAGTGGCTCTTTACAGATTATGCAATTGGCTTTTCCATCCATCACAGATTACGTTTAAGATTATCTGAAATCATAAATATTCCAAGATTGATTGAACTAATAAAGCTTCAGCGAGTCTAGTTACAACACTGAATTCGAAATCCGAGTCTGTTCTTGCCATCATAAATTCGGTTTGTCAAATTTAAGTACGTTTTTAAGTAAAAAATCTACTTATAGGTCACCAAAATACTTCACTTCAATACTTCTTTTGTACATTTATAACTTTAAAATACCTGTTATAACCTTAATATGGTTGCATCAACAATTACAATCTTGCACAGCATATAAACAATGTAAACTAAAAGAATTTTAGTTCTTGTACATTTTAAAACCATTTTTATACTAAAATAGTTTCACGAACTCCAGAAAAAAAGTGGTATTTTGTGGCTTGTGCCCGAACTGAAGTGCCTCGATGGTCTCTATTGTTATCTTAATATGATAACTTAACTGCGAAATAGGGCTATTATGCAGCTTGTCCTGGCCAATAGTCATCATATTTCATGAATTCGAAGAATAAACGATTCAAATTCACATGATGCTTACAATTTATTTCATTATAAGTGCAGAAAATTGTTGTATTTAAACTGCTAACAAGCTTACGAACTTACATACACTGTAGTGAAACCAAAAAATATAATTTTACTTTTCTCTGCAAAAAGGTTATCTAATTTGCAAATGTGTGTTTTTATTGTGCTTAACATTCTATTCAAATCACCATCAATATTTAAAACATTGAAAAGCAAGTCAAAACAAGTAAGAAAAGGACTCACCTGTACACAGCAAATCCCACGTGGAGGCGGCCATATTGAATTGAGCCTGTAGTAACTAAAGGTCCGCGGTTATTATTTTTAAACGGTCTCAAAATGTTAAGACAATATTTTTTCAATCAATAAAGACAATTACAAGGTTTTCCTAACGTTTTGATTTATGTAACAGCCTGCAAAAGATAACTGTTTACATAGCCTCGTTTTCAAGTTCAGATCAGAGTATCCATATAAATAATAGATTTTTCTCCCCTTGTTCTCCTTAGATTGTTCTAGACTTTTGATATGTTGTAGAGGATATATTTCTGGTTATAAAACCGTAGAGAAACTTTCTGTTGCAATTAGTGATAGGTTGACCACTTTTATTCGCTAAAATGCTTGGACTAATGCTGAAGGCACAAACTGTTTCAATTCGACGCCAGCTAAAGTATATGACCGGTGGCCCACAAGGGACATGAGGCAAATTAAAGAGTTCATCAAAAGTATGCGCGCGCACTGAAGAAAGGGTAGATACAAAACACAAGTCCCTATAAAAAACAGCGTCTACAAAAAAACCAGCGTCTACAGGAAAGCCACACACACTGACCGATACCTTCAATTCAACTCTCACCACCCTTCTCAATACAAACGCTCAGTCGCTAAAACGCTCCTCGACAGAGCAAAGAACATCCCTTCTACTGACGCAGACAAAATTATCTGAAGTACAACACGTGGTCGACGCTCTAAAGATCAACGGTTACACCGACCAATTTATCAAAAGCTGTAAAAGTACCACTGTTTCCTCAAACCGTTTTCAAACCAACAGAGGTTTTGTTACGTTGGCATACCTTCAAGGAATTTCAGAAAAAATCGCACGAACTTTAAATTATTTCAATATCAATGTTGCCCGTAATGACCGTCGGCTCCATTTTAAGAAAACCTAAAGACAAATTTACTAAAGAGCTATCAACAGGAGTCATCTGTAAAATTAATTGTAAAAACTGTGACAAAGTTTATACCGGTCAAACATCAAGGGCCTTAAGATCTAGAACAAGAGAACACAAAAGAGCGATTTTTACAGCAGATAAGAATTCTTTATTAACCCAACATTGCGTAGAGAATAATCACGATTTTGACCTTGACGACGTCAAGGTCATTGACCGTTGTCCCCAATGGGGAAAAAGATTATTTTAGAAGTTCAATTCGCGAACTCTAATTCCATTAATGAACACGTTTACATTCCGGACATTTACAAGGCCCTTGGCAATCCCAAGTGACGTTTCTACGGCTTTTTAAGCACTCTTTTTGTATTCGTAAGCCATTTTATGCTGAAGAAGGTCATAGTATTTTGACCGAAACGTCCTTTTTACATAAGTTTTTTAGTCAGTGACAACAAGTTTTTAAATTCTTTTTATCATGCCTGACTACAACTACGGTATTTTTAAACACAAGTCACAGGTCATTGTTTAAACAATACAGAACGTATCCTAAACATCCACTAAAGCTATCCTTAGGCTTAATTAGGCCTAATGTTAGCATTTGTAAACAGTTAGGGCTGTCTCTGTATTGCTAAAACAATGACCTGTGACTTGGGACCTGTGACCTGTGACCTCTGTTTTGTACCTGTCCTTCCTTCAGTGCGCGCGCATACTTTTGATGTTTTAATTTGCAGCAACATTCTTTTAATTTGCAGCAACTATTTTAAATTTGCAGCAACTTTATTCAATTTGCAGGAACTCTCTAATTTGCATCATGTCCCTTGTGTGCCACCGTATACATGAAACGATCGAAAGGTTGATTCCACTGAAAAACGTAAACAAATCGCTGACTACTTTTTCCTCATTTTTTCTTAGCAAAGAAACGTGGTATGATCGTTTAAATAGAATAAGGTGCTACCGTGACGACGACGGGCTAATTTATCACCACAAACACGACACATGGTTGTTCCGCATATAAATATAGCGATAAATAGCTCAGCATTCAAAACAATGGCCGAATGGTACGAAATGAAATACGATCGAGTTTCATGCAAGACCGAATGTCAAAGTGTTGGCCATGTATCACCATACTCTACATCGTTTCTTGGGATTTAACTTGCTGTCTCTTGGGCAGTTGAACGCCTTTGCAAATTCTTCCATATTTGACAAAACTCCGTTTACTCTGAAAAAAAAAATCAATATATCAATGAATCAATTATTCTGTCAGACAGCCAGTCAACAATCCAGACAGACAGTCTGGCGAAAATCGTCCCTCTTGTGTACCGGTATACCCTTTCAAGAAGTAAAATATATACAGTTTACGTTAATGACGTTCTAGTGAGGCCAAAGACACCGAACGAGTTAAAATGGGGTTTTTCGTCAACACCAGGAAATAGAATTGAAAGTGATTTATGATCAGTCATTCAGCCAGTCACTCCGATCAATCAATCAATCAATCAATCAATCAATCAATCAATCAATCAATCAATCAATCAATCAATCAATCAATCAACCAACCAATTAGGGACGGCCAGTCAGTTGGTTTTAGTAATAAAGCCGATAAATAAAAATCACCAGTAATCACAGCAGGCAAAGACAATCAAAGCTCACTCGGCTGGTAATATCTCTAGAAAGTTGTACGCGAGGGATAATGTGGTGTGCAAGTCACAAATGCTTTTGTTCCCTCCCCCTCACAGACAGTAAGGCGAAATTTAATCGCCAATTGTGCTCTTTCCAGAGTCAATTGTAAGCTACACTGAATAACGAACCTGTATATGGGTAATGTGTGAGTGCCGGTTTTCGCCCTCCTGAAGATCTGCGAAGGACTAAAGTTGCTACACCACATCTGCAATAAATAGAACAAACTAATAAATCGACCAATTTTGTGGAAGATACAAGGAATGAAATCAAATAGAAACAGAGAAAACGTCTTGGACCACTTTCTTCCTTTAGAGTGTGACAATATCGTAACACAAATCACTGACAAGTTCATCTAAATCTATATATGTTACTTACCTGTGTGTAAGTTAGGAAGAAGATTTGATCGTTGGATCTTTTCATCCCGGGAACCATTGCATCTGATCCGTGTTTTCTCGCCCAGTTTTTATAAGCCTGTAACGAGGGAGGGTAAGTAAGAGTGTTACAGAAAACAGGCGCAAGACTTTTCCCTATTTCCGGTGACCAGAAGTTTAGAATTCGGTTCAGACCCTCTCCTTTGATCTGCATTTACTCGCTTCGGATTTTCTCTTTCATTTTTTCCACTTCTTTCTTCTGAATGGGCCAGTTAAATAATCCGTGGGGGGGAGGGGGGTGCATTACGTGCTTCCCCTATTGATTAAGGCTGCCCATATGTACTGATTTCATCGTCTTGCAGCAACCAACCCCAATGCGAAATCTTTAGGCTTTGTCCCAGCCTCTTCTCCTAGCGCGTGTTGTCTACTCCCCTCTACCCTCGCAGTCTGTCTCCTCACAGCATTCCGTAGATCTCATGTGTAATGGGCCTTCTTCACGTGGCGCCCATTTTGAGTCCCGATCCGGGACTGAAAACTTTTGTTTTTCACCCCCTGAACTCGCTTCCAAACACATCAACTCGAGGCTAGGAGTACGAACTCTATTCTGTTTGACACCATACGTGGGTTGAGTTTGTTGGTTCTGTACTCCAGTCCGAGAAGTTTTTCCCCGGTTTCTCCCCTCCTCAAAAACCAACATAACATTTCATTTGATTTGTATTTTGTCCAATTAGTAGAGCACTCATGCTCGGCTAAATAATCTTGAGATTTAAATAAAGTGTTTATTATTATTATTATTATTATTATTATTATCATTATCATTATCATTATCATTATCATTATCATCATCATCATCATTATTATTATCATCATTATTATTATTATTGCAAGTATAAATCATGTGACATCATCTGGTTGGTTACTTTCAACGAGTGTATGTCTATTTTGGATATATGGTTTGCCAGTCATGATGACAATCTGTTTATGACGAGTTAATTTTAACCCTTTCACCGCCAAAAATGCAAATTGACACTTATAGATTTTACTCTGTCTAACGCCAGACGATTTTACTCGTCAACTGGGAAGCCCTCGGCGATGAAAGGGTTAAATTTCCGAGTTTCGACTTTGTAGGTGACCCAGAAATCAGCCAATGAACTTTGAACCAGAAATGGGTAAAACCATGAGCTACTAGGAGCTACCAGCAGCGTTTGGCTTATGCAAAGAAAGGCAGAACTTTTCCCGCGCAATATCTTTTAACTCAAGCTTTTTTATTCAAAGATTTATAGGATTTAAATGATCCGGCATATATAATACTTACTCTATGAGCAATTTTGACTGCTCCGTTATCGGCGATGTTTTCAAATAATGTCTGTCGACCGTTGATCTGTTGTCGAAGTAACAAAGAAGCAATTAACAGGATGCAGAACGAGAAAGACGTTCTTCTTTTAATCTGTCATTGCAAATAAAGCCATTTGATTGGATAAACGTGCCCGAGTATGTCTCTTAGGGCGCGAAATACTATCCCAATAATCTGCTCCGTCTACTCTTGTGATGGGGTACAAGACCAGCTATAAAGATGTGTAAACACTCCTAATTATGGAGTTTTGCACGAATAAGTCTTGGCCATGTCATCGCGATGAGTTGCGAGCTTTTGGAAAAGAAAAGAATCTAACATTTTGCAAAAGCAACCTATTTTCTATCTTGGCCATCTACAGCGACGGGAAACGGTATAGCGCAATGCAGTAATACTTGAAAGTCTTAGGTCAACTAAACTCTGTAATTGTTGAGATGTATGTTCTAGCATAACAGCTCTCACTTCACCGTGAAAACGGCCTCGACGGAAGCATAAACAAAAGCGGAAGCGGAAGCCCAAGGATCGAGATTTTTCCTTTTCTCGTGCTTGCGTTCGGCTTATGTCGTGTGAAAACGAAACACAGCATAAGCACAAAGAAATAGGCCTGTTTCGTATTCTAACGGCTGGGTTGGATCGACCATAAAATGGAGGCTTTTCACATGCAAATTATTTCCCCTGCATTAGCCTCCATTTAGCCTCCATTTCATGCTAGATCCAGTCTAACCGTGAGAAAACGAAACACTCGTTCCAGATTCCCCGCGTTTGAGCATTTGAACAAAATGGCGGAGGCCGTGTTTGATTTTGATGCTTATGTCGACGTTCTTTTTCACTTAGCACAGGCTACCTACGCTTGCGCTTGTGCTTGCGACGCTAGTAAAAACCAGGCTTTACGAGCTTCCGTTTACTTGATCGGATGCTCTA
>OX421450.1:12331416-12336416 GCA_949126865.1 Montipora capitata | reverse complement strand
AAGAGTATTATGGTATTTTCAGAAGTGGCCTATAACAGCGCTAGATGTGCGGGAACAACGCTGGCGCTGCATACGCTTGAATTCTTCGAGGCGGAATTTTCGCCAAGTCTGCCGCCAGCTTTAGCAGTTGCAAAGGAAGCCAGAAAAGAATTCCAGGTTTAAACGCGATTCAAACCCGTGACCCGCGCGATTGCGCTGCACTTGCCAGCTGAGCCATTCATTTATTCCAAAAACTCGTTTTTTCTCGTAAGGGAAAAACATAAACTCGCAAGTGACCGGCTGTTTCCAACAGACTTGATAGCTCAGTTGGTACAGAGCAAGTACTGCGCAGTCGCACTGTGATGGGTTCGAATCCCCTTAAAAGTGTCTGAAACCAGTTTCACTACTTTTAAGAGACCTCTTATTAGAATGGGTTGTCACTAAAACACTGTAACACGTAACAGCAACGTTACGGTACCATATGAACCACCAATTACTGTTTAACGAAATGCGCTTACTATTGTGACTTAATAGGTTACCATGGCAACATGAAAGCTCTCATAAAACACCCTATATTTCGCTTTTACTTGCTTATATCTCAAGAATGAACTCTGTGACCCCCATTTTTTTTCTTGTAGAATGTTAATTAGCAATCTGAGATAGAACTATCAGCAAAATTTAAAAAAATTCTTGGGAGCCAATTCCGGGCTGCCTTACTTTTTTGAAAATTGTTGTCACGTGATTCAGTACTTATAACTCTTCCAATAAGGTCTCTTAAGATGGTGAAACTGGTTCCAGTCACCTTAATTAAGCCTGGATTTTGCCGCTGCTTAACTAACTGTGACGATCTTTGCAACTTTCATTTCATTCTGATCCACAGTTCAGATACATGAAACTTCACGTATTCAAAAAGATCATTTTTTCCAATTGTTGTTCCTTTACCCTTTGCCGAGCAACTTTTATATAATAAGCGCAATAATGAACTCATTTTCAATGGTTCTCACCGATGATGTATAAGGGGGGTTTGACGCATAGCTGACTTCATCATCAAAAGCTTTTAATTCTTTATTATATAAAACACATAGATTCCGGGTTTGTCGTGCGTCTTTTCAGTAATAGATCACAGAAGACGTCAAAATGCGGTAAGAACATCAGTGGCCCACTGAACTGCGCAACTACAGAGATCTTTTGATCGGACAGTTTTTAGTTTACTTGCATAAAATTGGACAACCGGGTGAAATATTTATTGCGTACATTACAATTTTGTAGCTTCAACCCCGCTTTGGACTACGGAAATGAAGAAGGGCAGTATTTTTAAATATTTTTTTACAACCCTAGTTCGACATGTCAAACATTTTCCTTAAAGTTTTTGCTCGTTTTTCATTGGTATTCTTTTTGTTAATAAAGTAGTTTTTAAATGCTCATTAAGATAATTTTTCAGTTTTTTAAAAATAAAATAAACAAATCATCTTCTCTAAAGCCCCGTTCAAACGGTCATGATAGTTGATGATAGTTGATGATAGTTTCAACTATCATTCACTATCATTGACTATCATGTTTGCGATCAAACGGTCCATGATAGTTCATGATAGTTGACGAAATCGCGCAATGTGCTGGCGTAGCTAACTGGTACCTAGTCTCCTACCGCGCGCGATTGTAAATAAATAAATAAAACATTTGGCCATGAACATGATGCAATTCACTTTGACTTACCTCCAGTTCTTTCTTCGCTTTTCCAGTTACATCCCGATTGTGGTAGTCATCGCAAAAAATGTTCCACAAACATGGCCGTGCCTCTTACTCATCTATTAGGTTGCATATCAAACTACTACTCCACTTCTCGTTGTCTGGTTTTTTAGCTTTTTTAGCTTTTCTCACTTTCTCGCTTTCAGCGTCACTGTCGTCCGAATATTGGTCCAAATTATTGTTTTGTTGTTCCTCACAGGACGATGGCAAACTTGCGGTAGCCATATTGCATTGAGCCCGCCTTGGTTACCCCCGCTGACCGAAAAACTATCATGCACTATCATCCGCTCGGTCAAACGGAAAAAACTATCATGAACTATCATGTCGAATTTGAACATGTCCAAACTGCATGATAGTTGATGATAGTTGATGATAGTGAATGATAGTTCGTGTTCAAACGTGCGTGATAGTTGAAACTATCATCAACTATCATCAACTATCATGACCGTTTGAACGGGCCTTAACGGTCGTAATGCACATCACCGGTTGTGTTTATCACTCTGTATCATATTACATTGTCGAGGAACAAACACTCCGTACAACCCCAGTGGCTAGAGCATCAGACCGATGTTAAGGAGGTCCTGGGTCCGATTTCTGCCTAATACTCTGATTTCCATTAATTTGTTTCTTCGCCCGTTGCCAAGCAACCAACAAGTGGACATCTCATTACAAGGCTGCAAAAAAGTCAAGCGACTGCAATACTTACTGTCCCCTTAATGACGGTCTCTCAAGTTTAGCAAGGGATTTGGACGAGTACCATCTGCTGACATTAACTTCATTCAAAAGAAATCTCTTATTGTCTACTTCAAGCTGAAATGCAGTTCAACACAGAAAAGCGATAAGCTTGCATTTAACCCTTTCACTCCAATGATCTAAAAGTTTATTCTCCTTACTAGTGTCATACATCTCTTTTTGGTTAGCCATGAGAATTTAGTATTACATCAAGATAACATCCCTTGGCTGATATTAATATTCATTCTCAATACTTGTCTGCTTGAGAGTGTATTGAAACTGTTAGGTGAATTTACATACTGATCAGTCGTGGGAATCAAGGGTAAAATGTTCCGAGTGCATTTCACGAATAATAAAGAGAAGGGCATTTCTATTACAAAAAAAAAAAAAAACAAAACAGTTCATTGTTCAAGAAAACATTGCGCTTATCAGTTCGTCCATCCTGAAATTCTTAACTTCGGGCGATGTTTGGTTTCAAGTTTAATTTAAAAAGTTTACTGACTTACCGCTCCCCTTTTTACACTTACATCTTGATAATATCCTGCAAGTGAAGTCTTATTCACACACATTTCAGGATAGCCAATCTTCTCAACTATAGCTTCCTCCTAAGTAGACAAAACTCTTTTTTAGTGTAATTTTTAGTTACGAAATTCTCAACCGGCCGAGGGAGAGCAGAAGCTAAATGATTCCATACTAAGTTAGTTTTTTCCGATGCCACTTTTAACAATTACTGGAAAGACGACCGCAAAAATGGCGCTGTATTTACACATGAATGGATCGAGAGGCATATTCCTTAAGTGGCCTCGAATTTTAACTCCATCACGCTTTGGACATCTCCTCTGAACTAGTCGCCGTCCTTCAAAAACGTGGAACTTGGAGTTCATTTCTAACTTCATAGTGTTTTCCATTTCAACGAAAACGTTCTTTCGTTCACAAGTGTATCTTTAAATTTCTCAAGGTACCAAAACGCTTGTTGAAAGTTCTGCTCACCTTTTCATACACTTTCGGTCTCGTCTCATCGTCTATCCATATTAAATTTGCCACTTCCTCTCGGAACGCAGTTCTTATGTTTTCCATCATTTCCTTAACCTGTGGATCAACAAATTCACGCAGCCTCGTTCCCAGAGTCTCTTTGAGAAAAGGATGAGAGACTCTGGGAGGAAGGTGGCAAGTTCATATAAATCGTTTGAGATGACGTCATCATAGAAGCGCAAAGTAGGACTCAGTGTCCCCAGTGAGGTATTCAACCACACGGGACCTTAAACTGATTCTAAAGCCCTCAAAACAAAATATCAACAACAGACTACAAATGAAAATGAGAAAACAGAAGAAGCCTGAGGAGTTTTATATTACCAGTGGGATCATCTTCTCGTCGAATGCTTTTTCAACGTACAAGCTGCCCGTTGCAAATGTAAGCCCGCGATGGTAGTTGACGGCTTTGATGCAGGTCAGCCATCTTGGAGATTCTTCCTTGATATGCGAAGCTATCCTTTTGTATTTGGCCTCTACATCTCGGAAGGGCCTGGACAGGAATGGTACCAGCCTCCTCAGCACCGTCCAGATGAAGTAATCTGATAGGGTGCTGCGACAAGCAATAGAAAAATCGAGTTAAACCTACGGGAAATGAAAAACTTGCCCGCAACTTAGATCCGGTAGGAGAAGAAATTGCAGATACGAAGAGTTACTAAATACATTGTTCGCAACTTGAGAAAATGCACGAGTTATGACAAAATTACCATTACGGAACTTTTGTCCACGTCAGTATCAGGTTGACTGCATTTAATTGTTTGAGTAAAAATAATTGATACTTACTTGGGAAAGAGATTCTGTTGACTAGCCAGCCAATGATATCGATGGTTTTTACTCACGTGACCAATATCAATGTTTTCAACCGCAAGAGAGAAAAAAATGGCACTCGAAAAGAGCTTAATTCTCAAAAGATCTGTTTTAGGGGTACCAATACAGACACCGTGGCGTTACGTGACAACCGAGAAGAACACCATTAAAACCAATCTCATATATTTTGTGTGAAACAGATCGTACTCAAATATTTTAGGCGCACCTTCATTAGATAGTCACTCAGCAAGACCAAATAAAAATGGCTGTTTGGCTTTGACTTAAGGTACGACGCGCTCTTTACTCTTTGATGTGACAATAGTCCATGGCCCAAGAGTAAGAATCTGCTATCAGGTTTGTCCCCATCAGCGTCAGAAAAGTGTCTATTTTTAAACCAATTTTTGCGGGAAAATAAACAATACACCAAATAGGATCACTCAATTTGAAATCTCCCGGGGTTGATTCTTTGTGTATTGTGTTTGCACCGGGGCCCATAACCTGGCGCCTGCAACTCCAATATTACGTCTATGTAATGGCATTTGCACAGACCAAACTATTTATAGACGAGCTCTTAAATAGGCTTTGGATTGCAAGAGTGACCATTCTCAAGTCCATGGGTAAAGGGTGGTTTTCATTAGCGACGCAAGCACAAGTGCAATCATAAGAGCGCTTATTTCACCGTGAAAACGGGGTTGATGCAAGCATAA
>OX421450.1:12308916-12323916 GCA_949126865.1 Montipora capitata | reverse complement strand
TTTTTAACGCTTCAATCGGGTCGTGAATTGCCCATGGTTCAGTAACTTCAGTATCACTGACGAGTCCTTTAGATGTGCTCCAAAGGTCGACCATCTTAAGACAAGAAACCACGACCAGGCTCAGGTTGCTCGAAGCATGGTTAGCTCTTACAAGCATTAATACCATTGGTACCATGGAAACCTACTAACCAACGGTTAGTGCTACTAACTAGGCTTCGAGCAACCGGCCCCTGGAGTATACACCATCGATATACATATACTCGTATTTAACGGCGTTTTTACAGACCGTGTCATTTACACAGATTTCGCATGGCGTTACAAAAGCATGAAATTTTCATTTTCCAACTCGTGTCTCTCTTTGAAAAAAATACCTTTAAAAGGAACCTACATTCTTACTACAGGAAAAGTTTAAACCGGAGGAATTAATGTTTGGAAACAAATTTGTTCGATATTTTTTTTAAAAACTGTTTGTGACAGGAAAAAGGAATTTTTAGAATCACTTACTTTTGACTTTCATATCCCTCTCCCCCTCCTCCCCCCCCCCCCCCCGCCAAATGAACTGTATTATGGGATTTGCGAAAATAGGGAATTGAACACTGATTTTTACTTGAAATCAGCCCGTACGGATCCAGTTATGGAATATTCACCCATATCGTACAACGTCAACGAGAAGAAATAATCGCGAAATTCTTACTAAAGCGTCATGTTAAATTTTCAACGCACGGTTTTGTTGACGATGCTGATTTTATACCTTACACATGGCGTGAGGGGGAGGGGGGGATAGAGGCTAGCCTTTAGAGAAAGTTGAAACGATTCATCCTCCCTTACTCACGACTTTCACAAAACTTTAACCCACGTCAATTCAGGTCGTTGTGTAAGGCATGCCAACATAAAACTAGTGGTAAAATGCAAAGTAAATGTGGTGGGTGTTTCACTAAACCCGCCATTTTGCACGGAGTTCTCGTTGCCGTCGGCTTTGTCGTTACGTAAGCTCCACAACTGAATGTAGAGAATGATTTTCGCCCCTCAAAGCCCATTTTGGTGATTTTTTTGAGACTGAGCTCAAAATTTACAAGATATGGCAAAGGACTGCAACAAGTATCAACTAAATCAGTGAACTATTACAGCAGTTTTCAAATGACTGTCGAAAGTAATGACGCGATTGCAATTGCTACGCTTATTGGTTTAAAATCTCGCGCCAGTTTATCAACCAATGAAAAAGTAAAATCAAAACTAGGCGCGACTTGCACGCGCGATTTTTCCCGCGCTTTGAGCAAGTTACACGGAATTGCTAAGAATTTGGATTGGTTCATTGCGCTGTTTGCACCAGCTGTGATTGGTCGAAGTAATTACT
Source organism: Montipora capitata (assembly GCA_949126865.1). Lineage (NCBI taxonomy): Eukaryota > Metazoa > Cnidaria > Anthozoa > Scleractinia > Acroporidae > Montipora > Montipora capitata. Next base: position 12,322,562 of record OX421450.1, on the reverse strand, counting down.
TAGGTATTTGTTCACTCAGTGTTAGGATATCCAGTAAATATTTGTTCCATGCTGGAAGCCTCAAACAATTATTCAAAATTGAATCAACGTTTGTCTGGAAGTCAGTGTCCTCACATGAGGGAGTTCTTGAAAAGTTCTCATTGAAAAGAGGTTAAAAAAGATTTTATGTTGTTCGTCAAACTGCTTGTTGTAGGTGTATAATCTTTTTTGCATGTATGCAAATTATTATTTCTAGGTTTTACGTCACTAGAGCATTATCACCAGTATAAATTAGTTGCGTGCTTCATGACATAGTGTTACCACCCTATTATTACATAATTACATGCTCGTTCTTACCTTATCTACTTTGGAGTCGTTCCGCGCTAGGTACTCTTCTCGGATCAAACTTAACTCCGGCAGATTAATCTAAAATAGTGAAAAGTAAACACGCTACGTAAAAGCTGTTGATGATTAAGAAAATCTCTCAAGGCTGTGAATATTCGTGCAAGGTATAAATATTTTTTGTAAGCCTTGTGCACACTTAAAAAAATACATGGATACGTTTGTGGAAACTACTGAACGCTCGTTGGAATCATGCATGTGGGCATAAGAATCTAGGCCTTTCTACCTCCTCATTCTTCATATGAACTGACGAATGACATCAATGTATTGTCAACACAAGTTTTGTTTGTTTGTAGGACAGCGACGAGGTTGACCTTATTGTTAAATTGAAACGAACTTATTAGGCCATTTCCGAGCTCATGTCTGCCTTCTCTTCAAAGCGAGTCCAAGTGCGAAGTTTTTGTGATGGTAATTGGGTCTACTTTAAATATAAATAAAACTAATCTTCATAAGTAAAACTTCGCATGACCTATTAAAATTTGTGGAGGTACTTTAAACTGCATGTATTGTAGTGATACCATCATGCAATGACCCTTGTGGTAACTAATATCCACATTGTCACCTAATAAGCATTCGTAGTTATATTTACATTAGTAATAAGATTCAAAGTTCTTCAAGGTTAATTTAGCTTACCTTTACAATATGTTTTTTGGAATTCCGCGGGTTCGTCGATACATCGATAGTAAATAGAGGTGATGAGTGTAGAAAGGTTTTTTGGATTTTTAATAGTGCAGTTTTCCAGTTCCAATTCGACATAGCCCAATCTTCACCTTGAAGAGCACAAGACCCAAGACTCCTGATGAGTTCCAAGACCTGATGTTTGGTCGTCCTTTCCACTTCATTCTCGTCCATGCACGATCGGTAGTATCTCTTGGCTTTCATAATCGGATCTTCGTAGTCGCCGATAGCGTCTTCGAGCATGTTTCGGAGCTTCTCGTTGTTAGCCTGAATTTTCTTGATGAAGGTGATGTATTCGTTTTCCGATGGCGGAATGGGATTATCCCGAATCCATCCATCACATGCAAAGTGGAAAAAGTCCTCGCACGGATCCACAGATTCGTTCATATTCCGCGTCAACCGCGCTGCTGTCTCTAAACACGCTGCCGTGTTGCATACGCGGGGTTCCGACGCCCGGGTAGTTGGAGTCGGGGGGGAAGTGGACAGGCCATATTTATCAGTGCCCTTCCAGTCCTCTCTCCCTTTACTCGTCTTTGAAAGATCCATTCCAAACAACGCAGCTAACACGATACAAGTCAACAGAAGTATTCCACACAAGCTTAAAAGGCAGATTTCTGCTCGCCTTCGACTTGACCAATTTGTTTCTTTTCCTCGACTTGAATACACTACAAGGCTTTGTTTACTTGGCGCGAGGTTCATCTCCATTTTGCCGAGATTTCGGCTGTTGCAATTGTGCGCGGATCCCATGTGACCTTCCCGGCTAGTTACCCTCACAGACTGTTTCTGAAGACCCTTGCGATCGCCTAAATAAACAATTAACGTATTAGATAAGTTTTAACCGGCATGTAAAAGTCAATAAACTATATGTAGAATGTGACTCGGATCAGTATCGGGATCTTCTTATAGTTTTTCCTATGCGCGAGCCGTCAATATTTCGTGGTACTGCCGTCTCACTTTTGCGGCCTGTGATTGGTTCTAATGTTGAAATTGACGTCGTTGCACTGAATTGGGTTGCTGACGGAATATATTTTCTCCCAACTAAGCGTCAATATAATGTGGTATTGCCGTCTCAAAATCGCAATTTGTTTTTAAGAACTTCCTAATCACGTTGAATATCTACACTGATTGACAATTCCTTTCATTTTCTTTCCATTTTACTTTCCGAGGTGGCACCTAAGATATCATCACCTACGGTAGAAGCTAAGGAATAACTACCAGTTCTTGGTTTCAAATAAAGGTCAGAGCTAAGGGGGTTGAGGTGTGATGCAGCTTGGTAAGAAGGTCGTGCTGTGAGGGTCTCGCCCGAATGGGACACCAATCTTCGGCTCATCGGAACAGGCTGGGTCAATTAGTGAAGCACAGAACCACGACGTTAAGACTTTTAATAGATCATCCCAGCTATGAACGTTACTTAACCAAAAAGGGCCCGAAATTTTCAAGTCAGGGTTCATGAATGGGAGTTCAACCCATGAACTCTGGTTAAATGCCCTACCAATTGAAGTATTGCTGGTCATTCTGTGAGTTCGCAATAAACACGGGAAGGATCTGAATATGAAGAGACGTACGTACTGATCAAGTTTTCAGAAATTAGCGAAAAAAACCTCTGCTTTCGTCAAGGTACGTATTTAGCTTAGGCTGGCTAAAAACAAGAAAGATGGCTATCTTAGAAAGAACGGAAAGGAAACTCACAAAAACCAAACACTTCCTCTCGTTAATTACAATCTATGCGAGGAACGCCACGACGGACACGAGTTGCTATTATCACAGACAGCGGATGAAAGAGCTTGGTATGAGATTGTTGTTACATCTCAGTCCATGGACACATTGGAAACGAGAACACAATTCAGAGGAATGTGTTGCTAGTGCCACGAACTAATCGAGAGCTTTTTTTGATCCTAATCATTAAAATTTTAAGTACTCAAACGATACACACTCCCTCGAGGTTATGAGAATTCTGAAATATGATTTCAGAGTATGATTTTGCCGCAAAACTGAGGTGAAGTCTTTCACTATAAGCCGAGTAAATTTTAATGAACCGAAACTAGACTCATTTGCGATCTGATAAAAATAAGAAACCGTCTTCGTTCGCTTTTTCGGACTTCCGAGTGAAATAAAATGGAGCAATAGCATGACTTCATACAATAGTATTATTTATAAGGTTACAAAGAGAGAGACGCCTTGTAAAACTACACAGAAATTCAATATCGAATAGAACCGGAATTAGCGCATCCCTTCATGTTTTGGCAACCCTTATTCACTCTTGCTTCAATGTGAAAAGTAGGTCTTGTCGACCCAGTCAATTTTAATCTCTTTCCTGATAATTATGAACTCTTTGGGAAAATAATGTACTTATTATATACTGAAAACAAAGCCTTTGGGAAAAAGCACTTATCGTTTTCTTACACGACATAAATTAAAAGGGTTGATTAGCCATCAAAAACGACAGTAAAACTATCTGTGACAAATTTAGTCAATGAAAATAAAATACACAAAAGGGGAATTTGTACAAAGAGATGGTAGAGGAGCGTTAATTGAAAAAAATTATTTTCACATTATGATTCTATTAAGGCAAACAAGACCTGACGGCTCAACTGACACAATTGCTTCCTTAAAACCACAATTTTCTGTGGTATTCTTAATAGCATTCTTTCCGTTTTTTCTAAAATGAATTTCCAGAAATTTCACGGCAGTATGTACTGCATTGAAGTAGAAAAGAATTATGAGCAACCGTCACCCAAATTCCAGATAAAATGTATTAAAATTAAAGGAGTTTTCAGTAGCAACGAATACAGGTTACATTAACTTAATATTGATATAATAATTGTATCTTTAAATAACCGATCTTCATGAACGAGCAAAAAATGAACGCAAAAATTCGAAAAAAAATTAAAAGATCATTTTATAGGTAATGAAATATCAAGTGTTGTTCCTCAGGACATGCTTAAAGAATACGATAAATTTCTGCCAGAAATTAAATTGAGGTATAGGACAGATGTTTTTTTCGATTAGTAGGTATTTTATGTTGGGCCAAATGCAGGGAAAACGTATTTCGTAGCCTTTCCACGGTATCATAAAATAGGTTGTTGTGATTTATCGAGGTCAATACGCTAGTACTGAAGCGTTATTCGTTTGCCTCACCATGTACATCACGACGTTTCGGCTACAAACTGCTAGCCTTCTTCAGGCGATAAGATCGACTAAATACGTGTCCTCTTATGAATAATATTTTCCACAGTACTTTCTTAAGTTAAACTGAGGAACAATTTATTTTTTATTCTCAGGGGGATATTTTTTGAGTTGCAAACAGAAAGAAAACCTTTAAAAAATAAGAGAAAAATGCCAAAACTACTGTAGCTGTTGTGGAAATAAGATCTTCCTTTGATCACTTTTCACAATTTTAGGAAAGCATTTCACGCAAAAAATAAATCTTAAATCAAGAATTGAGAATTTCCATCTAGTCAGTGACGCATCGTGTTAGTTTATGGGGCTCTAATATTTCGGGTGCCGCCCTCCCTTGCTACGCAACAAGGATGATTTCACCAAAGGGAGGGAGGGAGAGCGAAAACTACTTTTCGCAGGAGTCATCCTTAAATAGAGGACTTCATCGAACCTACGCAAGGCTTACCTCGAGTACGCAGTTTTCATGCGCCCACACAATTTCCATTTTAGTTTTCGAGCTTTGCACTATAATTTTTTGCTATCGAGGGCGTACTAGCAAGTGAGGATTAAAAACAACAAAGTAATCATTTTCTTTTCTGTTTGTATATAAGGTATTAATACCCTTCGCGCGACAGGAAATTAACTTAATCCTTTCAACACTACATTGACAATAAACGCCCGACTTTGTTTTACGCATCCAGAACTACTGCACTTAAGTTCTGTCCGCTAGAAGCGTTGAGCTTTGAAAAAAAAAACATACTAAACATAATTCTGTTTTTGCAAAAAATATAGATTTACTCAGCTAACCATCTCACCTTTGTCGAAGTTTTTGGTCGGAGAAAACCGGACAGTCAAAGGCATTGAAACTAGATTGGCTGCCATAACTATACGAAAGCCTCTTGGTCGTAAAGAGATAAACCAATCAATAGGACCATAGTCTTGCTGCAGTTTTTGCTCAAAATTAAGGAAAACAAGGAAAATATTCTTTACCCACTGATGCAAACGTCTTTACTCGACGACATGGCAATTTTGACAGGCAAAAGTAATGTATCTTCGTTTTCGAACTTTTAAAATTAATGACAAGTGCAAATTTTGAAGCAAGGTTCCCCGATCAGGAGTTGGAGAATATGCAGTCATTTTCTAGACGGTGCACAATAAGTGCCCTTTTATTTCCCAAAGCCAGGTGCTACAGCTCAAAATGGGTCTATATTAAAGAAATGGTAACCGCTTGGATTTTTCGCCGCCTAAAAAAAAAGAAACGAAACAAAACAAAAGAGCATGACCTGCACGGAATGCTCCAAGATAGTACAGAAACAAAAACGGGAAAAACAATGAGAGACCTGAACAATGAGTTCTTAGAGAAGTGCCTGCGTTCTTTTAAAAGTACAGGCGCTATGCTTTTGGGTGAAAGAAAAAGAGAAAGTTGGGTAGCGCTAAAAGACAGGAGTGAGGACTAAAAACATTTCGAAGGTTTAACAAAGTTGACATTGGAAATGTATATGGCAATCAATTTCTAGTTTCTTAAGAAACTGTGGTGCTGAGTCGGTGGGAGTGAAACATGAAAATTTGGTTTTATCGAACAAGTTGATAAAGGTCGAATTACCACCGTGAACGACTTGGAAAGCTGACGTTTCGAGCGTCAGCCCTTCATCAGAGCGAATAGAGGAATTGTGGTTGTTGTTAGTTTTTATGAGGGTGTGGAGGAGCTTTACCATTGGTGGTCGAATCAGATGAATTTGTGAATTAACTAATGGAATGAGAGGCGCGCAACTGGTTTTGACGCATCTAATTCGACCTTTATCAACTCGTTTGGCAAATTCTTAAGTGACAATCAACTTGCCACGAAAACAGGGATCAAACTTCTATTTCGGTTAAACTAGAGGAACAAAGCTTCCATTACTGAGCAGGCCATCATCCTGGAGTAACGAAAAACTTTTGTGAATTATCATGGAAAACAAGAATAAATTAGGAGAGAGATTACTACGCACGTGACCAGCTCCTCGAAAATTGGATCTCGTACTTCACGGTACTCAAATCGTCCCAACTAGCCGTCAATATAATGTGGTATTGCCGTCTCAAAATCGCAATTTGTTTTTAATATTCAGCTTATTTTTTGGTTGTCTTCAAACGTTTGCTTGTTTTGCTAAAACAAAGTGTCAAATGCAGTACCCTGGCCATGCCACTTCCCGCCAAAAAAGGCGGGTTCCAGCCCATGCAACTTCCCGCCAAAAGCGCAGCTTCCAGAAGTGCGACAGCTTACATGAAAAGTTGAACGGCGTACGTACAGAAAGTCTTCCGATGACGTCATGACCCGAACCAAAATTTTGTCGCATCGATGGGTTATGATATTTTCTTAACCAAGGGGCTCCGCGCCGGATTTTCGGAGTGAGTGCGCATAGAGCTAACACTGAAGTCGCGGTTGTCGTCCCCCAATCTAAGTTTCAATTGTTTTCCAGGGGAAGGGAAAAATAATGTGCTCCATAATTCAGGGTGTACGTGAAGCACGATCTCTTTCACACATTACATCAGTGAAACTTGGCGTTTGACGGAGTTGCTGATGCCACGTCGTTATCAAAGATTTTCCACCAGGGATTTCCGGCCAAAATCGAACAACTGTTCTTCGTTTCTTTAAAAAATGTTTACAATGGTGTTGTTTCATTATTTAATCCAGTGTTATTTGGTTTTCCAGAGAATTCTTCTTTACCAACTTTTCTTCGCTTAGCATTAACGGTCTCCAGTTTAGATTCAAAACTCTTGTGCAAGGCTCTCTTCTTGAGGGGTTTGTGCTCTTTTGACATAATCTGAAAGGGAACCAAGGACATTAATTGATAAAAGTGAGGCTCTCTCATGTCACGCAATGCGGTTATGTTGTCACACGCCTTCTCATCACCAATTTGATCTCCTTCATTGTCGATGATGGGTGTGGTCACTGGGGAGTTTTCCAAGCTTCTAAGTAAGCCCTTAAGCATGGTAGCTTTAACAGCATTAGTTGCCCATTGTCCTTGAAACTCTTTGATCAATGAATCCAAAATGGCCGGCTCGTGTTGCCATGACAATTTCTCGTAACTGCAGTCATACAGCACAAGGGGTATTTCTGATGCCATATTGTACTGTGGTCGCCTCGGACACTGTTTGATGTCAAGCATCCAGTGAATAACTTCAGTGTTCTCCAGATTCTGACCAATCATGAGAAGCACAGCAACCATGCAACGCACTTGGTGCCACAAGAATGCTGACCCAGAAATCGTTATTTCACACATGTCAAAACCATCACAACTATTAAGTTCACTTTCTAACTTGCTCACTGTGATTGAAAGAAGTTCCCTCTTGAAATTAACAACTCCGTTTGCGACATCCATTTTGCAGAAATTTCTGAAGTCATGCTGTCCCACCAATTTTTGTGCCGCATCATTCATAGCATTAATATCTAGATTAGCAGCTGGAAAAAAGTACTTGTATGTTCTGTACTGACAGCTAAATCTAGCATCAAAATCCTGCTCCACGGGCTCCCAAGCAATTACTCTGATTTCTGGTGGAAGAAGCTTGTTCAACACATGGGTATAAGGGATTTCTTGCAACTCTTTTCCTTTCTCTGTGAACAAAGACATTGTAAAAACTCACTAGATTAATAATTGACCCATTGACGTCTGGGGGTTCCCCCTTGACGAGTAAAATCGTCTGGCGTTAGACAGAGTAAAATACTAAGTATGGCCGGTGTAAGCCGGTTTAGGCATCAAAGGGTTAATTAACATTCTTTATTAATAAAATTATCAATTATTACTTAATCAATTAATCAAGAGTGATCAATTAATTATCAATTACTTAGAGCGGTTTTCAATTGAGTGTCGAAAGTAATTAGTGAATTACTTTGGTTTATGATTACTTCACTCAGTGATCGCTTGAAAGTTCTCGCACCATTTTTTCAACCAATCAGAAGTGAAACCAAAACCAATCGTAGCTTGCGCGTCACATTTCCCCGCGCTTTGTGTCGGCTACGTGTAATTACTTCGAGTTTTGATTGGTTTACTGGATTGTCTCCAACCTTTTTGATTGGCCAAACTAATTACTTTGGTTTTGGTTTTACGACACTCGATTAAATTTATTAATAAGCAAAAGGGGATAACTGAAAAATCAGACCCCTTAGCAGGATTTGAACCTTCACGTACGACCTGCCTAACAATGGGCTGGGTGTGCTACAAGAAATCCTTCCTGGCCTGACAGCTCTTATTCATAATGAGTGATTTGCAGTCCGTTCTAACAAATGGCAAACGCTCGAGGCAGCTTTCTTCCTCCCTTGAGATGAGTACGCTTGCCAACTAATTTGATACGACCAAATTTTCATTTTTCGCGAAAAACATACCAAATATCCTCTCTCTCACTTTTTCCTGGTCTCCGCTTTTCATGATGCCAAGACCTTCTGCAAGATTTGACCTTACATTTAAAGACACCACCTGTCCAAAGGCGCTGACCCCTTTATCAGTGCGGCCACATCTGGAGTAGTTACAGTCGGTCCTGTTTTCTATCAGACAAGCTTTGACCAAGGCGGCAAGGAAGTGAGCTTCAATCGTATTCTCTGTGCTCTCCTGGCTTGCAAAGCCGTGGTAATTCCAGCCGAGATAGGCTAATTTTATAGCTACGTGTCGTTTATGATAGCGAGAGAAGTCGAACTCTTTTTCCTTCTTCTTCTTGTCCACATCATTCTCCTTTGCTACCTGGTTCTTTGATGGCTTATTACAAGAAGATTCACTGCCTTTCCGAATATTGTCTTCTCCTAAAGTACATGTAACTGCCGAGGCTCCAAGCTTCAATAACAGTTCTTTCTTCTCTCTGTTTAGCTTTATAACGGTATCGATGAGAACTTCCCTGGAAAGCGATTGCAGCTCGGACATTTCGTCCATTTCCGTGTGGTCTCCATCGTTCATTTTGGTTTGGCTAGCTTAAGAAATTTACGATTTGAAAATGCTTAAACTTTCCTGCGGACTCTCAACCTCTAGGACGAAGTGCAAAACCTCGTGTGTGTGTGAGCTGAGAGTGATAATCTTATATATAATACTAGTCCCTTTGAGTACAAGCCGCTGGGAGAAAGTGAGACCGCGTGGTACAACAAAATGGCGGCCAGGAGTGTAACTTGGTATCGAGCCGGCAAACGTTTTTATGGGCTCGGTGTGGAGAGAATGTGTCGCCAGGTATCACCATTGATATTTAAGAAGGTGAGTTTGTTGCCAAAGTCAAAAAGAACTAACTAGACTTTGTAGACTAGCAGTAGAAAGTGGGTCTTGTTCCATAACACCTGAGTGGCTCTGTTTTGAGAACTGTAGTTGACTTCTGTTTTTTGTAGATGAATTGGCCAAACCATGAATTATCCACACCTCTCCTTTGAATGACGTCCTCACGAATCCTTGCCTTAAAATATGGAAATATCAAATTCCTGACATATCATCCGATCCGCCATCAGGAATGAGCCGAGGTTTAATTTTTACAGGCTCTTCTTTCTGAAAAATCGGACAATATATATGGGTTATTGACCAAGCGTGAGGTCAAGATGGCTGAATATTGGCCAAGTTCTTTTTTTGCTTGTTTATGGACTGAAATGAAGTCAAAAAAAAAAAGAACGAGGCCAATATCCAGCCATCTTGACCGAATAAGCTTGGCAAGTAAAGGATTAACACACAAAAAAATGATCATTGATCTTGCGGGACCAAGCCAGAAAATCCCGAGCGTTCAAGATAGCTCCATCTTGCCCGCTCGTTTAGCCAATCACAGCGCAGGATTTGGTTCATCTTGTCCACTCACTGGGGTAGTCATATAATAAGATTGGTTACCAACAGCATGTAGCTCAACCTATGTCATGCATAGGGAAAGGCTAGAGTGGATGTTTAATGGATTGGGCCACTCCAAAGTGAAAACCAGGCTGAGTGAAGAACAATGTCAGCAACCTTGTGAGTCTGAATTTATCATGAAATGGAATTGCACTGGTGCCAGTCAGGAGTACTTTAGTGAGACTATTAGTTTATTTCAGTCAAAGCAGCCCCAAACCAAAATCCTTAAATTTTTTGTGACCCAGGGTTGGGATGTGTACAATACCTTGGCATAATTTTCCCTCTCCAGATAGACCAAGCCTGGTGAATAACATACAGTAATGTGGTTTACATGTAATTCTGAGATGTATTTTTTAGCTTTGTCTGTTTGAGTGTTTATTTGTCTATTATACCCTGATTGGTATACTTTTTCCTGAAATTAGAAACATTCCTCACTAATAACCCACAGTTTAACCCATTGACGCCTGGGGGTTCCCCATTGATGAGTAAAATCGTCTGGCCTTAGACAGAATAAAATACTAAGTATGGCTGGTTTAGGCCGGTTTAGGGATGAATGGGTTAATTAAATGCCTCTGACTAAAATAATATTATTTTTTCCTGGTTGGCTTTAAAGTGGACATTTCTTGAGTGGACCTACAACTTTGGTCTTAAATAGTTTCAACACTTTGCCAGAACAGCTTGTAAATCACCTCCAAGCTATTAATAATACATACCCCTCCTCTTCCCTCCCTTCAATGTTGCATTTTCTGGTTGGTTGTTCAATCCCATAACCATCAACATTGAAGGCAGAGAGGGGGAAAATTTCCATCTGTGTTTCAACATTTGTAACAGATACTGTAGACGCTGTTAAAAGAGGATTTAGGATTAGTAATGAAAGTACAAGGATAGGTTGGTACTGTGTAGGTCAAGAATATTCAAACTTTTTTTTTTTTTTCTGTCATTTTAAAACATTCAGAGTTTACTGCACCACGCTCAAGATGTTCCACTTTATGCCAAGTATGGTGGACGGCACACTGTAACGTTGATCCCTGGGGATGGTGTTGGTCCTGAGATGGTCACTGCGGTACAAGATATATTCAGGTATAGTTTACAATTAATTTTGTTCAGCTGTAGAATTGCAGTAGGCAAAATGGACTTTTAGAAATTTTTACAGTGGACACAAAATTTAGGATTCTTTGAAGGGTCTAATAAGAAACACAGACCTCCATGCTTGCACACCAAGGCAGGGGTGGATCTAAGGGGAGGGTGCAGGGGGGTGTGTTACCTCGTGTCGCCGTGCCAGTCGAAGACTCACATCACAGAATGCTTTCTAATACAACTGGTACTCTAGAAGAAAAAAACGTCGCCAGTCAGCTACCCCATTCCTTAGTTGTGCACCCCTTCCTAAGAAAAATCCTCTATCTGCCCCTGCAAGGTTATCTGTAAAAGTACACCTGAAAGGAGTATGATTATTGAGGCTTGTCTCCACCCTGAGCTGTCCTCCAGCCCCGAATCATTTTTTGGGGCCAACACGGGAAAACTTAAAATGATTTACCAATTTTTTTGCCTACATGTACGCCAACATGTGGAAGAGAGATGTTGATCTTGACACCATAGAACAACATTAAACTGCCATGCTGGGTAGGAGACTCAGCTGATGTTTGTTTCATGGATCTGAAAAGGCATTGGTGAGATTAGAGTGTGTCTACAACCCAGTGGTAGTTGTGTAATTAACCCCAAAACCAGGCATGCAAATTATTCGGATGTAAATTTTATGTACATGTACATAGTATGTACTGTTTTACAAGGATCTTCAGCACTAGTTTCCAAATCATGCTATATACTCTTTGCTTGACTGACAAAGCACAATGTCTATGCATGCCAATATGCTTTTAAAGCATGGATAGTAAATGCACATCTTTATCTTGTGGTAAGTTAAATGCATTTTGTTCTTGTGACGTTGTTTGTTTGCACAACTTGTGAGCAGATAACATTCCTTGTCATGTACAGAATTTGCTGTGTGGTTGAACAGTTCAGGACAGTATTTTTTCTCCCATTTTATGGTTGTACATGTACTTTTTGTACTCATTTTCAGATACATGGGAGCACCAGTGGATTTTGAAGAGCTTAATTTGAGGTGCAGGAATTATAACTTTGAAACATAAGTGAAATAACTTGGATGAACTTAAGTTGTCTAAAGCGTGATTCTCACTTGTGCGATAAGCGTAAGGGTGAGTGGTATACGCAAGTGCAATAACATCAGGGAAGAAACAGTAAGATTCAAGATGGTGTGTGAATCGCTGTGCTTGTGCTTATGCCTAACTCACATCGGTTCCAACTTGTAAAAATACACTGTAAGAACAAGTGCAAGGAAAGGAAAATGTTCTTTTTTTGTGCTTGTGTTTATGCTTATTTACTCCCATTCCCACACAATTTTTCTTATTCTTGTGCTTATCGCACAAGTGGGAACCAGGCTTAAAGTGCCCCTAACCCTTCAACTTGTTATGTTTTTGGTAGATTTTCATATCTTTCAAGAACTCATTTTCACAAAAATTCTTTACAAAAAATTTGAGTCCTGATTTTCTTACGAGCGCTTGAAGTTACTGAAATTTTAAATTTTTTGCACGCTATAAACCGTGCTGGACAAATTATTGTCTCGTGGGCTCATTAGGAACGAGCCAATGAGAAGTGTCCAATATTTGACACCTTTTTAGCTGTGACGTAAGAAAAGGACATTCCAGCAACTTGAGCTTGCATGATGTATTTTTCTTACGTCACACTCAATAAATAGAAACATTTGGCCTAGTGGGGGACTAATGCGAACGATAGGTGAAAAAGTAGTCGCGACTGCCTTCACTCTTAGCGCTTGTAAAAAAGTCAGGATTCCATATTAAAAAAAAAAAATTCTGAAAATGACTTCTTGAAAGATATGAAAATCTACCCAAAAAAAAAACAACTTGAAGTGTTAGGGGCACTTTACTGTAAGTTGCATTGGCATAGAATGAGACTGAATTTTGCCTGGAGTTGCAAACCATAATTTTTCGGTACATGTCAAAAACCTCATGAATCGCTTGAGACTTAAAATACAATCTGCCCGACAGATTATACTTTCATTGGGGTATTACTCATTTGAGGGGTGAGAGGATTTTTACACCTGTATCTTTTTTTTTTTTTTTCTGTGGTATTAAGTGGCCTAGATCTGAGTGATGAGGAAGTGTTTTGTGACAAACTTGAGGATGTGGTGACTTCAGTAAAAAGAAATGGTGTTGCCATTAAGGGTAAGGTTTATTTGTTATCTAAATGTTTATTGAACAATAATCATTTATTTCAATCTGTAGAATGTTAAATTCCTTGGTGTTTCAATGGTTCTGTATCTTTTTAAATGTAAAATCACTGTACCAAATACATTTCAAATTGTACTGTTCAATTTATTGAAAAAATGTTTGATTTGTGTCAGGGAACATATTTACACCTTTGGACAAACCAACATTCAAATCTCTAAATGTGGAGTTGAGGTTTGTAGCTTCAAATTATTTTTTGATTTATTATTTTTTTTCTTACAAGGAAAGAAATTAATCGTGATGATTATGTTCATTTACACAATATTTGTATTTCATCATTTCCATCTAA
>OX421450.1:12291416-12301416 GCA_949126865.1 Montipora capitata | reverse complement strand
CATAGGAACCGCTTCTTTCCGCTTCACCACTAAAGATTAATACATCGCGTTTTCAAAAAAACATTTTTTAAAGTCTGCCATAGAATATCGCCGCTGAAAAAAATATTAGGCCTAGACTAGATTAATAATTTAAGCCTAAGCTTGGATTTAAAATGTTTAGCTTTGTCGTGAAGTTTGGAAACGACCTTTGCAGTGTGTAATATTGTTTGTTGAAGTAGTGATGGCGCGAGCAAAGAGAATTTACATTTAGATAATTAGAGTTAACAAGTTGTTTTCCTTTTTCTCGTCGCGTTGTTTTCTAAAACAAATAGAAAACATGTACTCCGTGTTTCTAACGAGTTCTAGAAACACGAGTGAAAGTTTGGGAGAACGAGAAATGCTGTTTCCACAGCAAATATATTCTTGTTGACAAAGCTTAACATTCAAATTGCGCACAATTTATGACTAAAAGTGTTTTTCCTCATTTCAGGTGGAATGCTTATGGTGATTTGATACACAGTGCTATTCTTAGAGTTGTGGAAAAAGGAGTGGTTAGTCTAATAACAAAGCAATGATAATCATTCTGTTTTGCCAAAAAAAAAAAATGCGTTAAATCGTTTAGTACGTATCTTTTTGTCGGCCAGCACGTGGGAATGTTAAGCATCTCTTTTAACACGTTTTGGTTGTTAAGACAACATTATTCGTTCGATAAATGTTAGCAAATATTAGAGGGATTGTATCTGGCACAAAACGAGGATGCATTTATCATAGTGTAATCTGAAGCTATAATCTTTGTCAAAAGTGTTGGGACTGTCCACTGCCGTATTTTAGCCGATACTCGTAAACATGGTGTTACCATCAGGTCATGAACAAAGCGCTACTTTACGAAGTCCAAAATGTCGGCAAGAAAGAGAATGGTTAACTAAAGATGGTTGTCACCTGACCTCACAGCAGCCATGTTGGTGCACAGAACAATAGAGAAAAAAGTCTTTTGTGAATTTGACTCTATTATAATGCAAAACATGAGCCTTCATTTGCTATTGTTTTGTGCACCAACATGTCCGTCTCATCACGTGATTGAAAGCCATTAATAGTGGCTGAGTTACCACGCATCCATGCAACCACGCCCTTGCCATGCAAAAATTTAGACGATCAAGGTGTTCACAGCGCGCCGGTTAAATTTTCGACCCTTCCGGCTAAAAATTCGTCCCCGGTTTAAGCGTTCAAATTTTTGAACGGCGAGGCTTCTAAATCTTAGCACGTTTAGCGTGATTCGGTGTGAACGGAACCCCTAAATGCACGAAATTTCAACCGGTAGAAAATTCGTCTGGTACCATGTGAATCGGGCCTTAGAGCTTAAAGTGCCCCTATGTGGTAAAAAAAAATCACTTCCTTTTTCTCTTCAGATTTTGAAAGTGTGTTTGCTTAACTTAACACCTGACTGGCAAAGTTTTGAGCTTTGGTTTTTTTCCAAAGCCCGTTCACTTTGAGTCAAAGTTTTATATTTCACGGTCCGCCATTAAGCATGTTCAAAACTGACCGATTGGACCTGAGAGGGTTGGATCCAGGGAAAAAATGACGTCAAAGGTTCACTAGCTTAGAATTTCAGCGTGTGAAAGCAACTTATTACATATGCAAAACACGAGTTTAAAAGTCTGAAAGCCCAAAACTCCCATGCTGCTTATTAATTTTGCGATGTACACATGCATTGCATTCTTAAAATAGTAAGCCTTTGACGTCATTTTCTCCTCGATCCAGGTCTCTCAAGACCTCAAAGTTAGTAATGGCGCACTATTAAATAGGAAAATTCCAGTTAAAATAAACAGGTGTCTTTTCCAAATCAATGCTTAAAATTTTGGTCGCTTGTGCTTAGTTAATATAGTTTTGAAATCCAAAGGAAAAATAAGAATTAATATTTTGGTCACAAGGGCACCTTAAGTTGGCATAAATCATTAACATTATGCGAACAGCGTCGAATTTGTTATTTTTTGAAGATGTTCCAACGACTTTAACGAAGATGGTACTTCAATGGCTTTGCCCTCGCGAGTCTTCTCTGTAGTTATGTGAAGATCATTGCTTCGACCCCTGTTCGTAGCACTCGGAATTTTCCGAGTATCCCCGAGTTACTATCGATAATATACGATGGCATCATTATGGAAATTAAACCGACTTGCCAGGGCGATGGGGTCCGAATATGCTGCCATGTTTCTCAGTTGTTTCAACGATCTCAATTTTGGCGGGTTTTTCTTTCAGAAAAGGGCAGATATTGGAGGTTCACACACGACTTCAGACTTCCTTGAATGCTTAAAAGAAGAAATTGGCCAAGTTACAAGAATCTGAGAAAGGTGACCCCAGAAATGGACTTAAGGAGATTGAAAATTCTGTTTAGGAAAAAATGCACAACTTGAAGTCGGTAAACGAGTTTGTAAAAAAAGAAAATGCTTTATTTTAGTGCCTGCACGAAAGACATTGTAATGTTATTGTAAATTTTTTATGTGCAGGCTTTGTATTACGTAGAAATTTGTGGGCGGTTAGTTAAACGACGTCTAAGAAAATCCGCGATTTTTGACAGTCGTGTTAGCTCCAGAACGTTTTGGAAATGTTTGGTTTAAATACACAAACTCTTTGTTCCTTTGCTCTTGCCTAGTCGTTAACGTTTTTGGAAGTAAACAACTTTTATATAAGTTGTAACACACACCTTGGGTTTGGGGCCTTTCGGAGGGTAAATTGCTTGGGTTTGGTTCAGCTCAGGGTTCATGTTACCCTTAGGGATGCGTTTACACAGTAAAAGACTCCCCTCAGGGTAAAATAATACGGTATAATTAATATAATTAGGGATCTTCTTGTATTAGCTACGTTCTGTTTTATGATTTGCCAAGCCACTTTAGTGAGCAGATACACCGTACTGTTCAGTTCAGAAATGGTCATGGGAAGTTCTTTTGTTTTATTTTTTATGTATCCATGGAAATAACCCAAGGCAGTTTCGGTCTAGGGAAAGCGGTTGCACACAAAAACGTCCTTGCCCGTGGGCAAACGCTATTTACCCATGAGTAAAAGGACTAGTGTAACCACAGTTAATGCAGACATATTCGCTTGTACATTTTGTTTTTTCCAGTGCAGACATATTCATGCTTGCAAGCCATGCACTCTTTTTAATGAAAAAGACAAGGGATTAAATCTCCTGAGTAGTAGTATCACATGAGCTGTATTGGGGAAACAAAACGTACAAGGGAATAAGGTCTGTAGAGTGTTTTCAATCACGTGAGGCGACCATGTTGCTACACAAACGGCAAATTATGGCTCATGATACGACGCATGTATACCTTGTGTCAGCGTCTCGTAAGCTGTCGAAATTTTCCGCAAGAAAGAACAAAGCAAGTCAAGTGAAATTTCGTTAAAGACCATATTAATAGTTTCTGTATTTCTCAGTGTGGTAGTGAAATATTTCTCCTTTAATTGGAGACCTTCCTTGGAACTAAAGAGTTGGAGTTCAAAGGCAGGGTATTGAACCCCGGACTACACCCTATTTTTTTTTAAGAAGAATGGTTCGAATACTGTTGCTCAGTTTGGGGCAACTGCTCGTCTGAACTCTTACAACAAGTACAAAAACGTGCAGCACGACTCCTCCTTAATGGTGACACCTCTTGTCGTTCTTTGAAACTCTTCCAAAAGTTAAATATCTGTCCTTTTAGTGACATTGTTCGCCAACGCATATTAAATCTGACTTTTAAATCACTTAATGGCCTACTCCCTGATATTATTGCCAACCTATTTAAAAGGCTAAGTCACCATTATACCACTCGAGCCAAGACAAACCTGCCATTAACACTTCCAAAAGCAAAGACTAATGCCGGTAAAAGACGTTTTTCCTATATGGCGCCGGCCATTTGGAATTCAATCCCAAGTCATCTCCACCTCATTACGACACTAAAAGTTTTCAATGCCAAGTGGAAGCACCTTTTTAACAGCGATTGGAAACTTCTACAGAACTCAGTATAGAGAGACTATATTAATTAATTGTCAACTTAAGTAGGCTCGAAATAGTTTCTCCTTTTTCAAACAAATAAACATATTCTATCCTTAGATACAGTTGGGTAATCGTATCAAGACGAAATTTGGCTAGGGTATTCAGTACCCATCGCAGATTTCTCACGTTTTATTTTCCTCCAAAATAATGTTACCCTGGCAACAATATTAGGCATGTCTTTGAGCCTTAAAATCAACATATATTTTCTTTTTTGAAGAAACAGGGCGGTGAAATCTTCCCATTCAGCGTTACCAGATAATGTTAGAAATACTCTCTAAAATATTTACAATTCAACAAAATCTGTAGGCCAGTTTTTCGGGAAAATCAGTTTTTTTGAAACGTCTCTAATTTTATTTTTCCCCTACAGAATTTTTTAAATTTAAAAGACAAACGTTTTAAATTAATCTAAGCTAACATGCAAAAAATGAAAAAAATTCACCCCCCGAAAGCAGAGATATAAACGAGTAAAGTTGCAAAATCAGGGAAAATGAGAGGGTTACAAGATCAGCATTTACGCATGCGTCACCCGCTGATCTCCGCTATCAACTCGTTTGATAAAAGCAAAATTTTCACGTTTCACACCCCACCGACACAGAAACTAATCTGTTCAATTTAGTTTGGCATGCTGAGATCTTGGCATCTGACGCCGCGGTTTCAGAGCTCCCATTTTCTCATACAACCGAAAGAGGCCGAGATGTGCGTGAAACTG
Source organism: Montipora capitata (assembly GCA_949126865.1). Lineage (NCBI taxonomy): Eukaryota > Metazoa > Cnidaria > Anthozoa > Scleractinia > Acroporidae > Montipora > Montipora capitata. The sequence continues at coordinate 12,296,701 of OX421450.1, read as the reverse complement.
AGATATCTGTGAAGCAGCCCAGCCCTATCGAACCGAGTAAATACGCGAACAAAACTTGCCCAAAAATAAAGTAGTGGAAAAATCTTGCCCGATTCGCACAAGAGAAGCGCGGGTTTAAATAAGTAAGAAGAACATCTTGAAACAAGACAACAATTTAATTGCCCAGGTTGCTCTCCCCTTCGTCATTTCTCGTCTAAGTTATCTTTTTCTCAGCCCTGCAATTTTCAGAACTTCTCTCACCAAGTATTGTCAATGAGCGAGGTCTTTAATTAGGTAACAGATGCTTATATCAAGTTTTTACTTAACTAAGCGGTTGAGTACCCGCCAACGCAGTCGTTTTTTTTTGTGGCAGGCGTATTTAATCTCCAGCCTACCCTAAAGCAATGGTCCTTTCCCGCAGCCAATCAAATTTTACCTATAGATTCTGGAAGACGACATCACACGCAGGAAATTTAGGAGTCAACAACATGGAAGGTTTGACAGACTTTTTTTGGAAGCATTTAATTTATTGTTAGCCAATGACTGAATCGTGATTTGTCGGGACGCCTCGCAGGTCAAACTGCGGGAAAGGAATGTTGCTTTCGGGTGAGGAGGCGTTTTTGGGGAGGAAGAGAAATATAACTCCGCCAGAAACGAATGCGTGGGAGGCCAGCCTTAAGGTGGCTATGATTTAAATCCTTAAAAAATGCGTCAGGAAAAGAATGTGTTTTTTTTTTTGAGCTAATAATAGAACAACCAAGAATCACTTCTTAAGAAGTCAGAAGTCGTGTATTCCTAATCGGAATATTTTATTTAAGGTATGCCTCCGCCTTAAGTTGCAAATGGCTGGCGAATCACGTCTTCTCGACGAAACCTCTTGCAGTACCCGTAATTTGAACGATCACGTGGAAGCATAATCATGAAATCTGTTGACAGAAACTTCATGGAAATGTTAATCTTTTCTTTTTAGATGGGACTCTAGTATCTAGAATTATCCAATCTATGTTGGACCAAAAAAAAACCTTTATATTAAGTAACTTAAGTAAACTTATATTGTGCGTACGTGTTGGATAAAGATGTATTAATTGTATCCAATTAAGTTATAGACAGCGCTAGCAACTGTATGTCTTTAACCTATCCTGGAAACACCTATTTCTCTCCTTGGTTTATCGCTTCGTTGGGGAAGACTGAGAAGAGGTAATGAAGAAGAATTCAACAAACTTGTTTTGCCCGACAAATTCAGAGCAATGAATCTCTTTCTCCTCATTCTGGCATTGCTTCTTAGCTTGTGACAGGTATAATTGACTTTAAGAGAGTATTTATCACGATAACAAATCCAGTGGGTGGTAAATTCAATGATCTAATCTGCAGAAACACAGAGTCACGCACATGCATGACGAATTCAACTTATCAATAGATTGGCTCTTGTGCAATCCCACGCTCATTTAAGTCAAAAGCGCTCCTTTCCGATCATATGAAATACAGCTTGGATTGCTCAAAAGGTTGAAGTTAATCAAAACGGTAAGTTTTTATTCTCATCGTTTGCCCAATTAGTTCATTTAGACTTCTGTTCTGAGGTCAATAGCATTTGTGAGCGTCCGCTGCCGCGTGAGTAGTTTGTCTTTTTGATTGTCGCGAGTGTGTTTTTTCTAGCTCGAGGTCGCAAAGAGTAGAGGCCAGAGTTTCTGGTTTTATGGTCTGTTCCTTTTGGTTCCGTTAGCTGGGTGCATGGGAGGGTGTATCAGCTAAAACAAGCTACTCTACAATGCGAGGATAAGTAAGATTAAGATGTGGTATAGTGATAGTTGCTCTTGACTGCTTCTTTCAAGCGCACGAAACCAAGCTTATCTCCGGCCAAGGGGTGGAGCTGTGGAGCTCGGTGTCGCAAAGAGTAGAGGCCAGAGTTTCTGGTTTTGTGGTCTGTTCCTTTTGTTTCCGTTAGCTGGGTGCATGGGAGGGTGTATCAGCTAAAACAAGCTACTCTACAATGTGAGGATAAGTACAGATTAAGATATGGTATAGTGATAGTTGCTCTTGACTGCCTCTTTCAAGCGCACGAAACCAAGCTTATCTCCGGGCAAGGGGTGGAGCTGTGGAAAGTCAACTTTCCCTTGATCTGACTTATCCGAGATCCCTGATCTTGATTTTACGTCATGCAGACGTTTATTTTTTTCGATCTATTCTTAATCCCGTTTTAGATTAAGAGTGTGTTATCCCAAATAACGTGTTCGGGAACAAGATTCCCAACTGAATTATGATATTATTTCCATAGCCCATTTTCCGGGGAATGGGGTAAGCTCATATATGTACTATATTCACCGTCTACTATAAGGCTTTAGGACTTTTTGAAGGCTTGCTGTGTGTTAAGTGTTCCTTTGTTAACTCTGTTATTATGCACTTGACTACAATGATTACAGTAGAAAGTTGATACAGCTGTAGATCCATTTAGAATTACTTTAGTCCGTGTTAATTATTTAAGTCGACGATGTTGATCACGCAACCAGTGAGTGTTTCATGGACCCAAGGAAGATGGGGTGGAATCAACGCCTTAGGTAAGAGGATAGCAATTCGAGTTTAAGGACGGTGCCTACTATTGTTATTGCGCATACGTTGTGCGCATCTGGAGATACTCGGATGTCCTATCGGTGATGCTTACTGATACCGTGATATTTTTGCGGAGAAAGTATATCTTAGTAAGTACTCTTGATATCCAAAAAGAAAATTGGGGGTAACCACGCACTTTTGAGAGATAATTAAGCTTCCATTTGATAAAGAACACCATACATTGCTTTGTATAATAAAGCTTTTTACAAATATTATTTATCAATTATCTTTGAAAAATGCGTGGTTACCCCCAATTTTCTTTTTGGAATTCAATAACACTTGTTAAGATCTACATTTCCTGCACAATCGTAAACTGGGGCCAAAATACCTTTGAGTTAGTAGGCACCGTCCTTAAGCAGTTTTTTCAGGGTCAGCAAATTTCAGGCTCAATTCACGTTTTCAAAATTCACCGTTTTCATCTAAGCAAAAAATTAGGAAAATATCTTCAACTACACTGGCATTTTCGTATCGTCTTCACCTACCATTGTAGCCATCGCTCACAATGCCCCGACACATCGATCCGGGACTTTTCCGTGCTTTGCAATGCCAAATAGGCCATTTCCGAGTTCATGTCTGCCTCCTTTTTAAAGCGAGTCTAAGTGCGAAGTTTTTCTTATTATGTAGAGGATATTACATGGCCGCTTGGGGATACGAATTTTATCTTCGAATGCGTAAAGTATCTCTCACGAGTGAGCGAAATGTTTATTATATAGATTTTGATGAGATGTCCAGATTTAAAACAACTTGTTTATTCATTTTCGAAATGATGAAAAAGTGGTCACCAACTGCTAAAACACGCATGTTGTGCAACATGAAACAAGATATGAAAGTTATGAAAAGCAAATCATGATAACGTAAAATTTTGCAATAAAAATGTTAATGTAGTAGAGAAGTTACAAAAGGAACTTACAATGAAGACGATGCTCGCGTTTTATTGGCTAATCGTGTTCGTTACCATGACGACACCTATATTCTCACATGTGAAAGATAAAAAATTTTATGTTCACTGCGCGCGGTGAAGATATGATTTTTTAGTAAAAGGAGAAATCCTGGTGTTTCATCAGTATCTATATAGTAAAAATTAGTTTATTTCATATGTAAAGTAGAACTAATTACTATCACAAAAACTTCGCACTTAGACTCGCTTTGAAGAGGAGGCAGACATGAACTCGGAAATGGCCTATTCGAAAGCTACTTAGCGAACTGTAAAGAAAACAACAAAGAAAATCGGCCGAAAATCGGAAGAACCGCTTGCAAATTCCTCCTTTGCGGGTTAACTATCCAGTTTACAGTTAAGTTTCGTCATAAGGCTTAGGTAGTTAAGAAGTAGCCTTTTTTTTTTGCCTATACCACAGCCAATCCCCGAACCTCTGAGATTAAATGCAAATTCGCCCTTTCAAAATCTCCCGTGGGGATTGAGTTGTATATAAACCCTTTCGCAAAAGCTTTCTGAACTCTTATGCCATCTTATGTCTCCGCAGCCGGAGGGTTTTCTTTTCACTTCAAGATGCGTTTTAGAATGTTTTTTTCTTTAAAACCAGTCTTGGAAAGGTTTCCATTTTCTCGACTTTTTCGCGGTCTTTTTATCCTGGAGGATAGGCGAAAATGCAGTCGTGTTCCTTTATCCAGTTTCGTTGTCAACGCTTTAAAGGCATTTTCATTCAATCCCAGGAAAAAAAATACCCCGATCTCAAATCCATACTCTGTGGAGATCATCCCCTTAGACATTTTGGCGCCTCTTTATACGGCATTAGGCGAACTAAAAGATAAAGTACCAGCGTCCATCCGGTTCTAATCAACTTTATGAAGGCCAAGATTACTTTCGTGAAGTTCGGGCGCAAAATGCAATATAAAATCATAACCTCTGAAGGCGCCTCGCACCAATTGCCTCTTTCGGACCGAACTAACAATAAGATGTAAATTTCGTTTATTTCTTTTGTCTGGGCTGAAAATAATTAAAGGAAACCAGGGTAGAATTTTCAGTCGGGCCGAAACATTTTTAAACGTAGAGGTAACTTTTACTCAGCAAGTCAGACGATCATCTGCCGCCAAGAGCCCATTATATGGGGTCTTGCTGCCTCCTAGTAACTTGAGATCTCAAACTGGTATGTTTGATGGCACTTCTAAAGCATAATGCCATAACGACCAGAACTTACTCTGCTTGACAGAGGTTTCCTTGGGTGTAAGATCATTAGACGACTGACTAAAACTGCAGCCGCGAGAGGTTGAACCAAGCACAAGGCGGGGAACAATACGTCAGATCACCGGCGAAGTCTTGAATTTTCGTCAGTGTGGGAAACATTTCCAATAACCCATCAGATCTCACGCAAAGCAAATTGTTTGGATAAAGAAAGGATGTTGAATTTTGTCTTTATTCGAAGAATACTTCCTCTGGGATGATACTGTACTGTAACTACCATTTTTTTCTCTAGCATCACCAAATAGACCTTTAGAATTCGGCTCCATTTTTGGACTTCGACCTTTTTTTTTGGGGGGGGGGGGGGGGGGCGGGAGGGGAAAGGGGCGGGTGACGATCTGGCCACGCATGCGTAAGATTTCTTTGCCTCGTAGAGGGCAGTCCAAATAGGATTCGAACTCGGTGTTCGGTATCTCCTCATTCAGAGGCAACTGCGATGACCACTAAACCACGGACGACTACGCTATAAAGTAACGGGGAAATAGGTATTAAAGAATTGTATGCG
>OX421450.1:12231416-12288916 GCA_949126865.1 Montipora capitata | reverse complement strand
GAATTCTTGAAACTGTGACAAAGTCATTTGGACTGGGCAATGGCCATCACACTGATCACATTCTTCGACGTAGTCCGGCTGATATTCTCTCCCGGCAATCTTAATCATACGACGTACCCACGAATTCCCTAACGAGCTCAGTTCTTGTCCCAAACCTCTTTCAAAAGCTGGGCGTCACAAGTCGAGTTCTCGAGGCTAATAAAAGAGTGAAGCCGCGATTCAAATCGTTTCCACTCGAGTAACCGACAAAAGCACAAGCAACAGAGGCGCCCCATACTGATCAAGATTGGCGCCACAAGCATGCTTGTGTGGAACGCTCTCAGTTAAAAAAAACTGAGAGGGAGTCTGCTCAAAGGCCGCACCACGGTGAAATAAACGCTCTTATGCTTGCGCTTGTACTTGGTCGCTGGTGAAAACCAAATTTAAGAGGACACCCTCACTCGACCACCAACTGATGTTGTTTTATCTGGACGCATGCAAGTCATGCAAAAGAACAAGAAAGATTTAGGAACCGATTAGGAAATGAATTTAACGTTTTACGGATAAAGCGTGCCAAGACATCCGAGAAAGGACTGGCCACTAGACCAACGCCGTTTTTGCCCAAATGCCAGGAGTTAAGGGTGTCATTTGAAGCTGAAACGTAACGAAACAGGCTAAAGACCGAAACAACGCCGGTAGGTTTTGATACATAATGCAGTATTGATAATGCCACAAGCTTAATCTGCACAGCAAGTCCTAATGTTTTTAACGTTTTACGCTGCGTTTTACAGCTGATTCATTCTTGGAGTGGCTGAATTCAGTGCAGTATGATGGAAAACCTCAATCTAGTAACGCGTATTACGCAACCCAGTTTTCATTTTTTATAGTGCATAACACAAAATTTAAGATTTAAAATAGCCACTGGCGAAAGGGTGATTAGATTGTCATGTCTTGTGAGTTTTGCTTTGCGGTAAATGCAACAAATGAGTGCCAAGCGCGACAAAAATTGACATGTGTGGGAAATTATGAAATTTCTTCCGGTGAGTGAGAACTAGTTCTGTGGAGAGCTTATATGACAGGGATCTGTGGAATGTTTGTCGGAGCAATTTGGGTGAGATGCGTAGTTCGAAATGTTATCAACACATATCTTATCTGGAGAAAAGCCATGTTTTTGACCTCAATTTGATCAGACAAGTTAAACTATCCGATGTCTGAACTTCATAAATGACTTATTCTAATTGCAAATTCGTTAATTAACGACCCACATGCCTAAGACTTATTCTTCGTAATTCAGTATATTTTTTATTGAAATTAGTGGCAAAGTTCGTGACTAAAAAAAGATCAATGGTTGAAAGCTACACTGCTGTGATTATCCCAAAGGAAAAGTTTCCTTTATTTGTTTTGTTAGTAGATTCCTAAGATAACTGAATAATTGGGTTGAAAAAACCCGGAAACTATACTTAAAGTTGATTTGGAATTAAACAGGTAAAGGCTAATAAAACCGTAGGTTCATTTTGCGTCATTCTTCCAGAAAATCGTAGGTAGTCACAAACAAATGTTAACCTGGTGATGAACGCTTTTGAAGAAGGACAAATCCGTCAGAGAGTTGATTCATTTGCGAAGTCTTTGTTTGCACACACACTCAAACAAACAAACAAGCAAAAAGGAAAAAGGAAAAAGCACTTTAAGATGAAAGATTAACAACAATATTTGCTTGTTAGGACAAAAAGACAGTACAAAACTGAAAAGGAAATAAACTATTAAACGAAAAAACATGTTACCATTGAAGATTGGAACTTGAGTGGAAGCAAGAATGCTCACTTGAATCAGTTCAGCTACTTTGCTTTTCATATGCTAATTTTGGTCTCTTTTTTCTGTTTATAAGGACTTCTTATCAAAACAATGCCACTGGCAGAAAATCCATTTGCAAAACTACCATCCGCTTATACTTAAACATGCTTTGAAGATAAGAAAATGCGAGGGTTTTGTGAGATTTTCACGACTACGTGTCTTCTTTTATTATCTTACAAAGCAATAAATGATAGCAGCGGTTTTAACCAGGGCCGTAATGAGTTTAGTCCAAAACCGAATAATATTCGAAGCTCTTTTGGGGAAGCACTCGGACATCAAATGAACAACTTCTTTCTCAGTTCGGCAACACTTCTATTGGAACACTAACGAATTCTAGTCCGAAATTAGACTGTAGAGGGAAGGAAATTGAAACAAATTTCCCAAGTGAGTCCTTTCGTTGTTTTTTTCTTTCAATGTATTTACTGTTGGGTCATCGAGTTATGATGTTTTGCTCGTTGTATCTGAAAATGTAGAGGAGGTTTTTCACGTGACGTCATCGATGCCATGTTGATGGACGAAAACACAACATCTCTTATTAGTTTCTTTTGTTCGTCCACCAGAAGTCGTACATTTCTCTATTGTTATTGGTGTCTCTAGAGGATGGTTGGAAACGTCCCTGATTAGAAGATACACTACTTTCAGGTTATCCACTGATAATGGGCCTTATAATCACACGGCTGCCATGTTGAGTCCCGAGGGATTGAAAACTTTTTATTTTTGCCCTCCGAAACTCGTTCCCAAACATTTGAACTCAAGGCTCGGTGTACGAAATCTATTTGGCCACCGCGCAAATAAGGCCTATTGCAGTTCGTCTCTAAATCAAATGCAAAGTTCGTGCCACTCCAAGCAACATTACTCTAAAATTGTCTTTCTACATGAGTACCAGCATGCATGGACTGCTTAGAAGCGGCTGCAATTTGCGCCTGTATATGCTTCCAGTCCGCTGGGGGTAAATTGATCATTGTAAAGCGCCTTTGAGACTTGTGATAAAGGCGCTATATAAATGCACCACTTTACTTTACTTTACATTGAACAAAAACCAAAAAATTGTAATGTAATTTTATTACTAAGAACCATATTCCTTCATTGGATGAAAAGGACGGAAGTGGATTGAAATTCTAAAAAAGTTGGCAAACAGTTTAAAATTTTAACGCGGCGTTCTGAAAAAATTTTTTTTGTTAGTTTTAAATGGATAGCCCGTGCTGCCGAAATTCGTTTGATATGAGAGAGGTTAAGCATGACGTTTACGCCGCACGGCAAACGTCGGAGTGAAATTAGGGTTTTGCCAAAAATGTAAGAACCCTGCTTGATATTAGCTCATTTCTGTCCTGTTAGCTCCAGATATCAAGCAACTTCTCAAAGGAAGGAGACAAGTTAAAATGAGAGAATTTTCAGGCTTTTATGATAAGCAGGAGCCTGCCGTTTCCCGTTTGCCGTTGGACGTAAACGTCATGCTTAACCTCTCTATGATCTCGTTGAGACGTCAGAAACGCTATGTGTAGTTGTTGAAGCTAAAAGGGTCTCGCATAGGTTTGGGAGAAAATACACTTGGACAATTTGAACAGGGAACAGAGGAACGAAGTAAAATTAGCAAATCGAAAGCGGTTCAGCGTTGTCTGTACTGTTATCGACAACGATATTCGTCGTCACAGTGGTCAAAATGTTGTGGACTCACGTGCACTTTGGATTTGCTTTTTACCACAATATTCAACGCTAAAGAAAGTGCTTATTTCAGAGCCTGACCAAAATCATGACACAAAGAAATAGTAAGCGTTGGCAATAACTTTCTCGCAATATGATTGGTTTATTTTCCAAAATGAGCGTTCCTGATTGGCTATTACATTGTGAGACAAACGGACGCGAGCAAGACGCGTACAGCGTTGTCTAGACTCTTATCGACAACGGCAAATTAGCCAATCAGATTGCGAGATTACAAGCAATTGTGGTAAAAAGGAAGATAGACTAGTTAAGTTTGCTGAAAAGAGGCGGACAGATGAAATATTTTTAAATAAAGGAAACAAGGGCTACCTTGAAAGACTATCTTATCTTAGATGAACACTGAATTATTATAAGCTTCTCTAGGGATTTTTGTTAGAATGTTATTTAGACAGAATTTTGTTTTCTCAGATAATTACATAATTGAACCAATTTATTACCAAAGATTTTTCATAGTAAACGGAATTTTAAGGCAAATCTTAACGAAAATTAGCTAATTTTGGTTCATCATAGGTAGATTTGAAATTACTTATAATTCCAAGCGAAACTTCGATGTAAGATCTACTTGACAAGGCAAGCCGATTAAAGTAGCAATGACAAATCGTCACGTCCCGGAATCCTCAAATATATCATACAGAGCTAGAAAGATCAGTCTTTCTTTAATAACATAATGACATTGAAAACCTCGTTCTCAATCTATTTATTCGTTTTGCCCGCCTTCTTCCGCTAGGCCACGGGAAGAATTAGTGGCGATTGTTTATTTTGATAACAGGAATTCCGTTGATTTCAGAATTTTGCTCTTTAATATCCCACTTCCTTTAAATAATACGTACCGTCTCGATTCAGAGAGACCGGCTGAAGTTGATTTAATGCTGATGGAGCCGACTTGTCGATCTCCGCGAGGTTTCTTTCGCCTGAAGGGGCTACTGAGAAACGTTAATTAATCGCAAAATTATACGATCATCGAACTGAAGACACTGCCAGTGGGTTACAAAAATGTCATCGTATCTGAACACAAAATCCCTTGTGCATCGCTTGTTAGAATGATACGCCCAGAGCTGCTCGTGATTAGATGCTCGAAGTTTGATGGCGTCACGACGTGTTCACATGTTCTCCTCCCTCTCGTCTGGGACTGAATACGTCATAAATTCCTAGAAATAGGCAGCACAAGGGAAACGTCATGAAGGATATCAAAATTTAACATGCATCTCTGGACATAAGTGGGTTAAGGCGTTCTATTTTTGAATGTGAATGCTTCGAGTTCAAGTCCCGTTCGCGTTCGTTCGGACCTTCAAATCCCGTTTCGCGAAAAACTCCTGTCCGTTATATGTTCTTTATATTCACAGATGGCCCCAACAGCTGCTAATTTTTAATATTACCGAGTATAAAAGTCTCTTTACTTTGACTAAAAAAATTAAAAAGGGTAGACCTGATTGACGGCAAAGAAATACGACAAAAGGTGAGAGGGGCGTACAGAGCGTGCACCGGCCCAACGTCGTTGCCCGTGGGGGGGGGGGGGGGGGATGGGGGAACTCTGCATATGAATGGGCGGGGATGCTGGTCGGAAGTTTTGAATTAAACCCCTAAAGGAGACCAATCTGGGCGTGGCCCAGGCTTTCATCACCCCTTAATTTAGAAGAGACGTCCATATTTAAAACATATTAAATCTATACTTTTATATTTATTTCCGTGCAACAACCTTAAACGAGACCTTCACTGCTACATATGAAATCGGCAATTACACCCTTAAGCCAGACGACGGGCCATCCCCGCCACTTTCATATGCGAGTCCCTCCCCCCGGGTTTCGTTGCTGACTGTTAAATTCCCCAGTGAATTTCTATGATTCCAAGACCGGGGATGCCGGAAGGATTCCCCCGATGATCTAATCTGATCTCTCGTTGGTAACGTCATAAAAAAGGAAGAGAGATCGAGATCTCGTTTGATCAAGATTGTGCGAATAATCTAGCTGGTTGACTACGCGTGTTTTCGTATTGCATTTTGGAAAGCCTAACTCAATCATTTCATGACTTTTTCTCGTAGTCATTTTTAGTGCGAGACAGGGCACTTGAATTGCACTTGACAACTCAATTTTTCAGACTAACAAGAACGTGCCATTGAAATTTGCACTCGTGTTACAGATTTTCACCCTTGTTTCATGAGAACTGCATTTCTTCTTAGCCAATCAAAACTCTCATGTATATCATTTATCAAAGTTAGAAAAGTTTGCGAGATAACGTTTCAAGGGTAAGAGCTTCGTCGTTAATAAACGCATAAACGCTAAGAAATTACAAAGATGGATTTGTAAGTTATTTTTAGGAATGTGAAGGGAGAAACGTCTGCTTGGGGTAGCATTAATCCTATTAGGTAATGAAACATCACGTGGTGGCAGCCGCCACGAGAAAACCGATTTTCACCCATCGGGAACTCCCAAAATGAACTTTGTTAAATTCACATAACCCGGACCGCGTGTTACCAACTCACACACTCTCTTTCTCTCTCTTTATCTTTAATTTCTCGTGCCACATGAGTCTATACTTTGGGAGTAACTGCAGAATACTCGGCCACTATTGTGTTATCAGTATTATATTTATTGTTATATTGCTATTCACTTAATTGCTTTTATTTTTACAAATTATTTACAGGATTCATTGAACACAATTATACAAATCTTATTTGCACCCGTTGGACTCAGTTCAAATGAAATCAAATCAACATTTTTCAGATTTTTCACCACTAACACTTACAACAAATAATATTAGGATAGGAATAAGTGGCTGGGAAACCTCAAGAAACCTTGGGACTTATGCTAAGAGGTCGCCTCTTTGACATATCAAAAATAAGCGCTCACTATATTTCCGCCGGAATGGCGAGACCAAAACAAAGCATGACAAATTCAGACACTTAATATTTACCGGCTTGATTGCCTGTTGGATCATTGCCTTTTATACCGCTTTATGTGTTTTGATTAGTGAGTATCAAGATAATTGAGGACGTTTCTTTCAAAAGAAGATAAACTGACTGGGATAAGAGGTAATGTGAAGTTCATGATAAATAGTGTAGTCGGTCAAATCCTGTCTCAGGTTGAATCCCGGGCCGTTTTTACATAAGTTGAATATGCACTCTACCTAGTTCAAAGCAGCTGCTATCAACCCCCCAAAAATGACTGAAATCACTTATCCCTTTCCTCAATACACTTATCCCATTCAGTCTAAATATTACAACACAGTAAGGACAAAAAGCTGAAAGGTGTACTATGCACTTACGACCTTACCAGTACTCGAACTTGGACCCTCCAGATCCATAGACCTGTGTCTTCACTACTACACATACCCTGGATGCCAGAGGTTTTTTCTCTCTTAGAGCGACGGAATGCGGTCGTTCTGAGAGAGAAAAACCTCTGGCAGCCAGGGTACACTACACATGCTCAACCCAACACAGTTCTTTTCAATATTTGCTTTTGTATTATAAGTCATAATTGATGACCATATCTAATAACCAAAACTAATCCTAACCTGACCCTAATTTTTCTCTAGGCTTAATTTAGGCTCCATAAAAGGTTTCTTCAATTCGGGTGTTCAGCCTACAGGTAAAATAAGGTTCACCAATTTAAATTAATCCGAGTAAAAACGGATTCAACCTGAGAACGGACAACAATAACACTAAGTTAACAGAAAAAAAGAGGAAAAAAAAGGAAAAAGAAAACAGTAAGGGGAAAGACAGGAAAAAAATCTTGAATGAAAGCCGGCTGTCAATTGCCACTGATATTTAATAGAATTGGCCACAATTTTCGATTTGACATTGTTGAAATAGCTTGCCTTACATAAAACGTCATCTGAAGAAAGTTTATTTGCGTTGTCTTTACAAGTACACAAGCATTGCTTTCCTGCAACAGTACCTGATTAGACGAAGTCGGTCTGCATTTACTGAAGTGATTTTTGCTACTTGCCGCGGATGGAAATTAAGGAGTCTTCGAACGAGTTGAATACAATTTATTTGTTTGAGAGTTTTAATTTTGTCTTATGATAGTCATTAATAAGCCACCTCAAAGATTTTTAAAGGAAATGATTTTGTTGTTGACGATGTATTAAGGTGTGTTCAATTGAATCTGGATTGACGCAATGAAGGACACTTGTCATCAGAGTCCAATTTATATTTCAACAATTCTTCCTTGGTCGTAATTATTACGTGCATAGCCTTGAAAAAAAACTTGTCTGAGCTTGTTATCTTTGGAAGACACGTTAGTCTGTCTTTGATTTCTCACGATGAAATGAAATTGACTTGAAATCTGTTATAATGAATATTTCAACTATGAACTTGGCTGACTTGCTCTTACCCTGGGTTGACTGTGGCCAAAACCAATTGCTATCCAGCTGCTCTGATAATAACAACTAGGAAAATTCCGATAAATGTCTCCATTTGAGACATCTGCATAAATCAAAATTGAGTCTAATCATGAAATGAAATGAAATAGTTTTAATTTGTAAGGCAAAAGCCTTAGCAATTCAGTTCTTAATTCATCATTCAACACGTTCAGATAGCAATCACACGAGGTTAATTCCCCCCCCCCCCCCCAAAAAAAAAAAAAAACTATCGTTAACTTTTTAATCTATCCTATAAACTGGTTGCGCAAGTTAAGGAAGCGCTAGATGTTGTCCCAGATGCCAATGAATTTTCTGTGCTTTACGCAATCGCGATATTCTCAGGATCCATCCCAGCTAACAAATAATGACTTGTCACAAAAACGAATTACACGATAAAATTTCATTCCTTTTTCTTTTCGCCCACCCACAATCTCACCACCGAACAGGAAATTCCGCGGCACCAACGTAATTTTACCACCAAATAACGAATAACTCGATGCCAAGAACTTTCTTCGTGCTCTGAAGAACTTTCCCGACCTCATTCAGACTATTCTCGAACCTCTTTAACTGGATTTTCCACATAAATTTCCTCTCTTCATGTTCATTCACGTTTCACGCCGGGTCGCTAAAACGCTAAAGTTTGACAAACAATTTTCTCTTTCATCTAGACAGTATCTCCCATATTTCATACAAATCTGTATAAGAGTGATCTTCGTATAGATGTATGTTGATTGTTTTTAAAGCTGTGAGAAGTTCTTGAAACTTATAAACCACATCTTACTAAAGTTCTTAAAAACCCATATTATTATGCAAAAAGGGAATCCTTTCCTGGATGTAGAATCATAAATCCGTTCATCTGGTCCTTAGCAACATCGCGCAGTCGTCAGAAGAACTGTTAAGCCAAAGACCCGCAACGAAGCCACTGATTTGAGTCAAGTCTAAAGGAAAACATTCTCCATGTTAAAATTTTTGTTTTTCTTGGGAGCGAAACTGTTGTTCATGTCTGTAACTGTAACGTAATCCCGAAGAATTGCGTGGGAAAAAAATTAGCAGTACTACTTAGGAAATCTCTTGCAGATATGGGAGAAGGGTACTAAAGGAGAATCATTAAATGGCAGTCAGACTTTCACTGCCCTCAATCCCGTGACATGAATGCAAATTGAATTAGCTGCTCTTGGTTTCAAAAAGGCCATGAACAAATATTCTTTATGAGTAGCCTGTGTTTAAAATGATTTTCAAATATAGCCTTTGCGGCGCCTACAATGAACCAGGATGCATTTGCGTGCACTGAACGTAAATAGCTTGAGCAACCCCATCCTGAAACACTCTAATTGATGACCAGAGGTCACCAGTACCAAGGAACATCATAGGAGTGCCGACTTCCGGTGAAGTGAAGTTTACTAATGACAGCAACTATTTCCTCTAATTTGCTGAATAGCAAACTTAGTTTTGTTGTAAGTAGCTGTACATAAGAATCATTCATTGCAAAATAGGAAGGTTGATAAGTCGATGGATTGATGCGCGCGCTCCCTGGGAAAGAAAAACAATCTTCAGCCGTTTTAACGCAATACGCACGCGTGCAAACCCTGATAAGTGTAGGTAACGATAACCTCAGCTCTTCAATAACGGACTTCTATTTCCATTAGATCACTAACGTATTGACAGGCTGCAGATATTTCATTCAAGCACTTCATCATTGAGGCAAGTTTCTCGATAGTAATCTAAACAAAACCTGAACTGATCGAAGCGTAGATGTTCCAAGTACACTGAAGATGTGATTTTGTTGCTTTAAAGAAAGACTTGTTTTGCTCGGAAAGTTACAATACGTGATCGCGTGCCTTTTTAGCTCTTGTTGTTATTTTAGCTACCAGTTCACATGACTCTTGTTTTTCTTAAAAGAAGAATAGCATTTTCGTAAACATGTAATGTAAACGTGGTGTCAAAAGAGTCCTTCTATGGTCAACTTTGCGGTTAGTAGAGAGCTCTAAACCGCTATTAAACCTGTGTCGTAGACTTTGGCCACTTCTGAACGGTCAATTACACAGCTACCACGTTTTAAACTTTCAGTTGTACTAAGCATTTCTACTATGACTACCATAGCATTGATCTGCATCGTCAGTTTTCCGAGATAATCTGGAGGAAAATACTGTTGATTATTTGATGCACAGCAGGCCGCAGAAATTCGAGACTCCTCAGGATTTCCCTTACATTTATTAGCCCAATTTCTCACATTGACACTTTTTTCATACAGGGAGAAGGCTGTTTGACGAGACGTTGACCGATTCTTGAGCACACTGAACAGATCTGCGACAATTAAAGGAATCCAACGTCATTCGGAAAGTTACCCACGGAGCTAAAATAACATTTCAAGTGCTGAAAAAAAAAATCGATGACGATGGAGAGAGTGAAGTTTGAAGCTGCGATCTTGGGCTTCCTTGCTGTGTTTATGTGCGGCCTTGAGCCAGGAGATGCCAGATCAAAGAGGGTTCGAATCACCATCCCAAAATCGCTGCTGATATTTGACTCTCAAGGAATTGGAGTGATCCGCGATGCCAACGAGATGACCAAGAAGGCTGTGACAAGGACCTCACAGCCCGTTTTCATGGAAGACTACCATTTCGTGAAACGTATCGCAATCGTCGAAAAGTCACTGAACCGAACGTCGAAGGAGGGGGGTCTTTGGAATGTTGATAAGTGTGCTTTTAAGGCTACACAAACCAAGCGAAAGGAGAACAAACAACTGGCAGCGCTGCACAAAACCGTGCGGCGTACTTTTGGTGTGACATGGTCCAAGATTAAATACAGCGATCTGCGGAGGCCTCTGTATTCCGTTCTCGCGGCGTGCATCGTTTTGGAGATAGCCAATCGCCCGATTCCTAGGGGTTTGAAAAATCAGGCACGGTTTTGGTTAGAGTCGTATCATGGTTGCGCTGAAAACCAACAAGGATGGGATGAGGTGAAAAGCAAATTCATGCGAGGTAAGATTTTTATTTTATTTTCTGTGCTTTGTTATAAGGTCGTCCTCAATCACGACGTTGTCGCAGCAGTGTAGTGCAATGGTGATACTTCTTACAAATATCATAACGGCTTATCCCTCGTGGAATGAAGTTTTAGGGTTTTTTCAAACCGGAAACACAGCAGTTGGTTCCGGTTTGAAGAGTCCATGTTCATCGCTCGTGAGAATGGTATTCGCCTAATAAACTTGTGAGAAGTTGAGCTTGGTCTGGAATGGCTGTGGATATGAGTTTTCAGCCTTTTTAACTTTTCCAGAACAACTAAGCAATATAAGACCTTATCAGTAAGATATACTTTATGAGTTGTTCTCAATGTCAATGAAGAAGTCAACTGCCTTGTCCTAAGTAATCCTCTTTTTTTCTGTAACCGAAGGGAATCCAAACTTCTCAGTTTTCCTTGCGCACGTCATTAGTACTAGGTATTTCCACACGCATGTAAACAAATATTGAAGCTCTTATCTTCGGTGATCTACAATTCTCGAATTTCTCTCGGGCAAAACGCCGTCATTAGGGGTAAAGTGGTTGCAGATGATGAACAAAAGGAAGGGGATGAAGTGATACGTTTGCTTTTTTGTCAAGTAAAGGATCCTACTTTGGTTGACCGCCATCTAATTAGCTCCTTCATTACCCGATTGCATGTCCACAACATCAACGCCGAAAGGAAAGGAACAGTAAACACGGTTTCCCTTCGTTTGGTGCCACGGTGACCACTGATGATTGTTCTTCTTGCAAAGTCGCTTTCCATTTTGGCAATTTATTTTAGAACACTTAAACGCCACCGTCTATCTCAAAAATTGAAGGAGAAATTCTGCGCATATGGGAGAACTGTGTATAAGTATTGCACTCTCCAAAACCACCCGTTTTAAGTTTAATCAAAGATTGCCATGATAACCCCTTTTTTATGAAGTTTTGGCTATCCGTTTCAACGACTAATAAGAGCCTGATAGATTTGCACAATCCAACAATTAATTATCATCGATTTCAGCGGAATGCTACGGTGAAACGTGCTTTTGACACGTGGGCATTTAGCGTCTTTTTTTGGCGATTGTCGAAGTGGCCTTCTTTGAGACCTTCCCGAAGAAACTTCCTTCTTGTAAGAAGTGTACTTAAAATAACACATTTCGTAGCTTCTAAGTGCATGGACCTTCCTCAATCTATCGATACTCTCATGTCTAGCCACTTACTATTGAGTACAGAGCATTCCTTCGTTGATTGCTTTGAATGATGGTAATACATTGTAAATTACTCCAAAGTTTTAAGTCGTCTTTGCCGGAATTATTTTCCAACCGCGCTCGTTTAGTATTTGTTGTTTCAAGTCATAACTTGTTTAGTTAGCCTCACAGAGCAACAAATTCCTCGCATTTTGATACATCGCTAATGCTAATGACATACTTGGTACTCATGTAGTTAGCGGCTTATAGAAACAGATTCAACACTATCGCCGTCTTAACCAACCCAGTTTTCTATTATACGGTTGTTTTTTAATGATTCAGTAAACTAAGACATATCGTTGAAAAAAGAAGAATAACTTTTCTTCCGTTATCAAAGCTTGACATTTTAATCACCCAGTACACCGCTTATTGGAATTTATTATAGATTAGCATCCTAAAGAGGACATGCGTAAATAGGATTTGTCACAAATACTTAAGAGTAAACACACCTATGAAGACAGATTTGCCTTGAATTTGCAAGCGTTGCACGTGTTAAAAAACTAGCCGGGATATCCCGTTAATGTTCTCAGCACATTTTCCTACTTTTATTGTTGTATATGGATAACCGTATATTTTATCACTGAGTTTTTCCAGCTAAAGAAGATAAATTGTGTATATCAATTTGAATGCAAACATTTAGACCACAAAGTAGTAAAATTGTTTCCTGTGTCCCACCCGCTTTAGCTCGTTTTCCACGGGTTTCTCTGCGTGAGGCCATTTGGGGATTTTGGGAAATTTCCGCGGGATTTCGAAAATTAAAAAGCCTCAGTACCGCAGAACTTGAAAATCGTACAATCGATGCCTGTCTTGTAAAAATTAAATGAGGAATGTTCACAAGACATTTCAGGAAGAGATCGCGGTAACCGGGCCGGCCCAATCTCACACATAAGAACACACAAACCTTGCCGCAAGAGATTTAGTAGTGAGGCCAGCTGAGACATCGAAGCGCGGTTCAAAGCAGTTTCCAGGACAGTATCGGTTATTACTTTTGAAAGTGTGAGTGAATAATAGAAAGGGCAATCTCTGTCAGACGTTTTTGCGAAATTCTCTTCCCGATTTGTCTTTGGAGCGAAGAAATTTGCTTTTTTCATTTCCAACGAAGATTTGCCAAGGGACGATAAATTGTATCATTTATTCTAAGCGTGATGTCATACAAGGTGGTAGAAAGCAACATATATAACATGATTAAAAAAAAAAGTATCAGCCTACAAAGAACTTGTTTATACAAGTCAGACTTATTTGCCAATTATTTTATCACAACCCTCCGCAGGGTTGCCAAGGGACGTGGACTCCGAACTCAGACAAAAATCCGCGTTGAACGGATTCTCGACTCATTTCCCTTCGCGGAAGTGTGGTCTGTTTTAAAGAACGTTAAATTTAAGAGTTTTCTTTAGTTGTTTATTCTCGAAACGTGGGGCTTTTTTGGGAACTGTGGAAGACATTCTACGCGAAAAAAGGGTGTTAGACTTTCTAATTAAGTAACAGTGGAAGAAAACTGCATGAATACATTGATGTAGTTTGCCCCCGGCATGGGGAGCTTTCAACAACAGAAAACAGGATCACCAAATGAGCGAAGGTGAAATCATTTTCGCGGGGTTCATTGTAACCAAAAGGCCTGAAAGGCTTGTCATCTCGAAATTTATTCTTAGTGGATTAAATTTCCTCACAGTTTCTTTGTAAAAAGCAAAAAAACCCCGGCAACTTACAGCTGGCATTGAAATGTACCGTTTAATTAAAGGAAGCGTGGAAAATCATAGGACCGGCACAAAAACTTCTCAGTACAAAAAGTGGAAATCTGTACACATATGTATACAGGATTGTAGCTTCTTCTACGGCTAGGCCCCCATACTTCCCCACCCCCCCCCCCCCCCCCTTCCCCCCGACCCAGAAAGGATTTTGGAAATATGAATTGGCACTGATTGCTACCTTTATTCCTCTGGCCACTTTGGGATCGTCAAAAAAAAACATCCTTTTAAATTGCGCTTAAGCTACTGTACGGGATTGATTAGCCATTTAAGGCCAATCGTTTCCCGCTTGTTAAACCCCCGACAGAGAGATTGTCGTTAAAGCAGCACAAATTTAATTTTGTTTTATGCACGTAGTCCTTAGAGGTTAGCCGAGGTAAACAAGTGACTCGGTCTTCCGCATATAAGCAAACACACAGGGTAAACGGTCTAAAAGATTACTCTGCACTGCTTTTAATTTTCGATTTTATCTCGTCGCCCGCATTTGGTTTTTCGATAACAAGCTGTTTTCTGGTAATCAACTAACATAAACCACATGTCGATCATGAAGAAGCAAAACCAAGAGTTTCTGAAAATCGCAAGGAATCTTGTGAAGACTCCATTCAGGCGTTAACCTCAGCCCCTGCGAACATATGAGAATCATCAAATATCGGCTTCGTTTTATGGCGCTAAAAATGTTTGCAATTAATTACTCTTTAGAAGCAAGTCATATGAATTAAAACCAATGTCAACACATCTTCTAAAGTTATTTTCATTTTTTTGTGTCTCGCCCCAAGATAGGACTTGGACCTCATTGAGAGTGTAAAGTTACGAGTGAGACGTTATTTTCCCAACACTTTCTTTGTTTATTTCTATTTCTTCTTGTTTGTTTTACAAAGACAAAAATCGTTATTACCTAAGATATCGAGAGTAAGTATTGCATGTATCTTGTTTTTGCGGTTTCTGTTGGCACATAGAAATTAGTTCATTGCCAAATATCACTTTCTCCATTTTCCATGTAAATCATGGTCAATCTTGTTCGATCAAAACTGAAACAGATAAGTAACTTTGCCACTATTGCATCATATCAAACGCATAACACTTCGAAACCGTTAAAATAAACTACAAACGCAAGCAGCCTCCAACCTCCAAGGAAATCTGCTGACAAAATGAAAGCCTGAGGCCTTAAATTCTTTGGTGAATTGGCATTTCCTTCTGCAACCTACGCACAACGAAAATGTCCAAATTCTTGTCTTTCCGAACAGGTTGACAACAATTTAGAACACAATTCTGATCAGACGAAACGGACTAACTAGTTGTCATAAGTTTTTCACTTTGTAAAAATCTCTTTGAATGTGGTAAACGCATGCGCAAGCCGTGACACGCTTGGTGTAGTTCTTTTGTGTAATCTTTCAACTTGACGAACGTTCTCGCTTTTAGATGATTACACATAAAAATTCCTTTATTGCACCGTGGTGGGGGACAAGTCGAAAGCTTAGCTTCTTTCCTTCATTCCTTTTCATTTGAATTATCTCCCTTAAACTGAAGCGAACAAGTAAGAATTTATAGACTTGAAAGGCGCACTCGTGGAATAACGTTCGTAAAATTTCCTGGTAAAAACCACTCTTCAAAATTCGTGGTTTGAATAGTACTGAAGTTTTGCTACGTTTTTTAATGGCGGTGTTATAAAATGTCACGGTTTAATTTAAACTGAAATCAGTTAACATTAAATGGGCGCTTTAATATTAAGTGGAAGTTTAACGGTCTCAACTCCTACACGATTTTGGTCTCTCTTTTGTAGCCGTAAATACTTTTGCACGTGAGATCTTGTTCGCGTTGCTTATAACATAATAGGCTGATTTAGCAACAGAACGGGAACGTCAGTGGCGACGGCGCGCGCAGAAAAAACACCAACGAGAATTCAGAATAGAATAGACTCCACTCTTTTCTTCTCTATTCTAAATTCTCATTGGTAGTTTTGCTGCGCCCGACGTCGCCACTGACGTTCCCGTTCTGTTGCTAAATCAGCCTAATGTATTCCAGGTAGAAACTTAAGCCTTGAGGCGACTTCAGTGGCACACAAAGAAAAAATAACTATGTTGCTGTCTGAATACATTTTTTATATGGGTTAACGCAAGTTAAGAATACTATACTAATAAGACGAACTGGAGAAACTGCATGCGTTTTCCAATTTTCTCTTGTAGTTTATTCGTGGTCTACGCATGCGCATGCGATAAGGTTGTAGTGAGACTCTTTTCACCTTATTCCAAAATGGCCACCATTTTAGCATTCTTTTGTTTGCTTGCAAATTATCCCTTGTTGCTTCGTTCAAGGTTAAATATTTTTTTGAATGTTAAGTTTAAGAAGCAAACAAACGAATACAAAAAATGGCGGCCATTTTCGAATAAGGTGTAGATCAGTGAAATTCTTTAGCGCATTAGCGTGATTCTTCAAATTTTCTATTTACATGCACAAGTAAGCGTAAAACAATGAGAGTGAAAACGCAATTCAGCGAAGTGTGAAAAATCAAAACTCGAATACCTGTCCAAAAACTACTACCTTTCAGACGCTCTCGAAAACTGAATGCGTTCAGTTTACAAATTTGCGGATGTGGTTTTCCAGACAGCTTAAAATTAAGCTACACTAAGATATTAATACTATTAGTGAATAAGAAGTTCCTCTTTGGCAACGCTGTTGCTGTGATAATATATAAAGCTACATTCAGCTTTGGAAACGGAAATCGAAAATTTGGAAAATTAACAGACAATTGGATGATAGTCAGTGGATGTGAGTGAGTACGTCAGCCTCAGCTTAATTGGGAAATTCTGGTCTGTAGTGGGTTTAACAGCCAGTTCCTCATTTTCGAGGAAACGTTTGTTTTGAGGAGCATATACGCAAGAGATACCCAGTTGCTCATCCGGAATGTCTGCTGTTTCCGGGCCGTCGATCACGTCCACCCTATCAGTTTTTGTTTAGTCACCTCTAGAGATAGTAGACCCGCGAGAGGGATTAACGCAAGAATTAGTAATAAAGAGATTAGCGGAATCATCCACTAGTTTCAAGTCAGGAATATCCACAAAGACCGATTTTCCAGAGATGATTATGACAATAAAGTCTTTCAAGATGAAAATCGATTGGTTGGCAGTAATAGCTAGCTACACAGCACAAAATGCGATTTACGTGCTTAAGCCCATCTTCCCCACGAAGACGAACATAAAGTTATATAACGAGCGAACACCACATTGTATGACAACAATATAAGATTCAAATTATTGTCAGGAAGGCGAATCAGTAATTTCTCTAGCGTTGGAGACTTCACTCAATATAGTGGTGTTTCAGTAACTCTATTAAGATATCCCTCCTTTGGAAGATAAAATCCAGGGGTCAGTTGTTCAAACGATGGATAGCGCTATCCGCTGGATAACTGACAATAAAGCCTTTCAAGATGAAAATCGATTGGTTGGCAAAATCGATTGGTTGGAACCGATTGCGCTATCCAATGGAAAGAGATTTATCCGGTGGATAGCGCTATCCACCTATTGAATATCTAGGGCCTGAAGTGTGATCATGGATGTAAATCTTCTAAAAAGCACTATGCCCCCTTTAAGCTGATCTTTATTCAAGTGTGTCCTTTCAAATATACTCAGCACGAGTTCCTCTTTTTTAGTCGCAGTCTTCACGGCTTCAGGCGGCTTCGGGCAGCGCTGAAGTCAATAATTTCTAGTGACTATCTGGAAGTGTTACAACTGCTTGGAACCTTCCGAAACTAATAATTATTGTAGTCCGTTTCTTCGCCTTAAATGAGTCAGTGATTGTCCCAAACAAATTCACTGGGAAACATACCTTGGAGACATTTGAGACGAGGCAAGATGAAGGTGTTCATCAAAAGGAGGAGGGGGGGGGGGGGGGGTGGGGAAGGTGGATAAGGGGATAATATGGTAGGCCTTAGCCTTAGCCTTAGCTTAGACATAATATCATTATTTTATTGGCTTCATTAATTTCATAAAAAGACTGCTCTGCCCTTATCTCTTTAATTCCTTATAAATTTATATCCGATATTGTCAATTCAATGAGCTAAAACAGTTTATTTGGTACATGAAGAAGCTCACCACTTAACCTCCAACCTCGTTCTTGTAAGAAAAATTTCACTCCGTTTGAGAGAATGCGGTACGCACGCTTTAAAACTCACGTGTCGCATGTTCGGGTACACGTGTTCTTGAGTCTCCAAAGCAGAAACATTGCTGCTTTATTGTTTTTCGTTCTATGATCACCGCGCCAAATTCATGTGATCACTCTACACTAATAACCCGCCTGGACCCATAGACTGGCAACGCCCAAAAACGTCGCTTTTAGTGTGTGAATATAAACGATATTTCTTTGATCCATTCGTTTGTCACTTAATATCAACTCTGCATTAATAGAATATCGGTTATTTGTCATGCAAAGGACTGAATCCGTGATATTGAGATGGCTTGTTCTATTTTTATCGATCACTGGACGACCGAGACAAGGCTCAACGTGCGAGTTTATACAAGGTCGGTAACTGTGTCATGATAAGGTTGAAACATTTCCGGGAATATTGATGCCCTGGGCATGCGAGGTTATCACGGCAAAACGTCAGGCCTTCAAACAGTCCCAAAATCTGATTGGAAATTGTTAACCGGTCTGTGTTTGGTTTAACGCAGATAGAGGTCCTTGTGTCGGGTTATTTTCTCGCATGGTATAACCTAAGGAATAGAGTAATCTCTCTTGATGGGGTTTGCGTGAGTCAACAGCTGTCATGAACCTCTAAAGGAACAAGCTGAGCTTATTGATGACAGGATCGCGAGTGCTTATTGCGATTGGATTATTTTAAGAAAAGTTTATTGCACTTATAGGAAAATATTTCGCTCTCGTCATGCGATTGAATCTCCGAGGAATAAAAAAAGTATAACAAAAATGAAGCCGAGGTAACGACATTGCCATCGCAGTCAAAATTGATAAAATCATCTTTTATGGCTTACGTTATCTATTTTAGCTCTTGTTTGTTTCTTTCCTTTTATAAACTAGCATTAGTTTGGGCCTTTCAATCAACAGCTACCTCACCCAACTTCATATTTATTGCAGTTTAAATGAACTTCCTCCTCTATCGGCAATCTGTGGATAAATGTTGACAACTGTCTTTCCCACATTCATTTCTCTTCTTCTAACTCGCTTTCTTTTGTCTGTCAACAAGCGTTGCTCTTAATCCCACTTGCTTTGCAAACTGAAGTTTCGATTTCATCTTTGTCTCCCGTATATCTTACAAAGTTCTTTACTCTCGTTGTTCTTCGCAATGGTCTCTGGTTAGAAAACCACTTGAGTGAATCCAGTCGGGTGTTTTGAAAAAACGAACTAGAGTGGGTGACAATGCCCCAATCAACATTTGTCGCGTTTTTAGAACTTTTGAACATAAAAAAAGGGTTTTCTCTTTTAATTAAAATTACGAATTACATACAACCCTTTGTGGGACACTTTGCCGTCCTTATCAGTACATCAGTGCTTTGTGGAGCAAATAACTGCGTTGAAGTTTACAAAGCCAGTTGAATATATCCGACACAGTTGCCCTCACAACAGGATGAGCCAGTGCAGAACACCTCATTTGCAACTAAATTCCATATTTCACTGGAACAATGCTGCCAAGTGCAAGTACTGTGATAAGGGACCTTCGGTTTTATAATATCGCTTTTCTTTGTCAAAGAAGACTAGAACGTCAAACTTTTTACTTTACAAGAGAGGCATTTGTCCTCTTCACTTAATAAGAGGACCTCTCAAGTAGAGGTCCGTTTCAGATTTTAACCTCTGACCTCCCGTGAGGTTTTCCCAAAGATTGAACATTGATCTGCTTTGCTTCTGTTTCTTTAAGCCTTTCTTTCACAATTTTTCGTTATTTTCATGTGAAAGAGATTTATTTGTATTTTGGTCCACATGCATCTTCCGCTTATTCTTTCCTTGGCATAGGCATTGAGAATCTGGGTAGTAAACACTTCATCGGCCCTGTCTTGTCAGCCTTTTTTTAAGAATCTGTATGTATCAGAAACCTATCAAATAATATGTATTTTTTTCAGTTTGAGTGGTCAGAGATTTCACTATTTCATGCGGGTGTTTCGTCATTCTTGAATCAACGCCGAGATCAGCGAAATTTCAAGCCTTTTCATTAATTTGTTCCGGCACTCAATGTAATTTTTTCTCTTTACTTGTTTGGGGACTAAGACTTCGCTCGTCCTTAGGAGATTTTATCATTGAATTCCTGAAAAATTGCATGTAAATTTCGATCCAATTCGACACTTCATTCTATGGCATTAGGTTCTATTGTAAACAAAACTTGGTTACTTGATTCGAATATGTGTTTTCGTGTAATTGACCTAAAATCTTAGCATGACTTAACCCCAGGGAATAACAGAAAATGATGATACTGTGCCAACTCATAGATTTCCTTTTATCGGACATTTATTTTAAATTATCTTGAAATTTCCAAGCACAGAAATGATGTATCCAATATTGTTGACATCATAAAGGTAAATCCAGCTACCAGAAATTGAAAAAATTGTTGCCGTTTAGCTGACAAGATTTCTGTGCTAAAGACTATTTTAATGGATGAGAGGATTTCGCCTTAACGGTTTCATTAATCTTCTCCAACACACATGGCCAGAGCCAGACAAAAATTATGACTGAGGCAATATCCATGGTTAAATTATCTTTGTAGGTATTTAAAGTGTTTTTGGTGGCTACATTTAAAGCTGGGATCCCGCATTTTTGAGAAAAGTCATGACAAAAATGACTGCCGGGGGCAAGTGATAGCTCGGATTGCCTCATGCTGATGGCTACGGCTCTGTCCAAGCTGCGAGTATTCAAGAGTGTTACTTGTATTAAAATATTTTTAACAAACAGTTTGCTGTCCGCTACCGTAGAGGATATCTATGGGTGCTTGCTCTGTCGGGCTGTGTTTTGCGATTTGTCAGTGCTTTCCGCTCAAAGATAACGTCTATGTCCCGGCAGAAAGAACGATATACTGAAATGAAGGAAGATCACGACCAATTGTGTTCTTCTGTAGATAAGAGAGAAGCATAACGCAGCATGTAATCTTATCAAAAAAGCAAATAGTCCAGCTCATTCATACGGTAAAAATGAAGAAGTATGCTACCATGTGGTAGAACTCTGCTAAGACAAAACAAGTATCCATTACCTGCTGATAGCTTTAGTAAATAAAGAATAAATGCTATACCGAGTAATTGCATTGTGACTAAACTTGATAGACAACAAAATGCAAGGAAACGATGTTATGTGCTTTATATCGAAATATTACAAGCACATAACATCGTTTCCTTGCATTTGTTGTCTATCAAGTTTAGTCACAATGCAATTACTCGGTATAGCATTTATTCTTTATTTACAAAACAAGTAGGGCGCCAATGAGAGACTAATTCACGGTAACTGAAATAGGGTTTTAGGACACTGTCGAAGGTATTCGATATTGACCAGTAGCCGAAGACTTTCTTTATTTCGTGGTTGTCGTGCAATGGAAATTAAGTCCAATGGTATGACATAGCCACTTAAAGTAGCTTTTTCTATGTGACTGCACCAAGTTTCTTAAGCCGAAAAAGTATGATTTTCGCTGAACCGGGTCAAATACCAAGACAAGTAATTTCTTTTGGTCGCACCTAACTGGCGTTATCCCTAAGGCGGGTTAACTTTACATGGCAAAGTGTTGGCTTTGGTTACACTTAACTTGCAATAGCACTGAAACGGGTCAATTTCTATAGAAACCTGTTAGCAATAGTCAAACTTTACTGATATTGGTGCTAAACCTTACAAAGGCAACCTATAGGCTTTGGTTAAACGTATTCCAGGTTTGCCGCTTAACCTGCTTAAAACAAGTCAGCTTCCATGGTCCCTGTGCTCTGTATTTTCATTGCACGTAATGGTGTCTTTATCATTCTTTTGGTCTAGCTGTAAAAAGTTCCTGTCACGCTGACTTTTTGAACTGCGAACATTCTTGTCATGAATCGTCTACTGGCCAAGCAGAATGCCGTTGCAGAGATGGCTACACTCTTCAAAGTGATGGCACCTCTTGCGCAGGTAAAGCGCTAAAGTAGAATGTGCGCATGTTCGTTTCTCAAACCTCTTTAAGTGTTTGCGGTGGGGTTCAAGAGTAAGTCTTTATACAGTTGTGACTAAATCAAAAAACTATGCCTTTCGTTTAGCCTCCAGACTTTTAAAATCGTTTTATGTTAGCTACTTTGTCGATCCGCACTGTAAATGTAACAATGAGTGCTTGGATTAAAACAACTGTAAGATATGTCTGCCTTTGTAAGCAGTTGGTGTTAAAGGGTTCACTGCACTTGATGAAACAGGAGGTCGAGGGGCATAATGTAGATGTCAACAGACTCTTCACATCTCAAGACAGAATTAATCAATATAAAAAAAAAAAAACCCTTAACATTCTGTCTATCTGATAAAGATTAAGGAAACCTGAAAATATAAATCTTTTCTGGCCCAGTGTTCCGCCATCATATTAGCCTGTTACTAAGACTAGTGTGCTTTTTACCTTGTATTTTAAAATAAAGTGTTGATTTGAAACTCATATCTTTCTTTGTATCGTTTCTTGTCTCTGTTTCCGTCAGCCGGCGCTTCACGATCTCCTAGTGGTACTGATCCTTTGCAGTCAACTGAGACCGAGTGTAAGAATGGGCTCAAGTGTGAGCACAAATGCATAGCATACGAGGGCAAACCACAGTGCATGTGTCGAGACGGTTATCAGCTGCACATGAATGGTTACAGTTGTGTTGGTGAGTCCAGGACCTCATTAATTAATGGAGCACAGTCGTTTTTAGCGAATGCATGATTGCCCCGGGACAGTGACTTTTTTTATTCCATTAACAACAACCCGAAAGTTTGATTCATTGCTTGCTGGACGGTTTCTTTCGGAAACATTGATTTTTTAATCTGATGACCACGTGCTCTTCTTTCAGATATCGACGAATGCCGATACTCACCGTGTTCGCAGCTGTGCACAAACACCCCAGGCTCATTTTCGTGTTCTTGTAGGGCTGGATTCGATTTGCAATCAGACAAGACCACATGCCAAGGTAAAGCCAAGCTACAAAAGTTAATGGAAAATTGCTAAATTAAAAAGTGCCATGGATTTTCGTTGGAAAGGTATCGTGGATTGATAATACGCGATTTTATGCATATTGAAGATACTCCTCTTCCAAGAAGCAAAAAGTAGGGATTTGGTTTGCAACATGACGTGACATTCGCGTCTCCATGGATTGTGATTCTTCCGAAAAAAGCAACCTCTGATTAGTTGACTTAGGACACGTTCGATTGACCGTATTGCGGAAAAGGAATACATGGAATAGAAGTTAGAAATCCTTCGTTTATACGGAGATTCACATTAAAATTATCAAATACTTGCTAAAATGCTATTTTAAACATACATTTATTATCCTTGTCGCTTTAAAAGCGCCAGGCATACCGTTTTAAATCATCACTCCACGTATTATTCCGGAATAGGGTCAATCGAACGCACCCTTAGATTCAGGAAATCTTTTATTTATTTTTTTATTTTTGACTCTTTTGCGCAGTCTCAGAAACTTGAAACGTTATGATCTTTTATCACTACTGCGCATGTATCGGAATTAGTCAAGGTCGTAACTCAGGGCGCTGAAAATAATCGTGGCCTCTGTTGTCGTTATGCGAACTTTGCATTTGACTTCTTATCACTTCAAACGGTGTAGCTTATGCTCCCTAATGTTAAAAAACTAGCTTTAGACGCTAATTATTATTATATCTATTTACAGACGAGAAGACTAAATGTTTGCCGAACGACATCGCTTGCATTGAGAAGTGTAACAAACATGGCAACTGCTCGTGTCCCCCAGGAACCGCCATGGCTCCAGATGGGAAAACGTGCGCTGGTGAGTGTAGTTTGATATCTGCTACTTTCTGAATTCACTCGGGCCGTAAATTAAACTGAAAAAAAGTGAATTACGATCGTCTGGGTGAGTGTAGCCCCGAGATGGACTGCTTAGGACTTAAGATTACTTTCGCTCAGGTTGTCGAAAGGTCCGTTAACCTAAACAGTCCTTCTGAGGACTACACTTACCTGGACGATTGTACTTCACCTAATTATGATACGACACGAGTGAGAATGAGCCCGCTTCCGAAAAATCTCATACCTTGCAGGGCCTTCTCTTAAGTTTTTCGCTTTCCATTTTCACGTTAAAAGATAAAAGTCCCACAAGAATCAAACAGTTTTGTACTCTACTAAACGATGACGGACTGTCATCTCCCCATATCATCCCAGAGAGACCCTGGAAACGAGTTTAAACGATGAGTGGGGTTCAGTTGCGAAAGATCGAAAATAATCCGAATTCAAACTTACCGGCTTCATTGTTACTATTGAAACGATCGGTAGTTCGCAATTCAAAGTTCATCGCAAATACGCTTTGCGAAAGAACAGATGTTCATCTACGAGTGTTTTTTTTACAGAGGTAAACGCGTGCGACTTGTTCAAAGGAGTTTGTCATCAGGATTGTGTGAACACTCCAAGGGGATACCGCTGTACATGCAGTGCGGGCTACGAACTCAATGATAACGGGGTCTCGTGTTCAGGTTTGTAGGCAACTGTTCCCACAAATATGTCGTTATCCATTTCCAAACGCTATCGAAGATTTGCCTAATTGACGTTTCTTTGCGTTATTTGTTTGTTGAATTAGACATCGACGAGTGTTCACGCGGAATTCATGGATGTCAGCATAACTGTCGCAACGTTCCCGGGTCTTATTTCTGTTCATGTAAACGCGGATTTCGCCTCAGTGATGACCTCAAGAGCTGTGTAGGTGTGTAGTGACAAATTTAAAATAAGAAGCGAAAGCTGATCATTGTGAAAACTAATCATGTTAAAAATATCAAGATGATTATGTGCTGTCCAGTTATGAAAACATGGAGGCGTTTCTACAGCACAGGAAAACGTTTATATCGAAATGTGTAAAGGCGAAATAATTCAAGAACTATTGAATGAGTGTGGCACTTATTTAAAAACCAGCAAACAATTGTATTCAAAAATTCAAAATGACACGAAAAAAACAAAATAGATAAACATACAAAATTGACAAGATACAAAACTTACAAATACACACATTTAGTAGCAAATTACAAGTGGTGTCCTGGTAATCCCCATAGGGTTGTTAAAGCAACTACTCAAAAAATTCCGTGGTCCAAATTTTAAGTTCTGCTCATACAGTTGTGAAGTTCTTTAAGCATACGTTAGTCCAAGTAAAGCTTGGGAAGATCTGCAAAAACTTACCGTCTGTGGGAGTAAAGTTCTTGGCGCGATTTCCTTAACTTCGGAATGCGTTAAAATCAATAACGTCAAGAAGTAAACGGAAATCATAAGACTATTAATCCGTACGCCCAACGAAAATGATCATAAAAGAAAAGTTGTTTGACAAAGTCCATATGCCATATTTTTCTGTGATTGCAGATATAAACGAGTGCGCACTTTATCCTGGGATATGTCCCTATCCTTCTCGATGCCGCAACACCGTTGGAGGACACACGTGTGATTGTCCTAAGGGATTTGTTAGCGACAGACAAAAGATTTGCGTCGGTAAGTTGTTCGTTTTCCAACTCACGTTTTGATTATTAGTGAAGTTAAGCCAGAGGATCGTTGTCTTTCCGAATGTCACAAACAGCAATCCGAAGTTTGGTATTGCACTTGAAAGACTGTTTCTAAGTCAAAACTATTTTCGAAACAGTTGTTGTCGAGTCACAAAGTAGAGAACGAACGGATTCCCCTGCTGTGGGATTGCTTACTTTCTCCAGCGGCATGTGGCCGGTTCGGAATAAATGTCTCGAAAAGGCTTATGGTATGAGGCCGTGTAAATATTTAAATCATTTGTCAAAGGCAATTTGCAGAGAGCTGGAACTGGTAGATGTAGATCCTGAGAAAAAAATTATCAATCTCATATCGTCAGTTTTGACGTTCGAGGCGACAAGGTTTTCATCTCTAAAGCTCGCTGTTTAGCCGAATTACTCCACTCATGTCCAATATACACAAACGGATACGATTTGTTCATCAAACCAATGGTCCATTGGTACCAATAGAAAATGATGACATTCCAATGGCTCTATTGGTGCAAAACAAGTTCGCTTTTACACCAAGTTGAAACGCGCTAATAATTATTATGGACATTCCTCGTTCTATAAGCCAACCACACAAAACACGTTCGCTTTCACCAATAGAACCGTTGGAATCACCACTAACACCAATGGAGTCTTTTTGTGAGTAATGGACAACCCCCAATTACAACGCCGAAACCTTCATATTTCACCCATGTCTTTGACTCTTAATGGTTTTCCCTGCTCATTGTTCTTTCTCACAAACATTTTTCGTCTCATTTTCCTTGTAGACGAGGATGAATGCGCGAATTCAAATGGTGGCTGCAGTCAGAGATGCGACAATTTTCCGGGAAGTTTCAGGTGCTCTTGCGTATATGGATATACGTTACAGCAAGACAGAAAGACATGCAAAGGTAAACAATCCCTGCAACTGATTCAGGGGAATATTTACTCATGATGCCAGCGTCTGCATCATCGATGGTTTTGCCCTTCATAAGCTTTCTTTCTGAGCCACCTTACCCGATGACTCTCAGATGATGGGTTTAGTTGGCAACCGGCATTGATTCGTTTATAAGTCATCGTATTAATGTCAATTAAAGACAAGTAAACTAGTGGAACAGCATGTCCAGAAAGTGTCAACTCTCAACACGAGAAGTCCAACTGGAAGATAGATTAGATTTCCCTATTAACAGTAGTGTTCTCGTCCAAAAGGTTCCGATTAATTCGGTTAGCACCAAGTTCGCGTTTCATAGAATTCCGGCTCTTTTGCGCAGTCTCAGTAATTGGTTATCAACGGCAACGATAAAGGCTTCCCACTGCGACTGCGCGTAATTTTCCAATGCTCTTGACGCTGACCAAAAGAATCGCGACCTCTGTGGACGAGAATGAATTGACGGGTACGTCAGAAGACTAAATGCAAACGGTCCAATAACAACATAGCGGCTTAATGGTGTTGGTCATTTGCGCGGGCTCAATTACCTGATTTGAGTCGATGATATAGTCCTGTTAAGATTTTGAAACATTTGAGGGAGCTTAAATTATACCGTGGTTTTCAAGAATCAATTCAGATCCAGAACTATTTTAGAAGTGATTTATTGCAAGTAGAGATATGCTCTACCCTTGTTCTGTTTCCTCGATAATGGCCGTGTAGCCGCGTTAAGTCACAGAAAGCCCGCGAAAAATGAAGCCTCGTTTCTGTTTAGGTGAGTTAACCTAGGTTGCGCCTCCTCCTGATAATGACCAGCCATTAGCAGTTCTAGGATGGTAGTGTGCTTTTCAAATGAGTGTCGTAAAACCAAAACCAAAGTAATTACTTTAGCCAATCAAACAGGACGGAGACAATCCAGTAAACCAATCAAAACTCGAAGTAATTACACGTAGCCCACATAAAGCGCGGGAAAATGTGCACGCGCGAGCCACGATTGGTTTTGGTTTCACTTCTGATTGGTTGAAAAAATGGCGCGAAAACTTTTTGAACCAATCACTGAGTGAAGTAATGCAAAACCAAAGCAATTCGCTAATTACTTTCGACACTCAATTGAAAACCGCTCTAAGAAAGGAAGTGACTTGGAACTCGCGGTCTAGTATTAAGCCCTGCTTCACTCTGTTTCAATAATCGTCCCTACGTGCTTTTTTTTCAGACATCGACGAGTGTTCCAAATACTCATTTTTGTGCCAACACAAGTGTGTGAATACGGCAGGGAGCTACAAATGTGTGTGCCCAGAGACAAAGAAAGAACATCCTAACGGATTTTTGTGTATATAACGTAGCGTACATTGTTGCCAGAAAATGGGAGTGGTATTCTCCAAGGGACTGGCCAATTTTAAGAAGAGACATTTTATAAATGGCTAAGTTAAAAGTGGATTTACAGAATTCTTGAGGGTAGAGTTAAATAAGTCCCTCCTGGAATCGCGCGGCTCTATTCCCGGAACCCCAGATTCTACTAGTTTAAACTTATTTATGTCGATCAATTAGCAATTAGCCAGTTTTGCAATCGTATGCAGAACACACCAACTTGTATATAAGCGGGGATTACCTTCGCTGGCATTCCGTGCTGTTTTGAAAACAAAGCGGATAGTATCGGAAGAATCGGGTTGTGAGAAAGGGCGAAAATCACAGTCTATGAACGTATGCTGTGTATCAGAAGCAGAAAGGTTAGGGAGCCAACTTTTATCGTCCCAAAACAAGAAAAGGTAGTGATGTTGGTCAACCAAAATGACCCCGCAGGAATAAGCAATTTCTGAGGACATTCAAACCTCTCAGCTTTCAAGCAACTCCAAGGATCGAAATGTTTAGCTGATGCAAGTGTCCATTACCCAATAGTAAGAATCTAGTGTCAGGTTTGTACCCATCAGACGGTCAGAAAAGTGTCTATTTTTTAACCACGTTTTGTGGGAAAGTAAACAGACCAAATCGGCTAACTCAATGTTGTACCCAATGGGCCATTTCCGAGTTGCTGTTTGTCTCGGTTTCGAAGTGAGTCTTGGTGCTCAACTATTGAAAGGGAAATCAGTTTGATTTGCATAAGAATACGCAACTCATTTCCATTTGAATGGTTGTGCACCAGGACTCGCCTTGAAACTGAGGCATGCAGCAACTCGGAAATGGGCTATTCAAATCTCCCGGGGATAACCCTTTGACCCCCAGCAGTGATAAACATGTGAATTCTCCTCACAATTTCAATGAAATGACAGTCAGACAGTTATTAAGAATGAAGATAATTAACAGCTTAAGACCAAACCAGTAAATCTATAGTACTGGTTAGGAGCATGAACATTTCGATTTTGGGAATACAAGGGTGAACGTTCTTTTGTCTTTTGTATTTGCCTTATAATAAAGCATTCACATTCAAATGATATAGAAATACCTGGAGCAAAACGTTTTATCTCCAAAGGGTTTGAATTGAGCGAAACAATTAGTCGATTTGGTCTATTCGCCCTTGTCGCACGGCGGCCATATTGTCCCGGGAGACCAAAAAAGCTTTGTTTTACCACGCCAAGCCTCACCCCCATAGTTTCCACTGCGAGGCTTGGCGTGGAAAACAAAGCTTTTTTGGTCTCCCGGGACAATATGGCCGCCGTGTGACAAGGGCGAATTGTTTATTTTCCCGCAAAACTTGGTTTAAAAATGGACACTTTTCTGACGCTGATGGGGACTAAGCCAATTTGGCTAATGATGGACTCTTGGTTAATGGTATCACAAGAATGAAAACAACTTATTTTAATAAAGACGGAAAACCTCGTATAAGGTTCGCTTTGAGAACGAAGGTGGCATGAACCTATAGAATTAACTTGTTTTTTTACAAAGTTTCTTTTACGTAGCCTGTGATAATTTAAGCCAACAGAGAATGACCATTGTAGGCAATAAGAGGGTCTCAGAGGAATTTTCCGTTCTCTGGCCAAAGTCTTAAAGAAATGCTCCTTTTCTGGCGAACGCGCATCTGACCCTTTCCTCAGTTTACTTGTTTTACTTAATTTTGGAGTTGTTCTCACTATTTCGGAAGATCGGAAGGTTTCGTTGTTGCGGAGCGAGAGAGATTTCGAGCGGCGAAGGCGCTACACAGGCTAAGAAGGTCCCAAGATAACGCGCTGGAGAGATTTCCATCATGCAAACCTGAATTTTTTGAAGAATTAACTCTAGCTTCAGTTGCATCAATTATAGAATTGGACATGAATTCTGCTCTCAAAAATGAATTGTTCTCCAGCATCCTTAAGTCTTTTTTTTAAGCAGTAGACTTGGGAAGTACATTTAAACGCCTTAATTTGTTAAGGTATTGGCTGTATATATAATGAGCCTTTTGTTTTGTTTTATTTAATCTACCTAACTAAGGTAAGAGGAAATCATTATATTCATATTTTTCAGACAATGCGCTTTTCAAAATTCGTCCCCAGGGCCTCTTTCTTCGTGGAACGCTGAAGAAATATGGCAAAGAGCACTGGGAACGAGTTAAGACGATTTTTATCTTAAGGTTTAAGGACGCACTTCTTTGAGATTATTCTGTGTTGTCTAATTTTCATTTAGAACAACAAAAATGGCAGCAATAAGGTTTTCGAAATAAAGACAATGTATTTCAAACAGATATCGAAAGAACGCGGGCACGGAGTTATTCCAGATTCGTTTTTTCTGGAATCCTTCGATCCTTGTCTCATGACGTCATGGAAGCCATGTTTGTGACAAAGGGAGGAAATGAAGAGAGGGGATTGGAGTCTGAGGGTTCCATCAAGAGTGGCATTGTAGCGAGGCTTGTCCCAATTCCTTTCCCGAAGAAATACTCCCCCAACACATTCCACCATCTTTGGGCAACCTTTGTCAGAGATTGTCGAAATCAAAGATGCCACAAATGCGTGACCCCATTCCCCGGGGATGGGGTCACGCATGCGACGTGTGCGACGAAGTCAGCTAACCATTTTAAAAATTAATAGTTAAGGAGGACATTCTTTATAAGAATGTTGAGAAACTTACATTTTTAATGAAGATTGTAACAAAGACATACGACATTTCAACAGTCGAGAAAACAATTACTTTTTCCAGAATTTTTTTGGGAAACAAATCCTTCGGTAAAAGACGTATCATTGCACTCTTGGTTACAGACGTGTTTTAATGAAGTCGAGGATGACGTCCATAGTTTGAAAAAGTACGTGCATTGCAAATACATTTTGAGACTAATGGTAAAGAAAAGACTAACAGTCCTGAGGTTGGATGAAGAGAAAATTTCAAAACATTCGAAAGAAAGAAACACGTAGAAAAAGATAAGTGTATTTACGGGTATTTTAATGAAGGTTAATTGTTCAGTTAAATTCTAGACATTTGACGATCGTTAACCGTTATCTGTAATAGTTCTACATTTATAATAAATGGTTTCTTTAAAAAAAAAAAAACGGTTTTCTGTTCTCGATATATAAAAATGTGAGAAAAGATATGAAATTACCAAAAGTCACGATGATCTCAAAGAGGGTACCACATCCTAGACAAAAGAACCCTGCAGACCTCGCAAAAAAGAAATTAAGTAGTACACGAGAAGAATTCTTTCGTAAGTTCGTAAATGACAAAAATGCAGTGGAGGCAAATGGTGGTACCACACTGGTGGAGGTTGTCTTGTAGTGAGAGTGAAAATAAAAACTCGACAACTAATGTTTGAATTTAAACTGCATTTTTAAGGTCCCCCTTATTTGGCCAACGGTTCAGTATGCGTGTTCGTGCAACCCCTTACCCCTTATTCCATAACTCGAAAACTTGCTATGACGGTATCTGCCCTAAACGTCTCATATTTAAAGTGGGAGTTTATGAACCAACGACGTCCATGAAAAAGAAAGAGCCACCAACTGTACACAAAGCGTGCAGAACCAATGTTTTCACTGACTCAACTTGTCTTCGTGTTGCCTTCGTCATTTATCACAGAGCGGATATCACTGACCTAATCGCATAACGGAGCCCATACCGTTCGTTCGGCTAATGGCAAACAGGTTGTCAGTGACCGTAACCAAAGCCGGAGAAAAGCTCTGACATGTTTCCAACGCTTTTGGCAATCCTCACCGGTCACTCAGTCGTTCGCCTTATTTGACAGACGCTTGTATCGTCTTTGCTTCTTGTCCCAGCTGCTTCACAGGATTTTCATCAAAGTGAACGGGGTGGTTGTATCGAAAAACGTCTTCCTCCATGTTAACTAAGCTTCGCTTTCTTAGAGAGTGGTTCTTCACCATCACCTACACTGTTTTCCTGAATACAATCGATAAAAAACCGTTTTATTTTCAGTTGTCTACATCAAGCCTTCCGTACGAAACCAGATGCTATGAATCAGCTCCAAAAGTTTACAGAAAGAACACGTCAGATTTTCAAATACATATTTCTTATTTTTGTTCTTAACAAGCAGAAATTTCGATGTCAAAGAAAAATACAACCCGTGTCCTATGCTAATAACAAGGCGACGCTTAGATTTCATGACTTTTATCAAAATTCATTGGTCGTCTATCCCCAGATACAGGTGTGGCACATTTCGGCATACACTTTGGCTTGAAAAAGAAATGAAGCGCCAGTGCAGCACTTTGTATTGGACGCGTAGCGCTGTCACCATGTTAAAGGTACTTTGATGGATGCCCAAGGAGCAAATGCATATACCAGGACAGGTTTTGGTATATTTTAATCCCCTTAACTTAATCAAAACCAAATTCTTACTCAAAATATGTATGGATTTGCCCCATAATTGCGTTCGTGAAGATCGCATTCTAATCGTGTCAGTTCCGTGGGATGTCCCTCGGGTATCGGTCTCTCCGCAAAAACCAAAATTTGACTTGATTTGTTAATTTCAATTTACAGTGTCCCCAATTAGTGCTTCGGCGCTAGAACGACTCGACACTTAAATAAAGTTCCTTTCCTTTCCTTTCCTTTCGTGAAGCCATACGATTTCAACGTTTGGGCGCCATCTTGTTCTGGCTTAAATGTGATGGTGTTACGGCTTGCCCACGGGAGGTCAAGTCCTGTTGGACGGGGTTACAACCTGGATGGGTGACCGTCCGGCAATACGCCGTGATAATAACCTCGATCTCATAAGATCGTGTTACTTTCAAATGCCTCGTTCAAATGATGACAAAGAGGAATCGAACGCACCCCACTATGACGCCACAAGATGGTCGCAGTAAGGATTTAAAGGTCAACTCAAAATCGAATTTTCTGAAAACCGTTTTGACGTACCTTTCTCGAAATTAGGCTGAACGATAAAAACTTGTTTTCCGTTGACGACTTGTTGACGTTTATTTTCACCAACACTCGGTCAAACAATCTATAGGTGACGTCACCAATTTTGAGAGACGGTTCCTTTAAAAGAGATAAAAATATTAGCGTTAAAAATGGCTTTCAATTTGGCGTTTTTTCAGCCAATCAAAGCAGACGCTGACAATCAGCTCAACCAATCACGACGCAAAGTAGAAACATGCAATCGGAGCGAAGCGCGCGAAAACGCTAGCAAATCACACTCGGCTTCACTTTATCCTTTGATTGGCTAAAAATGTGGGGCGAGATTTTTAAAGCAATCACTAAGCGCAACTATGCAATTAAAACAACCAACCGGAAATTAAGTAAGTAGAATTGGGAATATCACCTCTTCGTTGAACACAACTCCTGTCGCATCTTTTGCCATGAAAACTGTTCCCTCCAGTCCATACTTTGGAATTAAAACTTGAATCGCATTCTTACGGACAAAAAGAACGAATGCTTCTTCCTCTGTTATCGCCTTACTTTGGAAAAACAGCTGTGAAAAGAATTCACCATCGGACAAAAAAGTTGAGTTTGTCCAACCTCTGGACCCTAATTTAAAAAAAAGAGCCAAAATGCTTCCTTCCTCATTCTGCCCAACACATTGTTCAGACGATTACGACGATAACCCACCCGTGTCTTAACATTGACTTTTTTTTGGGGGGGGGGGGGAGGGGGGAGCGAACCGTAATAATCAGATTATGTCATGCAAGGGGAGTTTTTTATATGGACAAGGAAGTTCAAAATATTTCAACAATTTTAACAACGATTGCAGCATTAGTATCCATTCCATTCATTTGCATTAATTTCTTCATCCGAAGTCTCACATTCCTTTAACGTGAGCTATCCTTGGCTTAAAAGGCGTTAACACGAGGCTTCGGGTGTTAACGATTAATGCTGTGCAAACCGTTGGTTCCATTTATACAAAGGTTGTTCTCGGTTTTCATCTTTTTCTTCTGTGAAGACGTAGCGAAAGCGATTGAGCCCCAATCTTATGGGAATATTCTCTCTTTTTGCGGATAAGGAAACATGGCCGATGATTACAACAGAGGAAACCTAGGATTTGTCCAGTGTGCAAAGAAATGCTCGCACACTAGCCCGGGGCTAGTGGATTTTCCTGTTGGGCTAGTTAACAATTAGACCCTTCGCCCGCAAGGGCTACGGGTCAAAAGCACATGAGGCGAAGGCGAATGGGCTATTGACCCGTGGCCCTTGAGGGCGAAGGGTCTAATTGTTTTAGTATCACCCAACTAGTCGGACAGAAAAGGTAATATTAAAGTTAGCAAATGCAAGTTGAAGAAATAT
Organism: Montipora capitata; assembly: GCA_949126865.1. Classification (NCBI taxonomy): domain Eukaryota; kingdom Metazoa; phylum Cnidaria; class Anthozoa; order Scleractinia; family Acroporidae; genus Montipora; species Montipora capitata. The sequence continues at coordinate 12,254,862 of OX421450.1, read as the reverse complement.
TTATTTGGGAATAAAACGAAAGAAAGCGTCACGCTTTTCGCTACTCGAGGACTATTACTAATAGTCCTCTAGTAGCGTAGCCAATCAAAATGCAGGATTTGCATTAGTCCACTAGCATTAGTCCACTATTTTATCCATCACTACTTTCCTGACGGGCAAGTGAAAGTTTTGCGGGAAATGTTTGAGGAAGTTAATTGTGCTTACAAGGACTTTTTTCGGGCCAGTGATAACGACTTTTCGGCCAGTACGTCCTGAATTTCTTTGCACGCTGGGTATGTCGTCGTTCCATACGAAGATCGTCTATTTCAAACTTGAACCGCGCAGAAAATGAGTAATTCCCTATTCATATCCTCCTCTACGTATCGTTTAACTGTTCTTGTATGTGCAGAAAATGCTCGTCGTCGTAGTGGCAAACTTTTGACTAACGAAATGATTTTAAGAGCAATTGAAATTTCACTCATATATTTGAACAGCGAAATGGACATGAAATGTCCCTCTTGATAGCGCAGTTGGTGGAGCAGCGCGCAGCGCAGAGTAGTCGCGTGGTCATGGGTCTGAGTACCATTCATGCACGCCTGGACGTTTTCTGGCTTCTCTCGCAACTGCTCCAGGTTTCTTTTAATTGTGATGATCTTTCATTTTCATTTTGAATAACGATCCGCAACTGTAAATATTTTGACTACATTGTATTTGATTCTACAGACTTTACGTGACCCGTACATGGTGTAAGCCACACCAAGATAACGGCAGGACACACAAACGTAACAAAGTTACCTGGCAATGCAAATCAATGGAGTCCCGAGATGCATACTGGGCCATTCTGTGACGGAAATTCAGATGATTACAGAGTTTCTGAAAGTCCAAAAGGAAAAAGAACAAATACAGTAACAGTTGAAAAAAAAAAGCTGTTATGGTCAGTAACAATCAAACTGGTAAAGAAGCACTTGATGACCAATGCCTTTCGAAACCTCCCGCGAGTTTCTTCTTACTAAGGTAGGGTTGGGTTGGGAAGGGAGGGGGGGGGGGGGTAATGGGAGAAATTGAAAGTGAAAAAGCCCATAGCAAGAAGCGTACATGTGAACAACTAAATATGTATGCCACCCAAGGAAGAGGCTATTTCTAAAACGGCTCTCGGTGCGCTAAAGAACTGGCCGGCTTGGTTATCCAATCAAATAGCTCTGTTTTGCAGCGGACGCCAAAGAAGCAGTACAATTTTTGTCCATTGATTCGCGTGACGCCAAGAGCACTGCACATAATAAAAAACTAACAAAAAATAACCTCGGCTATCTCTATATCTGCGACCACTAAGGACCATAACTATGGAGCACTCCTGGTTTAGCGTAAGGAACAAATATCACAAAGCGGGGAGAGGGAACGAGTAGACAGAAAGATTGAGATTCTCACCTGCGTCTTGTCTTTGTTTAAAAGATCGGGGTATGAACCGAAGGCACCGATGGCGACCGCTAACAAGCGGTGAACCATAATGTCGGAATATCTGAGAAAATAAACAAGAACGACTTCAAAGTCATTAACGCAGCGTGAGAAGGAGTTTCTGATCACAAAGAATTAATAGTAACTAAGACGCACTATAAAAGGCGTGGTACCTTATGCACATGCTGCTAATTTGTCAATCAACCGTGGACGCAAACAAAGCTCTGTTATAATTTGGGCAATCATAAATCCCCTAACGGGAATATGTCCGCAATACCGTCGTTGTAAGATGTTATATGTCACGCTACTTTTAAAATCCCCAGTCAGTTTTTCGCCCAAGAAATATCTTTTAGGGGTTCCGTCTCTTTGTTGCTGTTTGTTGAGCGCTATCTCTGATTATCAGTTGTGCTTTATGGGTGGCTTTCACACTACATAATCGCCACCAAGTTAGTGGACAAAAACAAAAGATCTCGCATTAGCTACTTTTGTTCGTCCACCAGCAATTGTTCATTACACCATTGTTATCAGTGTCTCTGGATATTGGTTGCAAACCACCTATAGTGTTTATGTCTCAAGCTTAGTTAATCGAGCAGAATTGTTCTCCTAATCAATGAAAAGGTAAATCAATAGTCCATTTCCGACTTCCTGTCTGCCTCCTCTTCAAAGCGAGTCTAAGTGCAAAGTTTTTGTGATGTTAATTAGTTCTACTTTACATATGAATGAAAACTAATTTTCATAAGAACAACTTCGAACTTATACTCGCTTTGAAGAGTAGGCAGGCATGAACTGCGGAAATGGCCTATTCTAAATCAAAGAAAATCAAGTATATAATATCAAATGCTGAACAAAGGGGGTTGGGGAGTGAAACACGAACATTTGGTTCAGTCAAACGAGTTGATAAAGATAAATTCGCCACAGTAAGAAAATTTGTAAGCTGACGTTTCGAGTCTTAGCCCTTCGTCAGATTCGTCGGAGCGAATTAACGAAGGGCTAAGGGCTAAAAAATGACCTTTTCTTATGGTGTTTAACTTACCTTTATAAACTAGTAGATCGTTTGATGACACCGAGCTTTCGCAAATCAAATGTTGGTTTTTGAGGAGAGGGGAAAACGGAGTACCAGGAGAAGAACCTTTCGGAGCAGAGCAGAGAACCAACAAACTCAACACACAGACGACGCCGAGTTCAGGATTCGAACCCAGTCCACACTGGTGAAGGACGATTGCTGTCACCACTACGACCAATAGGCCATTTCCGAGTTCATGTCTGCCTCCTCTTCAAAGCGAGTCTAAGTGCGAAGTTTTCCTTATGAAAATTAGTTTTCATTCAAATGTAAAGTAGAACTAATTACCATCACTAAAACTTCGCACTTAGACTCGCTTTGAAGAGGAGGCAAACATGAACTCGGAAATGGCCTATTAATCTGCTTCTATGTGAAGTGTCCGACTGCCAGGGAAAAGAAGGGGCCAACGAAAAATAATTAAAACTAAATAGAGAAATGGGGTATTACAGACCTTCTGATAGGAGAAGTAAAATGGGTGTAGATTGGAGTCGCCAAACCATAATGAAGGAAGTCTTCTTCACCGAGCATGCCCGAACAGAAGTAAAGCGCTTGCATCATGCTACGCGTTGCCATGATACGAAGAAGTGTGTTGAAGTATGGCTCGTCCGGAATATGAGCGGATTCCAAGGACGTTGCGAGGGACTTAGCGCTATCCACGTCGATATGGAATCCCTATCGATGGCACAAGAGAAGGTTTTTACAGGCAGTTTCCATTTGAGCACAGTTAAGTCCAAAGGAATAACGTTGGCAAACTACAACAGAATCAAATGGACAACACATGCGGAATCTACAGACTGTGAGAAGAGTATTAACCCTTCAGAAGGTATTGTAATTTTCATATTTTTTCTTTGGCACGTAACCACGCTCGTCCCTTGGGTCAACATGGGAAGAGCATGCATAACACAGCGCGGGACCCAGGCCTCTGTTACAATTGTATTGGCCGAGGCGGAAAATACCATAATACTCTTTGTTTGTCCACCCAAATTTGGAAAAAGCATTATTTCCTGTTTCTCTTGGGACTTACAATGGTCACAAGAGAAAACAAAAACAAAGCTTATTCAAAATTTGGGTGGACAAACAAAGAATATTATGGTATTTTCTGCTTCGGCCAATTGTTGGCTTTTTCCGACCCGCGGGAAACAGGCAATTTGATCCCATGGGACGCAGAAATCTTCAGATTTGTCGTTGAACGGTACCATTTTGACATGCGCAAAAAACACAACAATTAAAGAGCAATGCCCAAGAAAAATGTGATATTGCTAGAATCATGAATTGCAAAAGAAAACAAATAAAAATTCTTTAAAGCAGTGAGAAAGAATTTCCCTATCGTGCCCTATCGTAACTTAAATATTAACTGACAATGCTGACATTTGGACAAAATGCTAAGCTAACCTTTGAGAGAGCAGCCTTCACCAAGACATCGTAGTTGGCGGGAGGTGGTGAAGGGTGCCTTCTTAAAAGAGCAAACTCTGGGAATTGTTGAAAGATTTTCTTCGCCACAGAAATATTGGCCAGCAACATGAACTCCTCAACAAGAGAGTTGGTTTCCCTAAAAACGAAGAAATGACAAACAAGATGAAACGAAACATATTTACAAAGAACCAGGCGCTAGGTGTCCCAACTGTTTAATATACATATTTACATTTTTAAATCAAAAGAAGCAGAAATGGAAATCGTTAGCGAATTGACAGGTCAAAAAAACTATAATGATAAGCCTTACAATTATTGTCAAGAATAATAATTATTGTTAAGACTTCACAATCTTAAATAACCCTCTTGGAAAATTACAAGATGACATGCACGTTGTTTGGGGTGAAGAGATTGATATTTTTTATTAATGAAAGTAAAAGACAATGATGAAAACTGACCGAGCTAAATCTCTCTGTGCACCACTAGCTGAAGAGTGTGGAAGGGATGATGTGGGAAAAAATATGGATTACTGCAGCTGGAGGTCTATTAAAATAAAACACAGGTCACATTCCACAGGTGAGTGTACATGTCACTGTGCTGCAGACAAATAAAAAACACCAAAAATGTCTCCTAGCGCTAATCACTAAACAAAAATGTTGTTTCAGGGCTCGGGGAAACTTTTGGCTTAGTTGTTGATTATTGGAGCAGCGATTTCTAGCCTTGACCTGTGGAATGTGACCTGTATTTAACAGACCCGCCTTCATTGCAGCTGTCACACGAGTCAACAGCGCCACATACAACTGCTAAAACAACCAGATCAATAATCTATGAACCCTATTGCACAATTTTATAATTTGTAACACAATCTGACATGGTGAAAACATTGAACAACAGTAACAATGCTCGCGTTAGGGAATTACAATTGTGCGTACGAAATAAAATCACTTTATTACCGTTACGTATTTCAAAAACCATTATGTCCTTTTATACATCCAGCAATCGCTATTCCAGAGGTCTAAGGTGCACAATAAGCGTACGTAAAAAGCCAACGTAGCTTTAATTGGAATCGAAGCCTGATGTAGATCACCGTTCAACGTGAAAACACAGCGAATTATTTTTTACTGTTATGCTTGTTAATTTGCGGCTGCTTCTTACGGAACAGCTACAATTTTGAAAATGACTAAACACGAATTCTGTACTTCTCCTGGCTCTCCTCACTAGCTGCCATCTTTCTTTCGACATTACATCAATCAGAGTTCATGTGAGAAAAGCACCAATCAACGATCTTTTTAGTTCACTGTGTGCCAGGGTCTTCTCTCGACCCGCCGCCATATTGAAAGCCGAGAAGATTCTGGGAACGAGGTTGGGCAAACGGTTTGATAGACATTACTCTTCGAAAAAGTGAAAAAGATGTCAAACCAAACATTGAAGTCGTTTCAAACTAAGCACAGTTACCAAGCATGCCAAGTTCGTCTTCTTCCATTTAAGCCTCTGGTTTATTTTTTCTGGTTTTAGCTTTAACACAAAAGTAGGATACGCTGCTCAAGTAATTTTTCTGTCATCCTGCTCATGGCTTCGTTTTGCCCGAAAATCACGGTGACAGTTCATAAGTTTCGCCAGAGCCACGAAATTCGATGTTGATAGTGTCATTCAAAAGAGTTCGTACCGAAATCGGAATTGTCTAAACTTTCACGGCAAGTCAAAATTTACATGTAGTTTGTTACTTCGTCGTTGTTCTTTTTTTTGTTTTGTTTTGTTTTCCCTTTCACTTTCCGACCTGACAAGACTCCTCGGCCTAAAACACACGATTCAATGCAGAGTACGTACCTCTGGATTTAACCGGAGTATCGTTGCAACTTCAACTCAATCTCAAAACACTTTGCCGACAGCAAAGGTGCTTTAACTTCGATTACCTCATGACCTTTGTCTATTAAACACAGGATGCGAGCAGCCTAACTTCCTTGGGGTATCGAGCGAAGAGCTGCCAGCGCGAAAGAAGAATTGTGCAAGGACTTTTCCTCGCGCAATTCTTCTCGCCGGCTCCAGACGACAGCTCTAGCGCTCTAAGCCCCAAACAAGTGAGCCTGCTTGCAGGTTACAATTAACCATGCCTGACAGACGTCCACTTACTTAAGTTCCTTTGTTTGAAGATCCACTGGGTCGTGTGTCTCGCTATCGATGTGAAAACGAACTTCCGGTGACGCAAGAGTCAGAGCCCTATGTGAAACAAAATGAAAGGACTGAAGACTGGAGACTGACAGTATCCCTGGAGATGTTGGTGTATTTTGTATAAGAAAAGAGTTCGATTTTGTTGGAAATTAAGTGCCCCTGTGACCAAAAAATCAATTGTTATTTTTCTTTGGATTTCAAAACTATGTTAACTAAACACTAAGCGACCAAAGTTTTAAGCCTAGATTTCAAAAAGACACCTGTTTATTTCAACTGGAATTTTCCTATTTAATGGTTCGCCATTACTAACTTTGAGTTCTTGAGAGAGCTGGATCGAGGAGAAAATGACGTCAAAGGCTTACTAGTTCAAGAATACAATGTGTGTGTACGCTGCAGCATTAATATGCAGCACGAGAGTTTTCGGCTTTCAGACTTTTAAACTCGCGTTTTGCATATATAATAAGCCGCATTCACACGCTGCAATTTAAAGCTAGTGAGCCTTTGACGTCACTTTTCCCTGGATCCAATCCTCTGAGGTCCAATCGGTCAGTTTTGAACGTGAGTAATGGCGGACCGTGAAATTGAAAACTTACACTCAAAGTAAACAGCCTTTTGTTTTATCAAGGAGCACTTTAAGGGATTGTATGTTACTAAAGGACACAACAACATAAAACAAAAGAGACGACGGCCGCATAGACACAGCCACTTTCCATACCCCTGCTCAATTCTCCTTCCTTTCAAGATCTTTGCGAGCTCGTTCAGATGCCTGAGACTCACTGTGATTTCGTCCTTTTGACTTGGATCATCAATTCGCATTTGAGCTTCAGCATATGTGAAGGACATCTGGAATCATAAAGAGTGATGGTGATCCCCAGGATATATATGTTATTTGCCAGCTGGGAGGTCCGTATAGCGAAAAACTGTGACCTCGGTCTTGAAAATGCTGCCCGAGGCCGCAGGACGAGGGCAGCTTTTTCAAGACCGAGGTCACAGTATTTCGCTATACGGACCGACCCTTAACTGGTAAATAACTTATTAATTTTTTTCCTCTCTCTCCCTTCCTCTCTGAAATCACTCTTTTTATTAATCCGGACCGCGCTAAGAACCAATCAGATTGCAGGGTTCGTTACCGTGTCCTCTTAAAAAAAAAAAATAAATAAAAATAATAAAAATAAATAAATAAATATATATATCTGCCAAACCGCGGGAGAGAAGAAATTTCCGGCAACAGGTACGAATCAGTAGCGCGAATATTCGGTGAAAGGATCTATTTTTTCATTCCCACTGTATTGACAAGCACCACTCTGAACACGGTTTTGTTTACGTTATGAGCGCCATATAAGATGTTAGGAAGGCTGATACATACTAAAATATTAAGAAGGCTGATACATGCCAAACCAGCTTGGAAAAAAAAAGAGACTGTTATACTTTATTAAATCTCTCAGAATGTGCGCATGCAATGGTTGGTAAATCATGTGGGTTGAATTGTACAGTATGGCCAGCCAAATTTAAACTCTGTTTTTGTTGCTTGATTCAGAGGTCAAGGGCCGTGATAAATATCTCATTGAACTCGTTTTCTTTGAATTTCGGCGCCATGTTATTATTTCCGTTCAATTTCTATGGCATGTTAATTGAACTAGAAAAACGTGGGCCACAACTTCACTAGAGCCGAAGAATACCGTGACGAGGATGCTAATTGCGGACATAGGCAACCCCTATTAAGGACGTGAAAGCATGGATCCTGTAGAAAGCGCGGGACTTGTAAGAAGCTTTATCATAGGTCGAGTTGCCACCGTGTAAAGATAAAATGGCTGACGTTTTGAGCGTTAGCCCTCTGTCAGAGCGAACTGGCAGGTAACCTGAGCAAAGGACAATAAAGGACATCACAAGTCACCAGTGGTTATGCCGAGAAACCCTAGAAGGCCCAGTGGATGCGCGAAAAGATTAGTAGCTGTGCCAAGCGCAGGAAATAGCTAGTGCGGGAAACAGACCCAGAAGGCCGTTGCAAACGCGGGGAAACCGACCTGCTCTTGCTGGGAGAACATGACTCGAAAGCAGAAAGACGAAAAGTAACAAGGCTCTGAGTGTACGTCGGTACACAAAACCGAAATCACACGAGAGATAAAATGCATCAAATGCAACTTTTTTCAAGCGCAACAATGACAAATCAAACTGCCAGACGGGTCGAAAGGAATTAAATGTGCTAAAAAGGTTTCCAACATACCCTTGAGCAGATAATACTTTTTGTGAACTTTGTTGAGACAATCTCAGCTTGTGGAGTCATTTGCCATATGCAGGAAAACGCCAGTCTAAAAGAAAGGACATTACTAGCGCTTAAAACAGAACTCATCAGATTGGAAAAAAAAAACAAAAAGAAGAACAAAAAAACAGCAACAACAACAACGAACAAGCAAAATCATCAGTAAGTGTAAACAAGGCTTAACCTGTCAACATTGCATCTCAAAGAACAAAGATCTGAGCTGAGAAGACCAGGTACCATGTCAATTCGCTGGAGAAAAAAGAGAAACCATTCTGAATACATTAGTCCCCATTCCTGTGAAAGGACTAATGAATGAGAGGAATGTATATATTGACGCCCAATAAATTGACCTGCTCGCGCAACTGAGTGGCTTCATAGCTCAGTTGGTGCGTCGCAGAGCTCATGGGTTCGAATTCCGTTGAGGCCGCCTGAATGGGCCATTTCCGAGTTGCTGTTTGTCTCGGTTTCGAAGTGAGTCTTGGTGCTCAACTATAGTAAGGGAAATGAGTTTGATTTGCATAAGAATACGCAACTCATTTCCATTTGATTGGTTTTTGCACCAGGACTCGCTTTGAAACTGAGGCATGCAGCAACTCGGAAATGGGCTATTTTATCTGGTCCAGGAGTCTAGAGCGAGTTTCAATTGAGTGTCGTAAAAACAAAACCAAAGTAATTACTTTGGCCAATCAAAAAGGACGGAGACAATCCATTAAACCAATCAAAACTCGAAGTAATTACACGTAGCCGACACAAAGCGCGGGAAAATATGCACGCGCGAGCTACGATTGGTTTTGGTTTCACTTCTGATAGGTTGAAAAAGTGGCGCGAGAACTTTGAACCAATCACTGAGTGATTGACAATTGCTCAAATTGTCCAGATACATGTAAGTGCGAGGACCACTTTATCTATAACCCGCAAAAAAACGTGTATGTTCTCTACTCAATCTCCGTTTCCAGATTCCATCAACATCATCCTGGATAGCACCAGACGCCAAGGGACACCGTCCTTACTTAGTTCACAAAAAAAAAACAACCGGGCATAGAGTCAATACCCTTTACCCTAAAACGTCCCCTGGAGGATGAGATATACCTTATCCGTGAGATAGACTGTGGTACCCCTATTGGCTGCTTCATCATCCAGAGATGTCCCTGGTCTGATAAAATGTGTCACGTCAGCTATATGCACACCAACCTATTGAGGCAAAAAACATCCTTTTTCGTCTTTATACTCATTCATGCGAAACACGGAAGAGGAACGCGGCGCTAACGCAAATCTGCGATGAGACCAGTAACGTAAGAGAAATCACAAAATGTGAGTGTGACCAACCGCTAACTAGCTAAATTTAATTCCCTAATTTCCCTATGTGTTTTCACATGACGCTCTCGCGGCCGTCGACATTTTCCTTGCTTAAAGCAGTTTGCTTTCAAAGCGAGTGTGCTTTAGTCTACATTCGTTTTCGTACCTTTTGCTCAGCGCTTAAGTGTCATTTATGCCTAACAGGAAAGCCAATTTTTAAGCTAACTGACCTCATAATTTCCACTCTCCAGTAATCTCCAGTGCAAAGCATCATCGATATCCGTACAACCAGGGGGATCAATGCTACAAACTGCAACATGGCGAAGATCCAAACGACTTTCCACATCCTGAAAACAATAAGTTATGCCGATTTTTTTTTGTGACCAGATCGGCAATTCCTTTAATTAATAGCAATTTTAAGTGACAATTAGTTAAAGTGTGTTTGATTTTTCAATTTTGCTCACCTGAAGTGGAAAAATCAACAACAACAAGCACAACGATACAAACACAGCCAAAGGTGTGCTTTGCAAAAGTCCTCAAAAACGGACGTACCATCTAAAAGGATTTCAGAAGATTTGGCATGCAAATGGATCATTAAAACTGTTACATGTGCCCAAAAATACCAAAAAAATAAACAGGTTTCATCTCGTGCCTCGTATCAATCTCGTCCCCATAGTCCGTGTCCTTGGTGCTGACCAAACGAAAAGCGGACTCTGAGGACGAGATTGGCCTCGTATTTCTTTAAACCAACGAAGTAGTGCTCATGTCAAGTAGTGCTCATGTCAAGTCAAACCTCATCCGTGATGGCCCATGGCATGACGGGAAGGTCCTTTTGTACTGCAGCTGAGAAAGGCAGGTGTGGCACATCTCGCTCTAACAGCAACACTTCGTTCTCGGTTTCCTTGTCACCAATGGCCCCCAGCTTTCGGACAAAGTGACCCTAAATTTCAAAGGGAAACATTAAGCTTAACTCTTAAATATGAAAAAATCATTTTTTAACCTTGCGTCGTACCTGGTGAGTTGTATGACACACAGCAGAAGCAAATGGTAACCGGTCGACTCGTCCCCACACGATTCATACCCAACTCTCACTCGATTCGTACTCAAATTTACGTCGATTCGTACCAAAGAAGAATCAGTTCAATTGACGATCAAAATTCCGCTCAAATGACCTAATTTTGTTCAGTTAAAATAAAATATACAAGTCTTTTGTCTGCAGTCCACGAGTATAATGATAATCTTTGCTCTGCATAAAGAGGCACGCCTTGCAGCTCTGCAGATCCGCGTGATGTCGGAGGCAAAACTACAACGGGTTCAAAGAAGAGAGTACCTCCTCGATTATTGAATTCTTAAAGTGGCTCAACCGATTATAACGAAACCTCAACACCGGACAATTTTGTCTGTTACTGGTCGAGACGCGCTCCTTTTTGCTCGCAAAAAGTGTTTTGTGCTCTAAAGAGAGAAATGCAGTCACTACATTGAACAAGTCAGCGGACGAATTGGGCCGAGTAACAAAACAAGGTCCCGACATTCTTCTAACTGGTAAGATATGGTTGCCGCGTATCAAAAATTCATATCAAACTCGTACGCAATCATCAGTTAGGAGTGCATTTGCAGGTATTTGCAACAAAATATGGAAAGGCTAAATTGCGGAGCCCAAAGTATTTTGGAGAAACAAAAGTCTTCTCATCATGCGCTGTATGGGGGCAGAGAAACGGAAGCGTGTATGAATGGAATGTCACACACTTACCACAGGATATTTAGAATTCTGAGGCCAAGAGTCAATGCTAACCACAATTCTCTGCCCTTCTAGGGCTGACGCTTGTCTAGTTTCAATGGTGACCCTGGGAATTCTTCTCTCAGCAGCTATGAACAGATGTCTCGTACCCTTTCAAAAAGAAAAACACATAGCACATTCTAATAATTTTCCTCCAATTACCACTCCCAATTTTTCATTGTCAACACATTGGTAGCTGGAAGAACTTTACGTCCAAGGCATGACACTACTGTATATAGATGGAATAGTCCCTTTGCTGGTCCATGGAACAGTACAGAGAATATCTTAGTCCCAGCACAAAGAAAGGGCAAAATATCTGACCAAACCTTTTCACAGCAGCACTGCAGAAGCAAGCTGACGGATATTGACACTTTTTCAAATATACAGTTTTTAGGACGCCCTTGAAACTTGTTTTAACAAAACACCTTCCCGTTATTTAATACGATGATTGAACCACCATTTCCTAGCTATTTCCTTGTCTTATTTCCAAGCATTTACCTACATTTACCCAACCATCGAAACTTAACGCCACAAAGTCCAGCCCACCTTACTTCCCGGGAAGAAGATCAGCTACTTCTCAGGGTAGGGGGGGGGGGGGGGAATGCTGGGCTTTAAGATCCTGTATGGAATGTACATGTGTAGCGGCTGCTTATATGCTTACGATCCACTCGCCTTACTACAAGGAGGGTGATTAATAGGCCCAATCATCATCATCATCATCATCATCATCATCATCATCACATTCATTTTTAATTAATTATTTTATTTTGTCTATTTGCCACGTCACATGGATATAAGTTATAATAAATAACAAAGATGGAAAATTGGTGATGAAATTTATCATGTAAGTACCATGAAGGCTTATAACTTACATGTAGAGGTTCCCTCACAAGTACATTGTAAGTTTGGATGAGTAAATTTAGACAACAGAAATAGTACATGTAGATGACCTGTTGCCTAGATCATTAATTTTGCAATCTAAAATAGAATTATCACCATCACGCCTTGCCTGTGGTTTTGACGACTTGGAAAGGACACCACAATATGGTCGCCAGTTCCTCTTAATGATTCCAATAACCTGCGCGAGGAAATAGACACATTGAACTGACTTCAAAATCAACTTGACATGTTCGATAACAGGTTGATGCCAGACCATTTTACTTGTCAATAGTGCACCCTACTTGAGATAGAGGGTGAGGTATGACACAGGTATCTATATTTCGCTCACTTTACGATGGCCTTTTCTAAAGTTATTACATACATGTATATATAATGTTCACATTCATCAGAAAGACTTCAACCATAACGGTCAAACTATTGTAGTCAATTCCCAGTATATAATTTAGTTGTTAAAGTGCCCATAATCTAAACCGACTCTCCCGATAGAATAATTCCCTTGACCCTTTTTTCGTGAAAACATGCTCTTTCATGGGCTTTGAATGATGGGATGGCCATGGTTGAGTCGGGGTCAGGAGAATAGGTTCAATACCTGGTTGACTTCACAAGCGACTTTGCAGAACTGTTACTTTGTGATGTCAACCCCAATTTAACTTGTTCCCCTTACTTGATAAGTCATATATCAAAATAATAAATAATTTCAAATTACAACTTTTACAAGCATTCAAAACAGCAAATTTGACAGAAAAAGGCTTCAAATCAACAAAATGTACTAGGGACCAGTGCACAGTATTGTTGCAACAAAAAATCATGTTTTTTAAGGTGAATGGATACTTACAAACTCTAAGATAAAATACTGGTTGTAATCATTTGGGAACCAATACTGCTCCATGGAAAAACAGTTAACTATTTCAAGGTAACACAGGAAAATAATATATAAAAACTACAGATGAAAGATTAAAGACACCTACTTTTCCTGATAGCACCTTGTTTTTGCTGCCTCCATTCAACTGAAAGAAAAGCAACCCTGAATGTTTTTCCCACACCTCTTTTACATAAAAAGAATAGTACAAAAAGTAGCAAATTGAAAACGCATAAAGACAAACTATCAGAGTACTGGTCAGATTTCAAAGTGACTGTCAGTACTGTACCTTCAGATGGTCATTATTTTTATCAACATCTTCATCATCATTATCATCATCATCATCATCTTCCTTGTCATTTTCAGTCAATGTTGTGGTGACAACAGATGATGGACAAGTCCACTGACTTTTCGGCAAGATCTCAACTGCAACAATATCCTCATGAACTGCACGGTTGAGATTCATTAGACTTTGAATGAACACCTGTGACAAACAAATTGGTTATTATTGATTCTGTCAGCTACATGGATTGCATCATTAATAGTGTGCGCATTATTAAAATCAAGGAACTGATACCAGAGGCTAGTCCAATAGTCCCCTAGTTAGAAATATTAGGTGCATGCTGCTTTCTTTTCAGACAAAGGAAAACTTGGATACTCAGGGATACACTTGAACTGGGTTTTCTTCTCAAAACCCAGCATTTGACTTGATTTACTGTCTCTCTAATAAAACATTAGCCAGCACACTATTATTTTGTGCCTTGCTACACAAGTTGGAGACTTTATAGTGATTATGATGTTACTTCCACAGTAATAATAATAATAATTTTTATTCAAGGCTGCTGCCTAATGGTTGCCCGGTTGCCTGGGGCACCTTACTTGCAAGCGCAGGAGACCAATTTTCTGAACAAGAAGTCCTAACAGGTGCCTAACTTATCACAATGTGATTCATCCTCACTTTTAATTAATTCACTCTGGGCTCTTGAAAAAATGACTCGGGCTACTAACTTTTAATGTTGGAAGCCCGAGGGCTCCAGTAAAATTTCTTTAGGCAGCAGCCTTGATATTATTACTATATTTTAGGCTAACTGGTCTGGGATGAAAAGGAGAATTGTTCAGTCCAAGCTAGGAAAATATTGGTCCTGTTCCTTTTTTTCAAGTCTATGGTACTCCTTGCCAAAACGTTGCAAAAAAAGAAACTTGACTAAGATTTTCCCAGTACGGACTGAACAAGCTAGTTCAATAACATCAACGTATTTATTTAAACTACAGTAGAAGCACCACAGTGAGAGGCCAAAGATTCTCACTATTACTGCTACTTTTCTATTAAGTGGCTGTTTTTTCAAGCACAGAAGGGTTTTGTTTGTCATTTGTTGTTGGAGACAATGTGAATATGACGTCTGGTTTCAACCTCACAATACTCTTGAAAGGTATTTCTGACAAGAACAATCATTATACATGTAATAATTTGAAATCTGCATGTACCTGCTTATCTCCATTGTGCACAAAGACATATGCTTCAGTATAGTTTTCCCTAGAACAAAAAATGGAGATTATTTTGTTAATGCTGATCATCGTATCACATCATATATTCTTTATTTACCCTCGCATTTTAGAGTAGCTTGGTGTACCTCTTATCTCCGTGCATTTATCCTCCCAACCATGATACAACACAGAAGACAGACCACAACAAAAGAACTCCATGCCCTACTCTTTGCAAATGGCATGTGGGTCCTTTTACATCCCACAGGGTTATGAACATTTAAGGGTTGTGAACATTTAAGGGTTGTGAGATGGGGTCTGCATTTTATCTTTCTTATTCAAGAAGACTACTGAGAGAGTCTAACCATTTGCAGATGTCATTACAAAGACAGCACTTTCTCCTCAGTTATTTAAAGACCCTGAGTGTTGATCTGATCTAGCCAGAGTCCAACTCACAGCCTCCCGCTTTGCAGCCCGGTGCTCAACCAATTCAGCCACCGGCACGCGAACATATGATAAAAAAACAAAATAAAAGTGATCATCAAAAAATAATGTGTAAAGCAATCACACTTTGACTTACCTACTTCGGTGAAAAGTACCCTAGACAAAAGGAAGAACAAAATATTGTTCATATCATAACTTGTAAAATAATGTACGTTAATAAAGGAAGTAGTCAACAGAAACACAATATTCAGGTCACATGCATTACCACTTAAAATCTAGGTAGAGTTCAGAATAATATTAATAAAGTTAGCCTAATGAGTGGTCTATGAAAGGAAGAAGTGATCCTCCCGGGAATATTTAAGCAAGAGAAAATATTATTATTGTCTCTTTTAGACACCAAAGAAAATTAGGTGGCCTTACATAGGATTCAAACCCATGACCTCTGTGATGCCAGCGCAATGCTCTACCAATTAGCAGCAACTGCGCTATGAAGCCACAAAGTTGGGAGCAGGTCAATTTGCTGGGCTCATGTGTTCCCATGAGAGGACCGACAAAATGAATAAATGTTTCTGGTGTTTCTGGACATTAGTGGGTTCCAATGCATAGGGACATACACCAAAATCTGCAAAAAACAGCATACCTGAAGATACCTTCCACCTTTGAGTCCAGCTTGAATTCTTGTGAGAGGAAGGTGCTCAGGATAAACCAGCTTTCCCCTTTTCTTGTCATCTACCTTTCAGAGAAAATAACCCTACAAATTTAGACAATCTTATTACTGATATCTTGAGGTACATTTTTAAAACACATACCTGATCTTGTCCAGTTTCAGCCTGGAGTGCCAGTCGGTCTGCTAATCCCTCACATCCTTCAAAGCTTTCAACATACTCCCGAGCTGCATGTGCAAACAAACACACCAATAACATTATTCTAAGCCATCAATTTACAATTATCTTGGTTTCTAGTGCAGCTATGCTTACATTGCCTCTACATCAATTTGAACATTGTATTGTCAATCAATATCAACGTTATCAAATTGCTTTCTATATTCCAGTACATGTACATGTAATTTCTTCTTTTCATCCTTTTTTTAAATTCTAACTTAAAATGGTTGGTAGCTCACTCAGAAACCTTTGGGGGATCTTAATTTTATTTTTCATAACATGATTTATTGTAGATTACAATGTCTCTTGAGTAGTATGTAAGGTGGAAGTGGCGCTGTTTTTTAAGAGATGAGAGAGAGCACTCATGCGGAACGAAACTCGCGTGGAAAATGGTCATTGCGCGTGGACTGGTCCGTGGAAGTTGGGCATCGCGCGGGCGTGGAAGGGGCCCCACTGCCAGCTGAGTAGATCTGGTGACCAGGGGTTTCAAGATGGTGCATGGGGCCCGCCGCCGAGTAGATCTGGTGACGAGTGTGAGGGAATTGTATAATTTTATTTTGTCCTTGTCGCGTTTTGGGAGAAAAGAAGGGCGCCTGATCATGTTTAAAAAGTTTTCTGTTTTCATCACAATCACAGAAGTAGAGACTTTTATCACATATTTATTGTATTCAAGTCCCATTTGAAATGTGGTTTATTGAACACAAGGATAATCATACAAATGTTTTTTATTCTTCAGCATAGCTATATCGAATACATGGAAGTGTTTACAACATAAAAACTCTACTTTCACTACAATAATGACACCATAGAATACAAACAGGTTAAAAAAATTTATAAGCTTTTGTGTTATCCTTTAACATATCACGAATTCCACAATACTCTCTATCTGTCGTCATACATGTAGTTGTGAAAAACATTCCACAGCCACTACAATGTAGAGAACTGTATTTTGTTGTCTGTCTGTAGCATGTCGGGCATGTGATAACAGCTATAAACAACAACAACAAAATTTTTCTCGTTTTACAATCACGACATTATAAAAAGATTTTATAAATGTTCATTGGTCTCTTGTATTTTCGATAACTAGGAATTAAATACACTTATAACACCATAGAAAATACCTGGTGGTTCTAGTCAGTGCTAGAAAAGGGTGAAAAACAACTACTGCATATATACAGCAGTATATCTGAAAAAAAAAAGAAATCATAAAATAAAAATTTTGGTGTTAAAAGAACGTTTTGTTTTGTTTTGTTGGAAAGGGGAGGGATAGTGGGTGTAAATTCACAATGAAAAAAGACAAACCTGGTTTTAAATACATTTTTCAAAACTTAAAACAGCTTTAATGCTTAAAATTACAAACATGTTGGTTCGATTATAAAAAATTACATTTTTATCGGTTCTACATTTACAACATCATGAAAAAATAATCAGATTACACCTTTATGAAACATCAATCACTCTCAGTAAAACATAAAACTTATTTAAAGATTTACATCTATGACACCATAAGAAATAAGTAGGGGGTTCAAAAAAATTATGTTTTATGACAAAAAATACACCTTGTTTTATGTCTAATAGAGTCATGTCTTGTTTTATGTCTAAGACAGTCATAAAATTTTGGATTACAAACAGAACATACAAATATATCCACTGAAAAAAATTAAAAATAGGAATTGTCTCATTACCAAAAGGAAATGGGTACAAAGATTTTAGAAGAAATGAGAACGATACCATTTAAAATGTCTACATACTATGATCGTAACTAAAGAAGGGGTGATGTAATAAAAAGATAAGGAAATCTGCTACTATTATTACAGTGATAATATATCTTACAGCACGACAAACAATAGACGTATTAACATATTCCTTTAATGTCAATACATCGAGCAAGACATTTCTCATTTGCACAAAAAATACAAATTTCTGTTAAAAGAATATTATAAAACATCACTGAACATCATCACCGTATCACAATAATAATAATAATAATAATAATAATAATAGCAATAACCACAACTAGGTCGTCCATAAAACCAAAAAATATAATAAGAGTTTTTGTTACAGTAATAACACTTATCAACAATGTTGTTAACTTCTGAAAAAATACACACACGTATTACAATATTTTGGGCTAATAGAACACCAAAATTGTTTATTTTTCATGTGAAAAAAATAGCAAGTTTCACACAAAGGTAGAAGGGAAAGAGAATACCAACAATTGTGTTTTATTATGCGATTAGATAATTTGCGACATTGGTGACATCTCTGATCTACATCTAACATGCATTTAAGTTTTTACACATCAAACAATGGTTGATATAAAATAAAGGTACCACGTCTGCTATTTCCAGTTTTTATGAATTCCTTACATGTTAAACATATAAAGGCTTTCGATGGTAAACATAGATATACAAGGAGTTTCTCTACGAAAGCATAATGATTGTTTATTTTTAATAAAAAAATACTAGTTTTAGAGAGATCAACATCATCATATTCTCTAACGATAGCCTTGTTAGTAAAATAATCAATGACAAATTATATTTTTTTGAAAATCCTGATCAATTTAATCCATGAAATAATCAATAAAAAAATTCTTGAAGCGAAAAAGGATCATCTTTCGTTTGTTCATAACCATCTAGTCTTGCGGTTCGTAATAACGTTTTTACAATATTGGCTATTTCTTTTGTGTTCTTTTTTGCTTGCAACCATTTCAAAGAGCGATGCTTATCATCGTTTAGAAATTTGATGGCCATCAATAGACACACTATACTACAAAAACCCACACATTTGCAATTAGTCTTGTTAGGATTCACTGTGCTACAGAATTGAGGTGGAGGTAGTTTTATGCATCTGCTGTATCGCAAAGACCACATAATGTCATGATCTAAAAAGAATCACACCACAAGTTGTACATGATCGCTATTAAAAAGATTCATGTTTATTAACACATCTACATGTTGCCAATTGTTTTCTAGACAAATCATCACGTTACAATTGGGGTGTAGAGGACATCTACGAAAGGGTCGTTGTTGGTACGTTTCATTTTTGAGTGAAACGCGACACAACACACACTCACCATCTCTACCTCCATTAAATATTTAGAATTGACCGTTTCTATGTGTAAAGTGTGACAATCGTAACATAATTTGATGTGTGATTCGCAAGTCACGCAATAATGTAATATTAAATGATTATTAGTATCATTTCGACAAAAGTCACATTTTTTGGAAATCGGTCGAAAACCTAAGGAAAACATACCAAAAATATTAAAATCAGTTTTATAACAAAAACAATTACAATTAACACATTTTAAAATTATCGTGAAATCAAGTGTTATTCGCCACACACGTCTTCCTACAATCATATGACAAAAATCACAACTCAAAAGCTTAAAATAAAGCAAATAACTTCCTAGATTGAAAATATAAGCATAATGACCGTTCACAACGAGTAAAAAAATCGGTTTTTTATCAAGCTGTAAGTCGACTTCAGAGGTTGTTATTTGATGATTATTATCATACAATAGTATAGTCAGATAATAATCAGAAAACAAAGAACTGTTTTCAAAAATTAAGAGCAATTCTATCATAGAAATGGGAAAATCATGGTTTCTAAGAGATAAAAACGGTATCTTTACTTGCTGACAAAGAGACGTGATTATTTTGGCGTAATCTTAACAATTTTTTTTCGAACGAAAAAAACGAGACATACACAATCAATTGCCCTTTTCGTAGGACAAAGCAATCAAAAGTGCCATTACTCCACAAAAACCAGTGCAAGGATGAATCGCTTTACATCCCACACCACAACAAAAATCCAGAGGAGCAAACTGTAAGCATTTTAAACCTCTATATTTGGCTGAAAATTTCAACAATAACAACACATTTTCAATGGATTGTAATCCTTATCTACATCACTAGATGAACAATTTAAAATGGTCCCACATATCCTTTTATTGTTTAAAGTCAACGTCACTACGTGTTGATCGTTCAATGGCATGTGACATACTGGACATTTGTCTGTAAAAAACAAAAAAAGTGGAAAGTCAGTCTTTTTGTTTTACACGAAATCCTACTCACCTAAGTTTTTATTTTAGTATTAGCCAATTTTATCATAGATTCAGTGTAGTATTAATCAATTTCTTATCATCGACCTACGATTCAACAAATTATTTTTGAATTAGCAACGTTCTACATACAACACACCTTTATGGACTGACCATCCACATTTCACATATCGTACAGACACACTATTTATATTACAGTTAAACACATTTTCCCATCCTTGTGGTATAAAGAGACATGTGTAGTGCATAGCAATCATTATTGTGTCATTTCATGGTTTGTAGAGGCCAACGATCATGAAAGTCTTTTAGATTCCATGTTAAGTCTTCAAAAATCCGTTGAATTTCCATTTGACAGTGGTTGACATACAATACATTAATTCCAAATCATCCATGTTTTTCATCAACAAAACCATGTGCTTTTGAAGTTCAAACTGAGACTCCACTATATTTTCACACTTGGAATGTTTTAATGTTTTCGAAAATTTGTTTAAAGCATCTGACGTTTGTTTTTGTTTCTGGAGTTTTGCCTTTGTTTGTGTTGTTTTTTCATTGACTATCGTATCTATAGGTTGAAAGTCTTCACATCCTTCGTTCAATAAACTTGCAAACGACTCCAAATGATTCATAATAAACTACAACAAATGACGGGTGACGTCGTAATATTATTCGAACTGTGAAAACGAGGATAGCATAAATTACAGAAAAATTGTGGTCCATATCTGATCGGTCTATAAAAATAATCTACAGATTTCAAGTCTAATATTCGTTTACATTTATGACATAGAACCCAATAATCCACCCTGCGAGCAGAGCTTCCTTTTGTCTTTCTCTTTATTGAGGAGGAGAAAAGTAGGCTCTGCCCGAATCGCGTCAACTCTTTGAAGCCGCCGCAGCCCGAGCTTCTGGACTAGTCAATCTTGTTTTCTCTCGTCAAACCGGTTATTCCAGTGCGAGCGTCCCTTTAGTGACAAAACCGATGGTTATAATTGAGCCCGCTGTACCATGAAAAACCAAGATGGCGGCGAGATCTGGCATATTAGGCTTGGGTTTGAGACTGTATCCTGGCAACATGCAGCGCATATTCAATAAAGATGTTACTCGATTCATGCAGAGCCTTTCTCGAGAACGCCAAAATCGAGCAAGCAAAAGAAAGGTTCTGCTTGCAGGGTGCCAATAATCCCAATCACCGATCAAAACAAAGAACCCTGTTTAGAAATACAATAATCGTTCGATCTACAATTTAATTAAACACAATGTTTTACCATCACGATTAAATGGTTTATAATCGAACCTCCATCGTGATCTAATGACTCGACATAAATCACAACGTAATTGATTCTGCAATATCAAACCAAAATCATCATACGTCAAGATATCAGTAGTTATAGTAAATACTGGTTTACTAAAAGGTTCATTAATAATTTTTTGTTTTTTGTTGCTTTTTAAAACTTCTTCTTCTTGTCGTTTTCGTTTTTCTAATAAACATGCCCTGCCATGAACTAAAATTTTTTTTTGTTTTTATTGCCATTCAAGAACAAGACTGACATTTCCACAAAACACAAAACATTTATTTTGAAAATAAAATACATTATTACTTAGAGTAGTCACGAGAGTTTAATGAAATCATCATTTATGTAATATTGCACTAGTACAAGGACAAAATTGAAAACAATAATCACACAAAATACATTTAAAAAATTCACAACTACTACACTCGCTCGAACAATTTTGACATAAATTAGAGTCATCAAGTGCCGTGTGATATTCACACATCCAACACAAAGCATCTATTTAAAAATAAATGTATTATTATTTAGAGTAGTTATGAGAACGTATACTCTGTTACATCTGCGTGGATTGTCTATAGGTTAAAATATTATTTAAAATATTTTAGTTTTATGACATTTGAAACAAGTTAGTTTATTAATTGGATATATAGAAACGTCGAAATGTTCTAAAAGATAATTATATAAATCTAGTTTCTGAATGAAAATCTTATTTGAACAACAAAAAGGACATTCTAAAAAAAATAAAATAAGTTAATAAATTATAATAATAACAATCATCACATCTTAAATATTCAGTAACCGTTCCATTTATTTTATTTAAAACAAAAACAGAATGGCTTTCCAGGGTGTTAATCCACGTTCCACAAAGTTCACAAGACACTAAAAATATCGAACGAGGGTAGAGTGCTTGTTGCGTGATGAATGCAGTCTAATAGATTTAAATGATGTACGATCTTGGTCAAAACATCCACCACATCATCGCTCTTGTACAGTTGATTCATTCAATCATCAAATATTAATATGGTTGTTGTTTGTTTTTTCGTTTTTTCATTATTTTGTACCAGTTCTTCGAAAGGTTGTGATTGCCAAGCGGATCCCTTAAAATAATGAGTATTGTCCAAGGAAGTGTCTTGTTTCCATTCACCATTTTCGTTTTTAACAGCGGCGTGTAATATATTGTGTCTATGAAGTAGAATTTTAGCTAACAAAGTCGTTTAACCCGCCATGGTGCCTCCTATGAAATAATTAGAGAGCTTTAGATTCTAGTACGAGAACGACTACGAGTACGAGATTTTCTCACAAGACAACAGTGAGCGCGCGCAAACCAGCGTCATTTTAGCGGGAAAAACGTGATGCCGTCGTCATTTTAGTACGAGGTTTTGCAAAAATATCGTCGAATCAAAACAAGTCAACAACACGGTAGCAGTTTTGGCATTTTTTGATGAGCAAAAAGGCTCAGTTACCAGCAATAAGAATAACTGAGCAACCTATACTGCTAACAAAGAGTAAGATTAAGCGTACGGGTTATAAATTTCCTTAGTATTTTCGCTAAAAACGGGCAGTCAAAACTCGTACTCGTTCTCGTTCTCGTCGTAGAATCTAAAGCTCTCTAATACACGCTTGGAGAACGTATCTTTAAGGGTTTTGTCATTTCCACATCGTGTGAAGAGAAAAATTTTTCGGGAGATATATCTTCGCCGTCGTACAAACTTAAATTTTCTGCTAAAATCATTTCTAAAGCACTAGAATGAGTCGTCATTTTTTTCTCTCTTTAATGAATCACTCGAAGTAACATCAACGTTTATAATCTTTGATTTATATAACAACTCTTTAGTTTAATTTTACAAATCTTTCAACCACTGATTTCCCACACGGTCAAATAAGTTACATCTGCTACAATGAAAATGTTTTCGAGAAGCTACATGTAGAGAGGGTGGATTTGTGTAAAGGACGACTGCATGGCCTTTCCACGGACAGATGGCTAGGTTTTCTAGGAGAAAAAGAGAAAAAAACATGAATCTCTTTGATGCCAATCTTCAGATAAGAGTTGTAGACAAAAAAAATAAAATAAAATAAACTCACTAATCTCCCCCACCAGGGCTTTTTTTAATCCCTTTGCTCT